>VXBJ01006926.1:33697-99352 GCA_013400055.1 Nycticryphes semicollaris
CCTCCCCCGCGCCGGCTATTCCCCGCCGCTCCCCCCGGCAGTTTCCGAGCGTGGCACCGGCCTCACCCAGCTCCGCCGGGCACCCCTGGCCGCCCTCCCTTCGACGCCCCCAGCTCTGCGACCCGGGAGGGACAATACGCCCCCGCGTCCGCAGCCTCCAGCCGCTGTGGGGGTGAGAGGCGGGAACGGCCGGGCAACAGGTGCCGGTGGGCGGCGGCCCCGTAACGCGGCAGGACCCCACTCAAACGTGGAGCCTTCCCTTGCCTTCCCAGCTTCTCCGTGCCCTCCTCCCCCGCGGGGAGACCCTCACCCCCGCCTCCCTGCCCACCGCAGCATGGCTGCCGGAGCCAGCCCCGCCGCCGCGCCCGCACCTGCCCCTGCCCCTGCTGCTGCCGCCGCCTCTAGCCCGGTGCGCCGGGGATGGCCTTGGCCAAACCGGGGGATGGGGTCCGGTACTGGGGAATAGAGAGGTGGGGGGGCGCTGACCGAGTCACCTGCTGCCAGCCCCAGGCGGGGGGAACAAGTGACCACCGTTTCTTGTGATGACGGGCATCGCTAATCTGTAATAGTCAGTGTGTTTCTTGGAAGTCCAAAGCTGGGAAAATACAGTTGCTTAACAAAACCCGGGTTGTTTTGTGTGTTAAGGCACGTTTTCAGCAACGGCAGCCGGAGAGAAAAAGTTTGAATACCCACCTAAGCTCAGCAACTAAAAAGCAAAGAGTGCACTTCAGCCGGCCCCCATCCTTCATGGAGATCAAGCAAGTCACCTAACAATGTATGGGCGTACAAAGATGACAAAAAGTCTGTGTCTCGGCCCCTTGTTCCTTCTCCCCCTTCGTTCATGAACACGCTCAGCAGATACAGTACCCGTCAGCTCTGTGGGAGCTGCCGGCCTCCCACAGCATCTCCTCGCTTGGCTGGTCGAAGGAGCACATTGTATTTACATAGTCATGGGCAACGGCCCGTAGGACGCAGCTCTTCCGCTGTGCCGGCAATGGCATGTAGCTGAGCTGTAAAGATGACAGGAATCGGGCAGCCTGTGCCCAAACTGCTGCTTCCAACCTCCCCGCTTCCAGCAGCGCCCGGCTATCGGGGCAGAAAAGGCACAGGATGGGAACATGGAGGCACAGGGCAAGGCAAATAACAACCCGCCAAATGGAAAATACACATGGGAAACATGGGATGGTAGCAAAAAAGACAGCCCTAAGTGACACAGTTCCCTGCGCTGGAGAAGATCCAAGCGGTGTCTTCCCTCCCAGAGCCCAAATAAGTAGCATTTGGTAGCACCACATTAAAATAAAAGCATCATTACTGCATCAGGTCTGGGGAGAAAGGGGAGGGGAGCCAAGTCAGACGCTGAAAGAATCCAAGGTTCTATTCCTTTCCTGTTGCATGATCCTCGGGGATTAGAGGAGGCTTTACTGTCAAAACGGAGCCAGGAGGGCGTCAGCTTGCAAGAGCAGGAGAGAAGAAATAGTCTATGCTGAACAGATTCTAAGTAAAGGGCCATGGGATCAAACATCTTCAGGAAACAGATACGGGCTCTGTTTCCAGATGAAACAATTCCACTGAGATTTACTTGGATCAGGTTAATTTAACAAAATACAGTTTGCGAGGAAACTTTCTATGCTGTTATGTTAAGCAATAAGTTTATGTTGGGATTCGTGCCTTACTCAGTAGGATGACACTGAAGCTGGATCTGAGGCCAGATCATCACACTGTTTTGGGCAGGCTGCCGAGCACCAGGAACGACCTTTTCAAGTAAGTGGTGCTGTAAGAACCCAGCTTTTGCAGCTCTCATTCAGAACCCTAAGTGGTGTTTGTGGAATTTTTGGGGGTCTGTTGGAAAAGGATAGAGATGAGAGATTTTCGTGCCATAGTCTTAAAATCCAGATTTTGGCTGTGATTGGAAAAAGAAAAGCCAAACCAAGCATATATGTTTGCATACCCCAGAAACTGGGCATTGCACAGATCTAATGGGAAGTCCATTTCCATCCTGGGAGATTTCCATTCCCCAAATCCTTTCCTGTCTGTAGCTCAACATGGGTTTAGAGACCATCACCCTGGGGCTCCACAATTGAGTAATTCCATGTTAGAGTGGTGCCTCATTTAATAAATCATAATCTCTTCAATGTCTTGAATCAGTCAGGTAAGTATTTGTTTCCAGATGTTAGTTATATATCCAAGCTTAAACCCCTGGTTATTATTTCTTTTAACACTTGCCATGGCTTCTTAACCACATAGACCTAGAGGCAAAAGGAATTTCGGTGACTAATAATTAAGTGTGGCAACCTACAATCTTTAGGTTCCTGTTTGCCACAGCAGGCAACCTTGTGCCACTCTCCCACAATCACCTGCAATACATGGGGACAGGCAGATACCTCACTGGTATCCATAACTACCAGCTTACTCAACGCCGCTCCACCCAAAACCAACCACCATGAGCACGCTGAGCTTACGCAGATTTGTCTTTGGTGGAAGGAACCAGAACTGGTTCCTTCTGGAACTCCCAGCTTGGAGCATGAACTAGAGACCCTTCACCTCCATCTTGGGCTTTTGCCTTCTGCTGGGTGCGTTTTCACACAGTGCCTCATTAAACACTCAGGTGGGGTCGTAAGGTGTCTTTGTTGCAGTAAGAAAGTCTTTTCTATAGCTGGGTCCCTGAGCTCCTTACGTTTCTCTCCCCCTCAAATGGACAGGAGGGTGTATAATGCCAGCCCATTCCCCCTTTTATGCAGAATCCTACTCCTCCTTTGCACTCGGGAGAGGCCTCGGGATTGCTCCTCCAGAGGGGGGATGAAAGCCTTCAGTTCTCTGGTTTTCCTGAGAGCATCCTGAGAGTCAGCATATTGAATTTTTGGAGCATGGGCACCACGTCTAATACTGAGAAGAATCATCTGTGAGTGCTCGCAGACTGAATCCCCTTTGGAATTCAGGTGAGGGAACATCGGAGCAGGCAACCAACCCCCATCAAGACAGCCTGGGGCAGAAATACACATATGAAAAACAAACTCAAACCCAAAACCAGGCAGAAATATAGAAGCCAGGGACATTTTCACGTGAAAAATCTACGGAACTTGGTTACTTCTAGATTTAGGCATTAGCTAAACAAGTGGGAGCTTTTACAGCCACCCTAGCTACAGCATCTTCAGTCAGACTGCACAAATAAGCATAAGGCCGAAATCAAAACGAAGGCTTTAAGTTACAGGATTAAGATCTGCTCTGATCCAGCACTTATTCTTAACCTGCTTTATTAAGAGGATAGCATTACTAACCATTTACGGGAATTACTAAGGCAGAGGAGGTGATGAAAGGATCTCAATTGCTCAGCAGGTCAGTAGCAGAACCTAGTTTCTGTTTTCTTCGCTGTAACAGTTCCTGTACTTTACTGACCCCTAACCAAACTGTGTGTTGTCATCCTCACCAAACCTGCTTTAAAAAGAGAAGACCCATTTAATGTTCCCATTCTGCTTTAATCCGTAATAACATTCCAACTAGATGTAAAATGTTTACAAATCCCAAATATTTCCCAGAACTTGCTCAAGCAAATCCTATGACTATAAAGTGGCTTTTGCTTAATAGGCCAATTTTTAGTCAACGTAAACCTTCCTAAGCTGGGTCATCCTGGAACTGGGAAACATGGAACCCCGTGTCCTAAAAACACCATTCGTGGTTGCTCACACAAAATCAATGGCCTCAAAAAGAGGCAGCCTCGAACTCCTTGTTTCTCCCTACAGAAAGCTTCATTGAGATTTAGGGTTTTTGGGAAGGCATAACTGGAAGAATTTTGCAGCATCTCTCCTGGTTCGTTTGCGGTTTTACTCCGGGGCTTCTCTACTAACTGGAAATTTATAGTAGCTAAGTCTGTCCCCTTAACAGCTCACAGACTGTGTGTAGTATAGCAGTTAAAAGGAAGGATTTTCAATATAGAGGCTAAAAGAAAGGATGCCACATTCTGCACTGCATCTATAGACTTAACGAGATATGTTCTCATCTCGGGCAGTCAAGAGGGTGATTTTCTTTGTCAATTGGAAGAGCTGTAGGAGGAAAAATGGTTTTATTGACAATAGCTTCTTTTTCACTGTGCATGAGTGAATAGGCAGTTTATTCCCCATTGCAGTTTCCGAAATTTTGGCCTTACAATTCCTGAAATGTCAGACTTCAGGAAGAGTGGCCAAGGACTTGCAGAATTCTACTTCTGTCTGCACTGAGAGCTGCTTTCCCACTGAGCCTATTGAAAACCCAACAAATTCAGGTCACAGTTGACCAGGATCTATGGACAAAGCACTGTTGACATTCTCTGGGTTTCTTTTGAAGGGGAAATACGAGGTAAAAGAGTGCAGAGCTTGTGCCTCATTTTCGGTTGTTCCTAAATGAGAAGCTTCTGCCAAGTTTGGTTAATGCTTTTTTTCCAGTAAGCGTGGATTCCCACATGTTTACTTTGTACTAGCAAATGGTTGGGTGGGTTCAGGCCTGGAAATACACCTCATTATATGGTCCGATGGTTACATGCTGGAAGACCCCTATCTTTGCATTTAATTTTATTTTTCCAGCTGCACCCCCGAGTGCTCCTTGGGATGACCTGGCCCTCTGACTGATCATCGTGGAGGCCTATGGGGACATGCTGGGTTATGAGGAAATGTTTAGGTAATGAAGTTTAAGAAGGATTATTTTTAAATGTGGTAAGAAGGACAAAGCAGCAGACAAGACTTCAAGCTTTTATCTGCTTTGTTCTTACCTATCATCAAAAGAGCAAAAAGCTTTAAGGAAGATATGAATATGTTTTTTCTCCTCAGCAAAAATTCTGAAAAGTCCCACGGCCAGTTTGCTTTCAGCCCCCATGAGAGTCGTCTCAGTAATGGCTCTGGTAACACATTCTCCACTCGTCTTCCATAGGAAGCTTTCACAGGGAGTCATGCAAAATGTGCAATAAAATCTTGTGGACTGAAACAAAACGTAGCTTGGCATTTACATTTGGAGTATGTGGAGACTGATAAATTATTTACAATGGATGGGGAAGGCAAGACTTAGTGATAGGTAAAATACAGATAAAATATTACTCAAAGTAAAGGCAGGTTTAAACATGCATGTGATCAGGGAAGGAAAATCTATGGTAATCATCTGTGTAACTGAAATCCACAATGAATTATTGACCTTACCAACAAAAATAAACAAATAGAAAAAGCACTGAGAGTTTTCTGAATCTATCAAATGAGAACAATCATGCCACAGAGTAAAATGTGTAAAATGATGAAAGAAGTTCATGACATACTGAATTTGTGGAGATTATACCACATGTGTAAATCCAGCCATGTTTGTTGAAGACCCAAAGCAAATGGAAACTAGGGACAACACAGCTTTTACGTCTCAAAATGAAATAATGATCTTAATGCGTATGATAAGAAAGGAAAGAGGAAGGGAGTTCCCTTGGTTAAGTAATCTCTATTCCACCTTGATATCTTCTTTTGTGCTTTTTTATTTGGAGTCTGATTAAAAGCAGAGCTGAGTGCCATATACTGCAAATACCCCCTGCAAGTCTGCACTCTTTCTACTGGGACCAGCTCTTTTAGCTTTGTTTTTTGGTTTCTTTTAACAACAAACTAGAAGCATATCAAGGCAATGCTAACAAAAAAAACAAAGGCAGGTGAAATAATGTTAACTAACTTAGTTCAAGTGCTTAAGAAATGGAGCACAGATGTGTGCTTAGAGCAGGTGTCAGCAGTAAGGAAGGTGAAGGCAAAATAAATGCCCACTGGTTGACAGAGGGAAAAAAAATTCATCAGTCTGTGTTCAGGAGGTTTTTTTCACTCCAAGTTGTTTCATAATTATATATGTTGCTGGCATTTGTATCACTCTCACTGTGGGAATGAGGCTCTAAGAGTTCAAAAATACAAATAATAAGCTATTTCAACTTAACAAAGAGTGCCAAAATTCAGAATTTTAGAGCTAAAATAAGAGTGTAGTGTTCAATGGACAATTAATGGACATAGAGTACCTTTTCTTTTCCTGCGATACGATGCTGACTCACACCTTTTAACATCAGAACGACCATGTTGTTTGACTTTCAGCATAAACTAAGCTGCGGAGTTTCGCCTGGTGATTCTCAAACCAAGCCTGTAACATTAGAATGGCCTTAAATCCCAGTCTCAGGACTGAATGACAGCGATTCTGCCTCCTGTCTGGTTCTCTCCATGGCCAAGTGCTCTTTCAGTATAAGTTGTGAAAGTTGTTTGCATTGACCGGTACTTTATTTCTCATTCCATTTCAGAAGGTGCACTATCTAGAATGCAATTTGCACTTAAATACTGAGACAAGATAAAACATCTAGCATGGCTCTCACCTCAGCAGAATCAGTAACAGCAGCTGTGCATTACTCTGCAGTTTGGTGCCAGCTATCAAAATAAAAGACTGTTTTCTCTTATTTTTCCCTAATTGAAACAGAGAGAATTGCTTGATGCAAAGGTTACTAGGTAAAGTTCAGAAGGTCCCAGATATCACTCTAGCCTGTTTTTCCAGCCAGTACTGTCGGTTTCAGACTATCTTCCCATATTTTGCCTAGCCTGATTTAGGTGCTCCACACAACAAGGCCTCTCCCCGCTTTGAACATTAGAGGTCAGGTTTATTTTGTAGCACAAGGCTGGTTAGCTTTCACAGCTGCATCCAACGGCAAGAGAACCAGAAAATCCGTGGTACTGGTGCTGCTGGTTATTACTGGTCATACGTTAGCCCTCCCCTACTCTGCATCACTTCCCTCTGCTGTAGGAAAGGACATTTCCAAGCACCATTAGGAGCTGAAGTTACGTCTGCTCCGCTCAGCCCACGGCTGCCCAAAGGAAATGCCGGATGGTCCCAGCACTGAACTATAAGCGAATACACAATGGAGACTTCTCCCACATATAAAGGAGGATAATTTTGACAATATATCATGAGTAAGAGACTTAGCCGGAGTCTGAAGTACAAGAATCCACCTATCTCTTGGGAAATCCTCTGTTTGCTCTGTGATAACACAATAATGCTGAAAACAGGCGGGCACTGATAAAGACACAAGACCAAATACAAGGCAAGTATAAGCAGGGTGACATTGCTAAACAAAGCCAAACACTGCCTACTTTCACCAGACTTTAATTTTAACTCTGATATTTTGCAAGGGTTTAGCTGGAACTCTACCGCAATTAAATATTCATTCATGAGAATAAGCTATTTGTGTTTCATAGCGAACAGCTCATGCACAGTTTACAAATGGCTACATATATCCTTAATTAGTTTTCAACAACCCCGCTAAACAGCGAGGGCAAACTAAATCCATTTTATGTCAAGGCTGGAGATACCCAGTCGCCTTATCTAATCAGCCCCAGCTGCCTTAAAGGCAGCAACTGAGAAACAAAGAGGCTACCAAACCAAGTAACTTCTGGGAGGCCTCTCTGGAGGAGAAGGGGCTGGGGTGGACTTCTGCTCACCTGCCACACTCAGGTATGTAGGCAGCCCTGAAACAAAGGGAGTTTTCAGAGCTTCCCAGTGACACACCTAGTTTGTGAAGTAATTACCTCTGACGCATGCCTCAAAAGATAAACACACCAAGTCTTGTAGCATGTTGGCTAGCAACTCAAAACACTTTGGAAAATAATATCATTATGCTGCCTTTAAAACAGCAGTTGGATTTCACCTGTTTGCAGCAGGTAACTCAGGACCTAGGTACTAACTGAGTACCACTTCAGCCTTCAAAACAGAGCTCAAGTGCTGCCTCAGATGTAGCCAGGATTTCAGGCAGACTTGACTTGCTCCTAGGCAGACCATGGCTCAGCTCGGAGTTCCACTTGCTAAAAAGCTGATTAGCGTTTAAAGGTGGCATGAGGAATTCTTTGGTCTCCTTTTATTAAAGGCAAATGTAAGTTGAGAGGGGAAATCTATTTGGTTACACTTAACATGCAAACTTATGATCACTTTCTGTGCCATGGTTTCATCTGCGTGACCTCTCCAGCACTGCCTTTGGAGCCAGATTTGTTGGTCCACTGTTCTGTTTTGACCTTCAAGCGCTTACAGTGTGGGAGGAGAAGGGTGAGGTGCTGCTGGACTCCAGAAGCAGGGTATTGTGTCCCTCCACCTGGTATCAGTTGAGGGTAAGGATCTAGTGACTCTGGAGTTGATGGCTCATGAGTTAATTGTTTCATTATCTTGGAGCAGTAAAAACATTGTTGTTGAGCAACGAGGCATCAAGTAGAGTTTCTGTATCCAAGAAGTTTGTCTGTTTTTCCCAACTATGTAATCTGGCTTTACGGACTTTGCTTTGGGTGTTTTAGCACAAACGTGTCCATTAGAGACATCCATAGACTTGCCTTGGATTATCTCCAAAGCCATCCCCAGCACAATTCTGGATCGGAGAGAGACCAGGAGCACACAAGCTGGAGACACCTTATAGACATGGCTGAACCACATTGTCCCTAAGGTGTGACATTTTCCTAGGAGAAACTGGGTTGCCCAGTGTTGCGTTGTTCTCAACCATGGTCTGCCTGACAGGGCAGATGGAGAATGAGGTGAAAGTACGTCAGCTGCGGCCATTTGCAGAGTTCAGTTCTAAGGCCAGACGCTCTTAGCACTTGGGATGTCACAGCAGGCCATACTGGCTAACATGGCCTGCTTCCAACACAGCGTTTTGAAGTACAGTCATCCCAGGCATGGCTTCAGTTCATTGTCTGGGAGCTCTGGGCCTAGGGCCATGAGTGGCTTCTTTCCTACTGTCTGTGGGGAAATTGGTCAGGGCTCCAGCCCACTCCTTGCAGACATGGCATGCCTGTGGGACAGTTTCCTTGCCCCCAGCCTTCCATGGCTGCTCTGCCAGGCAGGACAGCAGCACAGAGTGGGAAAATGGAGAGTCCTGGCCACCGGCCTACCTCCCCTTCACCTGCCTGACACGGTGGGGCAGGAACATGCCAAAAGGGCCTTAAAGATGACAACAAAACAGGGTATGCATGTGCAGCTGATTCAAGGTGGGGAGAAGGAACAGCTGGACGTGCTTGCAAGGAAAGCCACTGGTCCCACATGCAGGCACCCTCCACAATGCAGATGGAGATGCATCATGACTCCATGATGGCATCCTGGAGATCTGTGCCTCAGGTGCTGCTAGAAAGGAACGTGGAGAGGACTTATGAAAGCACTTTCATCCACGCTATTTCTCTCTGAGTGCAACCACCTCGAGCAACACAGCATTTTTTCCAGCTGTGTTCAAATTGATAGGAACTCTTCCTTCAGGATGCTGTCCCACAAGTGAGCAATGTCACAGCAAGAAAAAATTTTCTACTGTGTTATCTTTCCTGGTATCTAAATGTGCTCCTTCCCTGCATTGCTCTCAGTACCCTCCACCCCTGTCACCCGAAATAACTGCTCACTCATCACTCCAGTGGGTTTAGCCATGCTGTACGAATCCAGAGAGATAAGAAACAATATTCTCTCGATAACAGCACAGACTTGCACAAAGTTCTTTCTTGTCTCAGAGTTCAGTCTGCACCCTAATTTGACAAAAAAANTTCACAGGAATTAACTTAAAATACAGCACACCGTATAGTGAGTGCACTGCTAAGGACTTTTGAAATAGTGGTGGGGTGTCAAGTAAGTATTCTTCGCAACAAAATGTGCAGTTGATTCATGGGGTGGAGTAACAGCTGGACCTTGCTTGCAAAGAAAGCCACCATTTTCCCCAGGGTTGCCAATGTGGAGTATTTGAAACGATCTCTTTTTCTGTGCTTCAAGCAGCAATTAAGTATTGTGTTTCAAATGCCACCGCACAGCAACTGGTGAGTAAATAATGACTTAAATAAGGAGTGAGAAAAAAGTTTTGTTTGCTTTTGCAGGTGTTAAATTTCAGCGGGACAATCTAACTCAAACAAAGCCCTAAACAAAAGTTACTGGAATTCCTGACTGAGAACCTGAGTTTCATGTTAGACCAGGCAGATAATCAAAATTATCTCTCCTGGATCTAAAATCTCTAACCACCGATTTTTTTACTGTGGCTGTAAAATTCTGAGTTTGAGTTTTTTTCACTTCAGGCATAAAACCTTTGTTTAAATTTTTAATGCATTGGAAAAACGATTGCAGCAACTAAATGTGGTTGAACAATGTATTTCTGTAATGAGGATCTTTAAAAAAAGCCCAAAACCAAAACAGGAAAACTCACACTGCCAAGTACATTGCAGAATTGAAATGTGAATTCAGGTTATTTTCTTGTTCTTCTGGTAACCTGGTTATTCCTCCCTTGAGAAGAAATGCAATGCTACCTATCCTGTACCCAGGTGGATTCAAACGCACATCCTGTAAGCAACCTCAAAACGTCAGGAAAAAAAAGAGAATTGAATCATGTTTAGACACAGTAATTAATTCTGTGGAACCCATTTAAGGGAAACGCAGCTGTGGTGAAACCCTGCTTGCAGAGAAGGGAATGAAAAAGCTGCAAGTTGCTTCACTGCGAGCTACTGATGTTGGGAAGCGAGCCCCTTCCTGCGGGACTTGAGCCTGCAGTTCTGCCCTGATGTCACAGCCCTTCAGAGACACGATGGTGGGACCAGGCCTGTAACCCAGAGGTTCAGCAGAGAAAATTCCATGACTTCACTACGACAGGCTCCCATTGTGATTCTTAATTGGTTACTTTAGATTACTCTCTCAGCCAACCCTTGTTAATGTAAAATGATAACCTTGAACTGTGTTCACGGTTTAAGTATTACCCAAAGACCTGCACGCAGCGCACAGGGACAAAGTCAGAAATTCTTTTGCACTTGTGTGAGGTCAGGATCAGGCTTATTCTGTCAGCGTGATCACAGAATCGCAGTAATCCACCTGTTTATGGGCCTTATCAAACATCAGATTAAGAGCTCGTACATGCCAGTCTGGAAATGGATCTTACTGGCCTGATTCTGCTACTTTTAGCCACGGTGCTATTACCGGATTTGCTCTGCTCAGCAGTTCCTTTTCTATCTTCCAACCCTAAGCTGCTTTTCCAATACTTCTTTACCCGATGCCTGTACATGGTGCTCTTCAGGCCACCCTATGGTTCAGCTCCTCTTTGAGCCCTCCTCACCCCAGCTGCACCCAGGGCCCCAGTTGTCTCCCCAGGCAAGGAGGAAGAGAGGGGAGAGCCTGGTGGAGCAAGGAGCAAAGAGTGGAGAGCTCCCCTGTTGTCCACGGGAAGGAAGTCAGGTGTGGCTCATCCTGAATTTGCCTGAAATGCTCTCTCTTCAAAGCCCAGCCGGCAACCAGGAAGAAGGTTTATCAGATGAGGGTTACTTGGAATTGCCCATCCAGGCCCTACAACAAAGGCCAAGCCTTCTGGAATTTAGAATTTTCTTCTGTGTAATATGGTTAATAAAAAAAAAGGCCTATAAAGAGGGTGAGCTGGCTCCAGGCGTTCCAGGCTTGGAAGAGGTTGCTGTGGGACACACAAGGACCTTCAGTGGAGCACATGCACAGGGCAGCAACAGCAGCCAGTAAACATTATATTACCCTAACAGCCTAACGAGTTGCCTTCACTACTCTTCATCTTTTTTTTCTTTTCATTAATTATTAATATTCAGTTAATCCAGCAGTGAGCAGAATGTACCCACAGGTCTATCCACAAAGGAAGTAATTCACTGCCTGCTTTACAACGGTTCTGTGTAAACACTTGAGTGGCATTAAGCACTGCATTTCTGTGGGAGTCGTGGCAAGTTCAGGTGAGCAAACGCAACACTTTTTGGAGAAGACCAAGCACTTCTGGTCCAGCCCCAGCCCACACCGCTACCATCCTGTGACAGCGTGAAAATAAATCAGTGCTACTAAGGAAATAAATGAGGAACTGAAAATGATCCCAATGTGCTCTTTAAAACTCAATGTTTCTGTTATTTCCACAGGAATTCTGCTTCGTGCAGAATGAATACAGCGCAAGAGAGGCCCTGCCCTTACTCCAAAACTCTCAGGGATCACGTCCAGTATGGGCACCTGAAACCAAAAGGGGGAGAAAGGAAGCCCAGAGGATCATGAGTACTTCCCAGAATCTGAGTGATTTCTTAAAAGCATGTATTCAAAAATTAGGATTATTTATAAATATATACTTACACACCCCTTGTATTGTCCTGTGACATCTGCTTCTGTAGAAGAGGTGGATTTTCCTTTATTCTTGTTCCTTAAATCACAGAGCAGGTTTCAAATGTCATCACTGAATTGTTTCTCTCTCCGCAGAGGCAACACCGTTTCTGGCAGCGCAGTTTCACTGCTGAGCAGCGAAAGGAACTGACCTGGATGGAGACTGGGATCTGCAAGGGCCTCCTCGGATTTGCAATGTTTCCTTGCACACATCTAAGCAGTTTGCAGGGACCCTGTGACAAGGCACGAATCTCTTTGTGAGGTTACTGACTCCGGTTCATCCTCCCAAACTGCATCCTGCAGAATTCAGTGAAATAACAATGCTTAACCCTGTGTGTATATACATGTATGTAATTCCTGAGTCTTGCTGAACTGGAGCCTGAGCAAAGCGTGGGTCCAGCCGGCATTCCCGTACGTGTTCAAGAGTAACAGCTGACGAATCCATAGGGGGAGAGCTGATGGACAACTTCTGGTCCCTGATCTCCAGTAAAACCGATTTTCATCCTTAACATTTTTAGAATCATTTCAGTAGGGTGCCTGTACATCGTCACACACACTGCCCTGTTTTCTTGCAGGCACAGGAGCTTCAAATTTTTACTCTCTCCCTCCCACATTCCGCTGCAATTCCTCTCCTTAATGAGCACGCACACAAAATGACCTCTGTGTTCCCGTCTGCAAAGCTGTGCGCCGTTTCCCTCAACTCCGGAGGTCACATTTTCATGACAAAAGGTGCAATTATTTTCCTGCGCGGCAACATTTGCAACAAGACTGGCTTTGCAAACAGATTTTCGGCCTCTCGTTAGGTTGAGAAGAATTTGGTGCGCCTGGTAAGCAATTCTTTTTACACTTGGCAAATTCATTTTAACTGAGTACGCTTTTACATTAGTCTTCCAGAAGAACCCTCTGGATGGAAAGGCAGACACTACTGCTCAGCCTACCCTTCCCTGCATCTATTGTTTATTAATGAGGCGGGTAGACTCTGATTTTAGGCAATCTGTCATGAAAGTGTGTTAACAACGGTAACCTAAAAATAGCATCTTTCACGACTACAACAGCATCCCCAAGCTTTCCTCAATTACAAGCTGTTCCTTAATGGTTGCACTTCATTCTTTGTCATCCTGGAGCCTCGGAGAGCTCTGAGCAGCGCACTCCACTGCTGACCGAAGCACTGGCAAGGTAGAAACTGCATCTACGGAATTCTTAAATGCTACTCACAGACCCTTCCCACCTCCCTCCCCGAGTAGGTGAGATTCAGTGGCAGCAAAACCTGGCTGACATTCTTTGACGATGCCTTTGATTTGTGGTGGCGGCGGCAAAACTGCTCGTCCTGGTAACCTACAGTTATGCCATTGAAATGATTAAACCCACACAAATCAACACCTCCACTAACGATGGAGTTTCACGGTCTTAATGCTGGGGAATTACTTGTATTTTGGTTTTGGCACCGGTTCTGATTTAATTCCCAGTTATGTCAATGACAGGCTGGAGAATCTCTCGCTTTGCTTCAGTGACAGGGGATAAGCCCAGCAGCCGAGGTTTATTCTCCAAATATTAGCAGAAGCACTTTGCTTATCAGGCAGTTAATATTGTTAGCTCGAAGGTAATAAAATCTTTGCATCCAAATATAAGCTTTTGTGAGATCTTAGGTGATGGATTTATCAATTGATAACACAATCTTGAATTTCTTCTTAAACTTTGATTAACGGAAGCGTTTGAGAAGCGTGGATCCTTCCAAAACCACTCACTGAGGAACAGCACTGGAATTGCCTCCTCAGGAACCTAACTATCAGTGAACTTTGGCTTTCCAATCATGGTAAGCTGTCTTTACCATTAAGACTATTCTAAAACTGGAATCTAATTTTATTTTTATTTGGCTAAAGCTGCTCGAGGCACATGACATGGACCAGGCTAACCAGAGATGAGGCACGTCTATACTAAATCTGCAGGCTTCACTTTCTGCCCCTTCCTAAAACTTTTTCCCCAGAGAAGACAATTTAGCAGTGGGCTTATAAAAAATTCCATGAATCTTTATGCCCTGAGAGGCACATCCTCGAAATTCTTGAAACACAGTGAAATTCTCGAAACACAGTGAAATTCTCGAAAGGACTGTCACAGGCTTCAGCAGACTTGTAACCAAGTTCTGAACGTGAGAGGCAAGAGATTCCCCAATTTCCTTTTCCTGATATGTTGGAAGTGCCCACCTTTGTGAAATGCTGTATACAATTTGATAGTATGCTGTTGAATATGGCTTGATAGCGGCCCAGATGCGACAGCCTGGGAACCCCTATAGTATATAATAGGGTAATTCCTGCCTAAACCACCTTCTGAAACAAGATTTTAATGAATTAATGGGCAGCAGATGCCGGCAGGAATGCATGTACCCTTTCAGCACTACTTCATATGTACAGTAAGTACACAAAAAGCATGATACACCTCTAAATGTACATATAAAAGACATATAGCCAGGACTGCTCTTTAGAAATTGAGAAGCACTATCAGGTGACTGGTCGCAAAATCTTTAGTTTAAACAATTCAGTACTCTTGAGCCTAATTTTTAAGCCATAACTTAAATAGGTTCTGAAATCCTGCACCTGAAGCTGGACAAACAGAAACAGCTTCTGCAAAGTTTATATATTGCACTCCACTTGCCAAAAATGTAGTCTGTCTCAGGAAATGGCATGAACTAAGCCAGTCAAAGTCCAAATAATTTAATAGTTTACTCTAGGTTCTAGCAGACAAGACTGTAATAAGTAATTTCCCCCCATCTGTATGCTTAGCATGTGATAGGCAGAAACTGTCCAAGAGTCTTTTGGTTCAGGCTCTAGATTAACAGAGATCTTGCCTGAGCAGACAAAATCCTGTGGGAGATGAAGAGCTTACACAAGTAAGTATTTCAGGGCCACACCAATATGTTGTTGCATTTCCAACCTGTCTGACTGCTGGAAGATGCACTGCCTGTAGCAAACTGGGCATTCCCGACAATACCCATCTCCATTTCTGCATCCTCCTCAGAGCTACAGCCATGACATCCAGGGATGTTGATTCCTGCAAGACTTAAGGGAGGCAATTAGCACTGCTTGGTCAGTCTTATGCTACCTTTGCCAAGCTAATACTTGCAGTGGAACTTTTCTCAAAGTGCTTAGTTGAACAGAGTTTGGTGAATTGGAGAAACATCCACACCCGTGTGAAAATACCAGGCAACTGGATCTTGACACCACTTACTGTTGAGCTGTTTGACCACATGAAATGGCAACCTGGTCTTTCATCTGTCCCAGCAGAGTTTTACGACTTTAATCTCAGGTGCTAACCGACATACCAGCAGACCTGCTGGAGGCATGAGGGACTGCAGCTGCTAAAAGCATACAACGCAACCATAATCATGAGCTGTTTCTATAAACAGAGTATGAAAGTCACACATGGCTTTCATGGGCCAGGTGTTCTGGAGGCTATTTTTGAGCGACACCGGGTCCTGATAACATATTTCATTAAGTGTTCACAAAGCGCTTGTGCAATGTGCCAAAAATAAACCTGCGCTGACCTGGTCCATCTGACCGTCCCATCCTGTCATGCAGGAGTGAGGCTGTGAAGATGCTCCTATCTGGAGACCAAAATCAGCAAACCTGAAGTTGCCTGTCTATCTAGAGATAGACACAGCCTAACCCCTTCCTGCAGGTTCATTTTCACCAGTGTCAGCAGTATGCAGAGGTACCACAGCTTGCTTTCACAGCCAGACCAACACCTAAGGTAGCTGTGGCTGCCGCAGCCATCCTGGCCACCCACCCTCCCCTCAAATTTATGCTCAAGTCCCTGCGAGCCTCTCATTTCTCCGCTGCTGCAAAGACACGGAGGGAGAAGCAGCACGCTGGGACTCTCTGCCCCCTCTACAGGGAAGGCTGGGGATGAAACCCCAGTCCTCGCTCACTGCTGCCCTCCCCAGCCTGCCCCGGCAGCCCCGCCACCGGCAGCCGCACCCCTCGGCGGGACCCTCCCTCAGCCCCACCGCCATTTTGAGCGGGGAGCTTAAAAGGGCCCGGAGGCAGCAGAGCGCCTCGAAGCGGGGACACCACAGGACCTCCAGCTTAGGGAAGAAGACTGTAGCTTCCTCCCCTGCACAGTCAGGCTGTGATGGAAGGGCGTCCCCATCCCGAGGAGCCACTCCAGACAGCCCTATCGGGGCTACACCCCTCGTCCCCCCACCCTTGCGCGACCACAGCCCTGCGCATGCGCAGAGCCGCCGCGCCGCACCCCGGCCGCCACCCGCGCGCCCTTGGGGAAGGAGGGAACGGAGGGACTTTGCCCTGGGAGAACCGGTGTCGTCACAGGGGCGGCGGCCAATGAGCGAGCGCGATTAAAATAGCGCACTATAAATAGCAGCCCGCGGGCGGTTGTTGGTACTGCGCGGGTGCAGGTGCGGTGGGTGAGGTGGGTGTGGGGCCGCCGGCCTGGCCGTACCCGGTCCCCTCCGCCTTCCCCCGCCCAACCTATCGCCATCCCAGTCATCGCTCCCCAACACAGGCCCGGTGGAGCCGGCTGGGCGCGGGCCTCGGGAGAGGCCTCGGGACAGGGCGTGACACCCTCAGGGGCTCGGTGCCTCGTCACTTCGACTCCCCATCAAGGACACGGTGGCTCTTCTTGCTGTTGACGTGTGCTCTCCTCCTGCTCTCTGAAGTGCTGAGGGTAGCTAAGTGCAGTGCCATCACCAGAAAAAAAACCAAACCTCAAACCCAACCCCGCTGTTCCTGGCAGTAATTTTTTGTGTATGCTCTTAAAACAGCATCTGTTTTAAAATTTGAGACCGGCTGTTAGCAGCGAAGGAAGTGGCGTGATAAAGCTTATCGCAGTGGCCTATATTCTGCCATCTCTCCTCCATTAGTCTGAAACATGCTGCAGCAGAAAGTGGTTTCAGAGGTGTTACAGGGTCCGGCCCTTTCTGGGCGAGATCCTTCTGGAAAGGTGCAGGCCTGTCCTGCTTGGTGCCTACTGGTCAGGCCTCCCAATCTTATACTGGTGTGCATGGTGAGTATATAAACTAAGAGTATCCAAGAGTAGAGAAACACAAAGTGAGGGCATCTCTTTATCTCTTTTCCCTCTGGGCAAGATGAGGATGCATCAGATGGGCATGAATAGAGGAGAACTGTGTTAAAATGATCGTGACTGATAAATGAAAGCAAATCGTCTATTTGAAGATTGTTTTGCTTTGTTTTTAATATATGATCAGGAAAATGTTAAAAATAGATCACGCTTCTGACTGGAGTCAAGATTGCAAGTGCTAGAAGTGCAGTGGTTCGCTTGAAGGTGTGTTTTTACTTGCTTAAACTGCACTTGTTTTGTGGATGTTTCTTTGTCTGTGCTGCGCAATTGTGTTATGCATGTTCTTAGCTTACTAATTACATGTACTGCATTGCTACTCTCATTAGATAAGGTATCTGCTGTAGGATCACCAGGGTGGGTTTTGGGTGGGTTTTTTTGTTGTTGTTGGGTGGTTTGGTTTTGCTCTTTTTTTTGGGTGAGACCTTGGTAAGATAATAAAGAATATGCATTTGCTATTTGGGAAGGTATGATGCAGTGTATGTTATGCAATTATGTATGTATTAACACAGCTGAATTCTCTAATTCTCTGTTTATTCTCTGTTTTTTATAAAGTTGCTGCTGGATTCTGGGGGAAGTATTTACGGAATTGCTTAACATAAGCAGCTGAGGGGCAAGAGCAATCATGAAATGAAGTGATGATGTGGCAGGTTTTAAAGAAGGTACCCCTTCACACAAAACACAATTAAATCTTGGAACTCATTGCTACGGGATGTCGGGGATGTCAGAAGTTCAAAAAGCAATTAGGCACGGTCATGGAAGAAAAATCTGTGCAGGGATGTTCAACCTAACATCTCTGATTCAGGAACCCTTTGAGGTGCAAATCCGCATCCTGCGGAAACCTTCTGGGGAGCAGCCTCCTCTGTCCTCATGCTGTCATTAGGTGATTCCTGTCGGCTGCTCTAGGAGATAGAGGCCTGCACTGGGCTGGAAATGCTGCTGCTCCGACCCAGCACGGTCATCCCTGTGTTTAACTGTCATCTCATTCGACATGTTTTTTTTCCCACAACCTTCAATCAATCATAAACAGTAATTTCTGCAATGAACTTTTGCGATGCCTAAATGCTGTTTCCTTATGCCCCGTACGTCTCTGTCCTTTCTTGCCCGGTGCTGTGAGTGGGGGATGGGAGGTGGCTTTGCTGTGTGCTCGTGTAGCACCACGTTACCAAGCTGAACACTGGTCTGTGCCTGTATTTCCTAGACAGTTACTTGAGATAAATAAATATTAATAATCTGCATTTCTGAAGGTGGCCACGAATGAAAAAGTTTGCTGCTCGTATAAACATCCTAAGTGAGAAACTGTGGAGCTCCAGTCCTTGTTTGCTGGCAGAATTAGCCAGATGGGCCACTTGAGAAAGCGATTAAAATACCAGCAATACCTGCCTAAAGAGCTACAAATTCCAGGCTCTGCATCTGCAGCACTTGCATTTATTACTCAGGAGCACGGGACCAGACCTTGCAAACCTGCTGATGCCCAAGGCTCAGATCAAGGGCAAAACATCACAGGAGTTGAGGGGCTGCGTGTTGCTGGCCCCTGTCTCTGCCCTGAGCCACCTAAAATGTGTTGGTGCTGTGCTGGCCCCAGCGCTACGTACGCTGGAGGTGTTCTCCTGCTCCACATCCACACGTGGCACACAGTAGTGCTTTGGCAGAGAGGAGGGGGTGTCTCCGAGGGGCTGTGGAGGGTCTTCTGGGCACCTGCTGAGGACTGTGTGCTGATGGCTTGGAAATTAGAAATGGGATCAGCTGGGCTTTGCCCTTGGATCTTTCCTTGTACCAGGGAGATACACTTGCCTTGTGTGTGACACAGGTAGCTCCTGTTCTGGCCTTGCTGCCAGGAGATGGGTCAATGCATACATTTTCTGTTGAAGAGTCAGTTGTCTGTGGTGGGTTTTTTTTTTTCCCCAAAGACAAGCCTAATTTTTGTTCTCAGGAATGGAAGTGCCCTGAGAACATACGGGGAACAGGACCATGATTATCCTCTTGTATTGAACAATGCTGAGCATGGATTTTCTGAAAAAGCCTGAAGTCCTTTCCTGCTGAGGCTGGAGATCCACTATAGACTCTCATGCTCATTTTAAACGTAATGCATCAGTCCTAGGGCAGTGGGGAACAAGCTGGGGGAAGACCCTTTCTCTAAGGAGAAGTGAAAAGAGGAAGGGCACGTGATTCTGCTGAGGAGTATCTGCTGTATGGGTAGGATTTTATCCCTGTGTACAGCTCTTGGCTCCGAGGAACAACCTCCCAGGTATATAAGGATCCAGCTCAGGATGGATGTGGGTAACCCAGCAAAAGGCAAGTGACAAACCTGTTGTTCTTCCTGTTTGTCTCGCCTGTGTTCCTGTTGCTCCGCTGATCTAGCAGGGGTTTGGAGGGAGGCTGCATACATACAGAGTGAGAGACACCACGTGCTTATGGAGGTTGACAAAGGAAGCCAGCCCTGCTGCGAAGTCACATTTATTTATGCAGGTGCCATTTGTGTTGCTGATAACCATGAAGACCATGGCTTGAGCAGCATAATGACAATAAAATTGAATTTATTCTTTAGTTGGAGGCTGCAGGCCTGGAGGGGATGGGATAGGTCACTGAGCTCAGTTCTACGGGACCGGGCTTCAGTCCAGAAAGGGCTGCAGAACAGTTAGTCCACCTGCCCCACGGTCAACATATGTTCATGCCACCATGGCTACACACCTGTAGCCACATTCTGTACTTCCCGGTGACTTTTACCAGACCTCAGAATGGTAGTAGACATCCAAAAGTAACAAGTATGAGGTACCATATGACGTTGGGGACACTGGCACTGTGTCCCTGTGGTTGAGGGGTTTTCCAGTCTGAAGTTCCACACTGCTGTGGCAATGCATGATTTTTCTTCCAGAGACTTGCTGCCAGTCCTCAAGTGCCTCCATCTTAAAAGCTGTTTAGGGTGTGGGTTCTTCTCATCCTCATATGGTGAACCAAATGTTTCCTTTGAACCATTCTCAGGAATGTACTGAGACAGTCGGAGCTTTTTTTAAGTGCTGATTGCGTGTTCTGGTTGTATGCATGAGTGCTTACACACTACAAAAACCCACCTTTTTCCCTGGAAGCTCACACAAAGTCCATAGAGGAACAGGGAAAAGCTCTCCCAACTCCTGTGAGCTCCAGCTCCTGAACAAGGCCTGACCTTGGTACTCTCTTCATTTTCCTACAGCTCAGCCTGGCTGTTCCCACAGGTGCTGCTGCAGCCCCGTGCTGCCCATCTGTGTGGCCAGGCAGCTCCTGCAGCCCAGGCCTGGGGATTAGGTGTGTTCCCATGTCCAGTTCATCAGCTGGACTTTTCTGGGAACCCAAGTCGTCTGTGGCTGGGGATGGTCAGGGGATCTTGTGGCTCAATGGCATTTGGAGGGCACAAACATGTTCCTGGAGTGGGGCAGTACCCGAGAGTCTTGGAATAGGAAAACTTTCCTAATTGTCTAAAGGGACAGAGGTGCTAATCTGCCACACAGGGATAAGGAGGGAAACACTGAAAGAAAATAAAAATTGTAAATTTATATATTTTTTTGTTTTACAAGAGGAAGACTTGTCTTCCTTGACTAGTATCTCTTCAGACAGCGCTGATTTACAGACACGTGTAACTTTTTGCTTGGGTCCTTTTTCGCTAACCAGCACTAGACAGTGCCTTCTGTTGAGGCAGTTACGCACATGCAAATACATTAATTTAGATTGGTAATTTTTACATGTTAATGAATAATATTTTTGCTCTTCATTTGGTGTGTCCAGTTGCTGTTGGAGGGAAATTGCAGTTCAAGTGAAACTTAAGAAAACCACAGTTTTTAAATTGTTTGTTGGAAATAATCTGAATGTACTTACCAAAGCATATGCCGAATCAGTATTTATTAAACAAAGGTAGTACTAGCTGCATTTGTGGATTCCAGTGTTAGTCAACTGATTGTTTGCAATGACCATATTCTTAAGATTTTTTAAAATTAGTAGATTTTTAAGCCTGGCTGGAACAGAAAAGTATGTTTCTCAGCTACTTCGCTCACGATCACCCAGCATCGCGTGTGACCTCAGTGGAAGAGACAAGCTTTGGGGAAGCCCAGAAGTAGTGTCACTGCTGGCCTGTTCTCTCTGCCACAAACCCACTGCTGGCCACAACGAGTCCTTGTTAGTGCTGTGGTTCCAGGTGGCTCCCATGGCAAGTCCGTCCTTGGCACTGCATGATCAAGTGTCTGGTGTAAGGACCTTGAGGGCTGCTCTGGCAAATCCTAATGCTTGTGGGTTTGGCTTTGCCATATCAGTAAAATACCCTTCAGAGGCAGCATACGCGTCAGGAAGGATTGAATTATTGAGGACTGCAGGTCAGTGGTGGCCAGCAGTGGATCCTTGGGCTGGGCTTGTGTGGTTCCCAGGCTGGAGTGGTCTCGCACGATGAGCAGTGGGTTGTGCAGGCACTGATGCTGCCAGGCACCTCAGGCACTAGCTCTGTGAAGAAGTACGTTGGTAGAGTTGGCTGCCCAGTCCCATGGAGAGCGTAGGCCCATGGGGAGCAGATAAACCCCTGCTGGAGCTCGCTCTTCCCTGAGCCTTGGTCACATGTAGGTTTTGGCAGGCAGCTTACAGGAGCATGAAGGTTGGTCACCATGGAGTAATGTCACTTTTCCTCCAGCCTGAAGATGTTCACTGGCCACCCCTACGCAGCACAGACCCAAGGGTCAGCTGTAGCTCTTGTTTCTGTCAGGAACACAACTCTCCTCCGCACCAAGCATCTCCCCCCACCATGTCACTTTGTCCCCACTGCTGGTTTCTAACACTGCTTTGTGCAAATGGTGTAGTGCAAAAGCAAGGAGATGCAGGAGAACCTGCCCAGCCACTGATCTGTCTGCTCGCAGGGTGTACTCTTGGTCAGTGCCGTGCAGTTTTTATTGGCGCGGGAACAAGACAGGCTTCTAAGTAAATCTTGTTGCTATTGCTATCTTTAAGTTGGGGTGAACTTAAATAATTCTCAGTCAGCCAGAGCAACTGCAGAACACAGCCATGTCCTTCCACCAGCAAAGAGAGACTTGCAAAAGGCGGCTCAAGGATGGCCATTATAATCTTTTTCTTAGAAGCTTGGGTACGCCTTGTCCATATGAAGAAATATTCTTCATCGAATAAGCATTCCTGCTGCCTGTACTGCTGTTATCATTACACAAATATTGTATTGAGGGAGGATGGAAACAGGGTTACGATTTTTTTTACCAAACACAGCCACTGGCTGTTGATAAAAGAACACAGATTACACCACATTTCAGGGCTGAAAAAATTGGTTCCCCTATTCTAATACATTCTGCAAATTTACTGTAAGATGATTTTTAGACCGTAGCATTATCTTCATGCCACATTTGTTTTCTTAAGTGCAGACTTTATAGATATGATTTACAGGCTTGGATTGTATTTGTAAATTCTAATTAAGTAAAAATGGCACTCTCTCATACGAATGATGCTGCAGGGTATCAAAACAGAAGTTCTCACATAACTTTCCTTGAGTACCCTCTACCTGCACTATAGCAGGTGGCGGGTGAAATCCCAAGCAGCATTAACTAAAACACCTTAGACTTACTTTATAGCCTATGGACAATTTTAGACCATACACAAAAAATCAAACTCTTCGCATTCTAATTTTTAGAAAAATTTGTTATGAAATCAAGAGCCTGTCTTTCTAGCTATAACTAAAGATGCTTTCTCTTCTGTAGCTGTGCATACTTCACATCACTTCAGATAAGCGAGGACAGGGACTTCTTGAACAGCACTTTTAATGTTATGTGAACTTCAGATAAGTTGTACAAGCTTTCAAATTTCTCTTAAACATGGTCTTGACCATTCCTAAACCCATATTCTGAATGATTGCAATGGATACATTTCATTAATTTTTCTTGTAGCGACCTAAAAACAAAAATAATGTCACAGACAATTTAAATGCAGCAATTTAACACTCTCTAACTAAATTTTCCAGCTAATAAAGCACAAAGCAGAAGTGGCAGAAATGAAAATCTTCCAGTTCACCACTTCCCCCTTGGACAATTTCCAAAGCAAACATTCAAGTCAGCATTTGGTTGCTTGAATCTTTTCACAAATATCCACAGCAATCCTCTTAGTGATGCTAAATCTCTTGTATAGATATGACAAGAGATCCAGTAATGAGTAATCCCTAAAACTGACGTATAATATTCCACTAGAGAAGCTAAAACATTTACAGTTCTCACAAGCCACACCTTAATGTCATTTTAATTTTATTTTATTCCAGATAAAGTTAGCCATAATGAGGCTGATTTATATGAAGTCATGATAGGAGTCTCCATCACCACGAAAGCAAAACCAGTGTGAAATCTGGGTCCCACTGACTTCCAATACCTAAACAGAATTTTCACTGCCAGCCTTTGACTCCAGTCTTGTGTGTCATCCAAAGAAACTGAGCAGTTGTTCTCAAATACTGGCCGACAGGTGTAGTAAGCATGGATTATTTTACTTTCAGATGGATGACATAAATTTGGATACTTTTAGGAATGAATAATAAATGAAAAATACAGCATGGTTTATTGAACTACTGCAACTTAAAAACCAGAGCGGCTTACAGAGGAGTATTCCATCTTTACAAAGTGTCCATGGTCCAGTAGCCCAATTTTGACCTCAAACCACCTGATACAGACACTCAGTTTAATAGACTGACATCTGCTGATCCTCAAACCACTGAGTGGATTAGTTGGTGGTTCCGTCCCACTACTTCCGATTTTCAACTACCTACAGAGAGAGGTGAACACCTGACATTTTCCAAGCGGGCTTTTCCATGTAAGCAACAGCTGTCTGCGTTATCACAGGGTGTCCTAGCTCGGGATGGAGAGAAGGCAGGGTCTGTCTGCAAGGCCACACGAACGAGTGGTCCACTGAAAAAGCAGGTGCTTGTTTCTTCAGGTGTCATTCCTGAGATCCCACTCTCAGACTGGGATCTGGTCTGCTGGGTTAGCACACATGGCCAGTAACGCTCTGAACCCAGAGAGCTTCAGGAGCAGCAGCCTTTGCTCTGTTGCCTGCTGAGATGCCCACGTGAGGCTGTCAGGGCAGAAGAGGGAGATGTGATGATAGCTTTCCTGTTGTTAGTCATTTCCCAGCACCCTGCCAGCCCTCAGGCCCATCTTGGCTGGATCTATCCCCTCCGCCTGCCTTGGGCAAGGAGCTGAGGGTGGCTGCTGGCATCCTCTCTGTATCAGCAACTTAAAGCCCCATGATTGATACCTATAGGAAAGAGCCTAATACTCTGTTTCCTGCTGCAACCATTTTGGAACAACTCAGAAGGTAGAATTACATTACCATTTCAGTTTTCAGGTTTTTAATAGAATCATAGAATGGTTAGAGTTGGAAGGGACCTTAAAGATCATCCAGTTCCAACCCCCCTGCCATGGGCAGGGACACCTCCTACTAGAGCAGGTTGCTCAAAGCCCCATCCAGCCTGGCCTTGAACACCTCCAGGGATGGGGCAGCCACAGCTTCTCTGGGCAACCTGTTCCAGTGTCTCACCACCCTCACAGGAATTAATTTCTTTCTAGTATCTAATGTAAACCTCACCTCTTTCAGTTTAAAACCATTACCCCTCATCCTATCACTACATTCCCTGTTAAAGAGTCCCTTCCATCTCTCCTAGGTACTTTAGGTACTCCTAGGCCCCCTTTAGGTACTGCAAGGGGCTATAAGGTCTCACTGGAGCCTTCTCTTCTCCAGGCTGAACAACCCCAGCTCTCCTGTTTGGATTTTGACATGGAGCTATGGAAAGCAAGTTTTTTGGTACCTCGCCAGGCTGCATCAGTGAGCCTGGTGCTGATCTCCCAGTCACTCCCACGGCTGTAGGTTTAGGGAAGTCTGTTCCCCAAGCCTATCTCCATCCAACCTAGGGAGATTCCGGCAAAAATATTACACAACTCAAAATGCATGATAAGCAGGAACAATGCTAGGAAGGGCTTTACACTGAATAAGCTTCGCATGACAAACACGAAATTAATGCCTGCAATGTCAAACGCCTGTGGCCATGGTGCAAAGTGTGGACAATGGGTGGGCGTGCAAGCCTGCCTTTGAGGGAAGCCTTCAACCAAGCAGGTGGATGTGCTTTGCTTTAGTGTTGTCAGTGACATCTGCTGGCAGTCAACGGTAGATTCAGTTTTAATCTTTTCCAAGTCTGTGTACGAATTTAAATAGCTATTTCCAATTGAAGTATTTTGCAAAATTGTCTTTCCCAATGTGTATTTCTTTCTGACAAAACTGTATAATGATCATGCTCAATGCCAGGAGCAAGGACTAGCCAGCACACTGCCTGTACAGAGCATGGTATATTTTGGTGGTGGGAAACGCTGGAACCCAGGAAGCCACCAAAGTTATCTAGTATGCCTGAAAAACAGTTGATGAACACCTGATTGTTATTACATTTACATATAGCTTTTTTTAAGTATTTCAAACCTTATAGCCCTTCCAAAATGACAAACCTGGCAACAATTCAACTCCCAATTTGAAATACATAATTTGAGTAATAAATATGACAAATTAAAAAGGCCAGCAGTGAAGGTGGAGGGACTGAATAAGGAAAAGAAGACAAGTCAGAGCTTCCGCAAAAAGCTCCATTGGTAACTGATGGGTTGGGTTTGCACAAAAGGAGGGAATTCTCATCAATGGGAGTGAGTTTAGCAGTGGACCACCAAGATGGGCAGGGCTGGAGCACTTGTCCTGGGAGAAGAGGCTGAGGGACCAGGACTAGTTCACACTGGGGCTGAGGTGGATTCAGTGGAGCCTGGCAGCAGACCCCCAGCACCCGGAGGGGAGGGCGTCAACAGGATAACAGAGCTGAGCCAGGCATTTCCAAGAGTGCATGGCAGGAGGTTGGACTGAGACCTCCTGAGCTTCCCTCCAGTCTGGGCCAGGTGTTGATCAGCAAATGTGGAAGAGGAAAACAGGGGCAGGCTGGTGGTGTTTGTTAACATGTTCCAACTTCTGTGTGCGTCCCAGGTATGGTATATCTGGTTGTAAAAGCTATAAGAAATAGGAATGTGTTTATATGTATAATTAATAGGAATATGTTGAAGTTACTCATTAACAGTATACCCTACAGGAACATTCTCATTGGGATGTTTATTCAGTAGTCACATGCAACACTTCTTATTGAAAGGAGAGAAAATTCCCTCCCATCTGAAGACCTACATGAAGAAGTGATCCTTAAGTGTACATACCACCATATGTATCACAGGGTAGAATACCTAACAGACCAGCTGTAATTATCCAAATTGTACCTTAACAAAGAAAATTCAAGGTCCTCATTAAACTGAAAATAAACACAAAGGAAACAAACACAATTGTAATTCAAACCCAAAATCACAGCAGGAGGAAAAGTATGGGAACGAAAGATGTAATACAAGTATAAAAAGCGATTTGGTCTAAGACCACCATGGTGGACGTACCTGCATCATAGTTTTGTGTTTCTCCACAGGACAGAGTTTAGATTGTTCAGGTGTTTGAGCTGCAGCCTGTGAAGACTGTCTAATAAAAGAGCCTTTATATTTAGTTTGAACTAGCCCAAAAGACGGATGATATTTTAATCTATTTCAAAAGCAAGGACATGATTATTGACCTCTGAGGAGGCAGGCCCTTTTGATGAAAAGTGTTGGTCACCTGACGTCTCAGTCAACCATGACCTACGATTATCCTTCTCTTCTCCTTTGATGTAGGGTGAACATACTACTCTGTAGCTCAGGGAGATTACACAAATGAGTTAAGAGACTTTCATGGTATACATTTGGCTGTAGACGGGATGAGCTTTTCTGTTCCCACAGGCACAGCAGTGGTGGCTGTGTAAAACAAGAGCAATAAAAGTTTTATAGCAGAGAAAAGAATTGGTGTTCTTTAACCATTCTGCTCCTGCCAAATGTATTGCATCTCCCAGCATGAACACACCTCAAACAGCATAAAGCCAGCAGAGGGTAATGCAGCATGACTGACACTTCCATTATTTCAGCTGAGAATCCATTACTGAGGTGTGTGTAGTAGAGATTTTCCAACATTAATCTCCTCTCTGGTGTTTCTTCAACTTCTGCCATCAACCATGGAAGGAATTCTGTCTCAATAGCTGTAAGAATTCGGCAGAAAAGAAGCAAGAAAAACTACCTTTTAATTAAGGGTGAGTGACAGGATCTTGCGGATGGTTTTCATTTTCATTTGCTGCAGTCATTATGGTATGAACACCATTGCTGGAAGACACTTGCTTTGCAAGAGCCAGATGAAACCTCCCAGATGGTGCTGGGTTTTTCACCTCCCGCCTCTTTTACTGAGGTTAACAACCTTTACATCTGGGCCAGGGTCCCACTTAATTCACAGCTTTCTCTTTTGGTACTGGAAATGTTTTTACCTCTTCTGATGAACAGGCCTGTTTTGCTCCTAGGAAGTCCTACCTTCTCCTCTCTGTATCGCCTGTCCTGCTCTTCCAGGCGCTGTGCTTCAGCAAGCTCTGCATTACGCAGCTCTGCATAGGCACGCTGACGTGCCCACAGCTGGGCCAGCTCTTCTTCTTCCATGACTTCCAGCAAAGCTTGCTCAATTGTTTTCCCAACCAACACTTCCAGGATCGGCTTGACTTCAATGTCAAAGTCAAACAACTGAGGGAGGACAGGAGTCAGGGAAACAGAGATAAATGACCCTTGATAACAATCAGTCCTAGCATCTTGGCAAGGAGAAGAGGAGGAGGAACAAAGCCCCTGTGCTGAAGGCCACCCTGAGACGTGCAAGTGGGGACCCAGTGTCAGCCAAAGCCAGAAGCACAAATGCAGCTGGGGGCTCAGTGATGAGTGGGCTGGAGCGAGCCACCACACACCCTACCCCAGCCACTGTGGGGGCTGCCAGGGGGAAGCAGAGCACTTGCCTGGACCCTATTTCTGCTCACCTCTGGGGTCCCAGCCCCTTCTCAGGCTGGACACTCTTTCTCCAGGGGAGAGCATTTCTCAGCATTGCAATTCTTAGCTGAAAGCAGCAGAACCAGCACCTATGGAGAAGCACCTTCCCTAATTTTGCACTTAACCTCACAGCAGACACTGGGGACAATTTTAATATTTTCTGTGAGATTAAGTTCTTTTCTCCTTCTGTCTCAGTTGTGCATCAGAAACTTGTTTCATACAGGAGACATATCTTGATAGTGGTTGTGGACCTGCCTTTTACCTTTCACCTCTCTCCTCTCCTTTTCCTACTTGTGTGGCCACATCTCCTTTTTCTTCTTGGGTGGAAAAAAACAGAAGCTTTTCTGTCCAGAAAAGCACCTTTCTGACTTTATATATGCACCTCTCTTGCTGCTCTTCTGAATGCAGCTCTAGAAAGCAAAGGCTGCAGACTTCGTTGTGATTTTCAAACCTGATAATTCAGTAAAGCAAAAATTATCCAAGAAATGAGCGGTAAAATTGTTTTTGTGAAGTCAAAACCAAAACTCAAAACCCAATTTAAAACATGCTCTGCTGAAATGTGCTCTGTAATGTCTGCTGCTGCTCTTGAAAGCAGTTCCTGAAAGGATATTTCACTCTACAGACCTCTGAAGCCAGCACCTAGACCTTTGAGTTTCAGGTAACCTTGAAGAATAAACAGCTCTTGGAGGAGTTTGCTTTGATAAGGCAAGTGCAGAAAAGGACACCGATAGGCTATCAGCTCTGCTGAAAACGTGCCTGTTCCTCTTGGGAAGCAGTGACAAGACAAAGACCCCTGGATCTGTTACGTTAGGAGAATGATGGTCTGTTTTGAGCCCTGCCAGAAAGATCCTTGAGGTATCAGCACATCTGTAACAGAATGTGCCTGGGGCAGATGTTTAACACAGGGATTTAATTTTGATCTGTGAGTGTTGTCATTTTGTCATTTTGAACTTTTGGAAAGTGTTACTGTAGAAAAAAAAATGCAGTGACACATTGAACCCTCTGCAACTCTGTGTTTCCACAGATGTATTCCTATATCAAATTAAGTAATTTGGCACAGTAGCCCCAGTCTGTGACACCCCCAGTCCATTCTCATGCACACGGAGCTGCCTGTGTGCACCAGTGACTCCTCAGCTGAGGCACAGGCAGGCAAGGCAACATCCTCCCCAAATATTTATGAGCCCATGAGGAAGTTCGCCAACACAGAATGCTGCAGACAAATTGGTCTGCTCCGATACAAACAAAGCTCCATCAGCCTCAGCTTCAGCCCCGCTGCCCAGAGGGCTCGTGGGTGGCAGTTCCCACCAAATGCCCCTTGCTCTCTGTGTGAAAGCATTCAGAAGGTCTGATATGATGTAGGGGACTGCAGGGCCACTGCTTCTATTTCTCAGAGAGGTGAGACAAGAGGGAACCTTGCCAATCACATTGCAGGCACCTGAGCTGAGGAGCACCCCTGGTATCCAGGGGTGCTGTTTTGTTCATCTTTTGCAATGGTGGTGGGATCCTTATGGATGGCTCTGAGCTGTCCCAAAGCAGGTGGCTGCTTGGTGAGTTCAACACACCTTGTCATTCATCTCCTTCTGCACTTCCAGCGGGAGCGTGTTGTTGGTCTCTGGGCTCAGCATGTTTGGGCCAAGGCAGATGGCCAGGTTGCTGGAGTCCATCCTGTTGGTCTTGGCGTTTTGGCTGATGTGGTGGAGCAGAGACAGCAAGTGCTTGAGCAAGAGGAGGTTTGGTCTGGGCAGTTTGTCAGCCACCCTGCATGAAGACAAACAAAATGTGACGTTAATTCATGGTGCAGCAGCCACCACTTCTTTATCTGAGCAAGTCTCAATTAAACTGTGACGGATTACACTTCTTCCAGAGGGAGGGATGCCTGTGCTTTCTTCACTGCTTAGCAGAAGTATCATTCAGAAGTCCCCAGTGGCAGCTGAGCGAGCAGTTGATTATGAGATCTTGAGTGACAAGATCTTGACTGAAAGGCAAGCACTACAGCAGTCCACGGCCTTGAGTAGATGAGGTGGCTCCAGGAGATGTCACTGGAGGCTTCCCAAAGGCACAATGAAAGCCTGTGGTTGTGCTGTGCAGCTTTCAAAGCACTCCCAGTCGGCCTCCACATCTGCTCTTTCCAAAGAGCAGAACATGGCCGGGGTCTCCACAGCCCAACTTCACCCCCAGCAGATGTGAAGGTTCCCTGTCAGTGCCTGTCCCACAGCAGTGACAACCTTGGCTGAGGCCCTGCAGCCTCTTCTCCTCTTCCTACACTGTTCATTTGGTAGGGCAATCTCAAATAACTTTAGGAAGTGCTGCTACGAAAGCCCTCTGAAGCGAACCCTGTGGAGCAATAGCAAGCTGATATAAATGACAAGCTTTTAAGTGAGACCCTCAATTTCAGGAGACATCACCAGCCTCTACCAGCTGCTCCATCACACTAGGGCTGGCTGCAAAACTTGCTCTTTCAACTCTTCAATTTTCTCCTGCTTGCTTGGCTTCTCTAGAGCGTGCATCCACTTCTCATAGAGGTCGGTGGACAGGAGTTTGGAGGGAATGTTTCGGAGGCACAGCTCCAGCACACTTTGTAAGAATGAAGTGGAGGCTTTAGCAGGATACTGGACTTCGCTTTCTGGGGTTGTGGGGTTTTTTTTTGTTCTCATGGAAATCTTTCTGCAATTTTCAAGAGGAAAAAGAAAGTGGCAGAATCAAACCTCTGAAAACCAGAAGTTATTCTCTGAAGCAGATCCTCCAAAAAGTTTATATCCCATGTGGGTTCCAAAACACCTGGGGAAATTTTCAGAACAGCTCAAGCTCCTAGCTGCTTTGAAAACATGCCCAGGAATGCTGTTCCTGTGGAAATCCAGTCCCACAGCTCACTGGAAATGACACAGTACCCCCCTCTTGCTACTGCTTCACATCTGAAATAGAATACACAGACACAGACCCAAGCTGCGTGTAGAGCAGGCTGTATAAAACCAAACAACACACTCAACAGCCGCCTGAAAAATGCACACTGAGCCTCGAAAAACACAGATTATTGTGGGCTCGTTACCAAACCCTGTGCAGGGAGCAACCTTGTCCTGTTTGCACGCTGCATTAAACACATTTAGTCTGCAGTCCCAGAGGTGCAGCTGGTGATTCATCTCCTCCAGCACCTCTGGCCGCCTTCCCAAAAGCAGAGCTCTCAGCATAGACCCTGACACCACTCCTACCCCAGTTCCTGATAAGTAGCTACCTACGTAAATCACTAACATTTTCTTCTCATGGAGACCTGGAAGGAGCACTCAGCAAACATTCAGCTATGCATTGCGCTATGTACTTGTAGCAGTGTTTCCAGAAGGAATGCATTCCCGCTGTCTCACTGCTCAGGATCCACCAGCAATTTATCTGGTGCTCTTTGGCCTAAAGGAACAAATATTGCCTCATCCCACACCACCTGATGCTTGTTTCCCTCCAGACTGGGGGTCTGGACTCTTTTGCAAGCAGATCTTGCCAGTCAGGGCTGGGGACAAGAAAAAGGTCATAGAATCATGGAATAGTTAGAGTTGGAAGGGACCTTAAAGATCATCAAGTTCTAACACCCCTGCCATGGGCAGGGACACCTCCCACTAGACCAGGTTGCTCAAAGCCCCATCCAGCTCGGCCTTGAACACTCCCGGGGACGGAGCATCCGCAGCTTCTCTGGGCAACCTGTTCCAGTGTCTCACCACCCTCACAGGAAATAATTTCTTCCTAATATGTGATATAAATCTCCACTCTTCCCAACTGTTACCCCTTGTCCTGTCACTACACTTCCTGACAAAGAACCCCTCTCCAGCTCTCCTGTAGCTCCCTTCAGATACTGGAAGGCTGCTCTAAGGTCAACCCCAGATCTTTCAGCCAGTCTTCATAGAAGAGGTGCTCCATCCCTCTGATCATCTTTGTGACCCTTCGCTGGACCCACTCCATCAGGTAGAAGAGTAGAGGGGTAGAATCATCTCCCGCAACCTGCTGACCATGCTTCTTTTGGTGCAGCCAGGATGCGTTTGATTTTCTGGGCTACCAGATGTACCTCTTTTCAGAAGCATACAGACCCTTTGAGCAACCTGCTCTAGTGGGAGGTGTCTCTGCCCATGGCAGGGAGTTGGAACTCAATGATCGTTAATGTCCCTTCCAACTCGAACCATTCTGTGATTCAAGATACAGTTCCCTGAGAAGTTCTCATTAAATGTCCTGGCATATGCAGATCGATAGTATTAGCAGTGCCTGACCTACACACAGCAGCTCAGGATATGATCCATGATATACCCCTACCTCGTTAGCTAACATGAACAGAGGTGACCATCCAGGGCTGGTGTGAACTCCAGGCTTGAAAATAAACCCCAGGAGAGTCCCTCAAGATGTACTGAATGGCTGAGCAAACCCATGCTGCTCTCTACTGGCCACCAGCCCTGCAGGCAGCACTTCTCCCAGGCACAGAGATTTTCCTTGGCCCAGCTTGAGAGCCAGGTACACCCTGGCACTAAATCTCTTCCCAAGTAGAGACCCACCAGGCTGCACAGGAGCACACACAGCTCCTCCTGTCACACAAGCGTGAAGTAAGATGCTCATTCACTGTGGGGTCCCTGCCAAGGTCTCAGCAGATCCCATTTCCCGGCCCTCTGATCCAATCCACAGAGCTTTATGCAGCAAACAGCACACAAAGGAGAGGCTGCACGTCCTTTTTGATAAAAGCTCAGGGAAAGGAGGATTATTCCCAAGCCGCTGTTATGTGTGCTGAGGCCCTGCTTCCCAGGGAGTAGCTGGACGTCTGCCCACTGATGGGAAGTTGTGAATGAATTCCTCTTTTTGCTTTACTTGCTCACACAGCTTTTGCTTTTCTTATTAAACTGCCTTTATCTCAACCCACAAGATTTGTTTTTGCATCTTATTTTCTCCCCGCCCTGTCCTGCTTGAGGAGGGGGAGTGACAAAGCCTCTGGGTGGAGAATCTGGCAGTCAGTCATGATCAATCCACCGGTCCTTTTGGTTGCTGCCCAACGTGGGGCAGAAGATACCGACAGTTTTGATCTGGGCATGCTGTAGCTGTGGTGGCTGATAATGATTGGTAGGCTTCTGCGCGGGTCACAGAGCTTGCTTGATTTAGCCAAGCTCGATTTACTGGGCCATGGAGCCTAGGGCTCGGCGGCGATGGTGGCTTTCAGCTCCCCTCGTTGCAGCACGGCTTATCTCTGTGTTTAGCTGCGCCTGGGAACATTCTGATAAAAGCAGGATCTGCCCTCATGGCCCTGGCGTGGGTACTGCTCCTGTGCTGGCAGGGCTGTCCTGCAGAGAGGGTGAGGGATTGCACCTCCCTCTTCTCCTCTGGGATTGATGTGGCCACCTTTGTTTGCACGGGCTCCCGAGGTCCTCGCACATCCCTTCATAACCTGTTTGATTAGCACCATCATCTTTTTGTCATTTGTGTGGAACCTGGTTTCATGCTGACGTTAAGAGAGGAAACAGTTTGTCAGTGAAGTGACAAGGAAATGTGCCTTTGGGCTGCTGATCCCTGGGTGGCAAGGTGTGTGGGAGGGTTTGGGCAGGTGCCTGGGGTGGTTTGTCACTTCTGATAACCTGGGATCTTACACCTCTACAGGCACGTAGTCCCATTGAATTGGCACACTACTTAATACCTACCCCAGTGAAACCCAGCAGCTCTTAGCACTGTACTGGGTCTTTCCCCATGTCTCTCGAGCCTCCATTCAGCACCACCAGATGAGCATGGTTGAGACAAGGACTCAAACCACAGCTGGGAACACCATGGATAAGATAGGGACCCAACCCCCAATTACAGTAATTGCTCTAGCAGTCAAAAAGAAGCACTGGATGCGGAGGTCAATGGGTCCATAACGTCAATTAGTACAGGAGGAGAAGGAGAAAGGTTCTGATCAGGAAGCTGGTGCTTCAACAAGGAAGCAAGAAGCAGAACTGAGAAGAATCACCCCAGAGGTGGAAACTACCTGGTCCCTAACCTTGGGCAAACTTTGAGATACGCAGAAAGATTAGAACCACCAGCCAGGCAAGCAGATTGCTGCTGCTGCTACAGAAGGCATCTTCCAATATCTGAGGGAATTAGCAATGCTGGAAGTCTTCTGCAGTGACTTGGATGACAACTAGGTCTCCAAAGATTCAGATAATGTCCACACAAACCATGTGGAAGAGGATGATCTGAAATGCACTAACATCATATTCCAACCATCTGTTGATGATGGACTGGCCAGACTTTGGTGTATCAACTGCAGAGAGAGCATCCCATCGTCTCTGATGTTTTGAAGAAAACCTGTCTCCCTGGTTGTCTTCATGGGCCAGTGTCTCAGCTGTCAGTGGCACCCTGCAGAGTCCCCTCTACCCCTTCTTCAGCCAGAGGGGCACGGAGCCCAGTCTTCTGTGTGACCTGGGGGAGGACATGAGGACGTGGGATGATGAGCCCACTTCTAAGTTAGGAGCCCATGTATGCTAACTGCGGGGGAAGGAAGCTGCTAAGCAGCTGCTTTTGAGACAGTAGAAAACCAGTCATTCTCCAGGCAGACAGACAATGGGACTTATTTCTGAAATAACCTCATAGACTCCTGGGCCAAGAAATACGGCATTGATTGGGTGTATCACACCCACTATCACCTGCAAGCCTCTGGAAAGACCCAGTGATACAATGAGCTGTTCGAGACTGCTGAGAACATTGAGTGCTGAGGCATGAAAACACTGGGATGTAAATTTAGCAGAGGATCTGCTGACCATCCTGGTCCTGCCCAAACAGTGCCCCTACACACTGTGGGAGGAGGGAACGCACACAGAGAGGTAGCTGGGAAGGGCAGTGTGGGTTGCTCCTTGCTTGGGAAAAAGGCAAATCCATTCATGGGGATTGTCTTCGCTCAAGGATCTGAGGACACTTGGTGGGTCATCTGGAAAGATGGAGAGATCCAGTGTGTATCTCAAGGGGGCTTAATCTTGGGGCAAAAATAAACCAGGAATTGAATTGTATGCTGCAGGAAGTCATGCAGCAGGAACTGCCTGAACTAATGGAAGACGAGCTTCACCGGGAACCAGGCAAGAACTGTGATGACCCTACCCAAGGTGATCTTGGTGCCCAACAATCCCACATGCTGCTTCTCCTGTTCTGGGCAATGACCTAGACAGTTGGGGCTTGTTCTTAGGGACATTTCTAGGGAGAGGCCCATGGAATGGGGGAATAATACCTCTCTCTTTGTCAAGGAGAAGGGTACAGTGGTTAATGAGGGTGTATAAACCTGTCTGTTGAATGTAAAGAAGGTTCAAGTATGTAGTATAAGTTGTAAGTGTCGGTAAGAGGGGACTTCAGGAATGAGAAGCAGATAGAATGGGTTGGTCAGGGGATACCTAGATGCATAAGATAATGTGGGACCTAAGCATGACACAAATAGTATGGAATAAGGGACTGAGATTGTGCTGGATCTCTCTGGGATGAAGTTAGAAAGGTGACTTTCCCCATGGCAGCTTGTGCGGTGCTGTGCTTTGTGTTTGGGGCTTGAACAGTGTTGTTAACACACCACTGCTGAGCAGTGCTTGCACGGTATCAAGGCTTTCTCTCTTTCTCTCTCTTTCCTGCACCCCTAAAACTGAGTAGGCTGGGGTGGGCAAGAGGTTGGGAGGGGACATAGCAGGGACAGCTGACCCCAACTGACCGAAGGGATATTCCCTGACGCATGGTGTCATGCTCAGCAAAGAAAGAAGGAGGAAAGGGGAGTATTTGTGGTTATGATGTTTGTCTTCCCATGAAACCATTAAGTGTGCTGAGGCCCTGCTTCCCAGGGAGTGGCTGGATCTCTGTCTGCCCATGGAAAGCTGCGAATTAATTCCTCCTTTTCCTTTGCTTGCACACACAGCGTTTGCGTTTCTTATTAAGCTGTCTTTGTCTGGAACCACAAAGTGGGTTGCTTTTTTTTTAAATCTTATTTTCTCCTCCTGTTCTCCTGAGGAGGGGGGAGCGAGAAAGCATCTGGGTGGGTGCCTGGCAGCTGGCCAAGGTCAACCCACCAGACTCATGTGCACATACAAGCTCCCAGGCTTTGTACGTGTGTTTATGTGCCTGAACATACACATGTATTCCCCGGGAGGCAATTCACTTAGTAACACCATCAGGCAAAGAAGACCGAGTCAGCTCTTCAGATGGTAAAAGTAAATGTGAAATAAACTTCAATTTGGAGAGCTGCTGTCAATTCCTTGAACTAATTATTATTATTAATTATTATTACTGTGTGGCACAGAGCTCCCAGGGGGTTAAGAGCGAGCAACACTGACTGAATGTCAATGAAATGCTGTCCCTGCCCCAAGGAAAACCCAGGCACTGGTGCAGGTCCTGCATCGTTCAGGTGGTCCAAGCAGTGCAGTTGGGGACACCTGAGGGGACACTGTCAGCAGAAGCGATGGTCGCAGAGCCTGCATCTCAGTATGTACAAGACGTGGCAGATGGAGTGCAAAAAGCAAACGGGCTGGCTGGCAGCAGGCACTGTAGTAATGAAGCATCACAGGAGCTCGCAGACTCCTCTCTGATTTTCCTGGGCTGTGTTCCAGAGTGAATTTTCACTTCTGGTTTTTTTTTTTGGTTTTTTTTTTTCCTTTCTTAAGTGTCTGCAAATGAAAGCCTGCTAAGCTCTTGGATAAGATAAGTGTCTCTTTAACTTCTCAGTCTCTTATGCATTTCAAATAGCATTTTTTTATTATCTTAATTGGTGGCTGCCTGTTTTAATTAGGCATCAGAGTTAATCTTAGACTGCTGACATGTATGAGGCTTTGTGCAGAGCAAAACATGGTGGGGTTTTTTCTAGCATACGCACCAAAAGAAACATGAATTATAAGAAATAAGATGACCAAGTTTGCCATTCTGATTTTCACTTTCTTCCTTTCACTGTTGTCTTCAGTTACCACCTTCTGAAATTCTCCAGTATTTCACATGCAGATGGGTCCTTGCTAAGACATTGTGTGAGCGTAGAACAAAATTCTCCCCTTTGCAGTGATCCAGAAAACTTTTCTGACCTAAACAACAACAGGCAGAAAATAGTGATGTGTCTCCCTTCTCTGAAAGTCTCAAGCCATAATTTTATCTGCCCAACTTGAGCTAATATCAAATAATAAACAAATATGTAAATCAATCACTCCCAATCGCGTTGTCTGGGAACATATTGCAACTTCCACCAAAGCTGGCCCGCATTCATGTCCTGGAGGGCTTCATGGAGCCTTCACAATAGTCGCACTGATGATGCCAAACCTCCTGTAACTTCCCCCTTGATTTTTGCAGGCTGCCAGAGGGTGTCACGGAGGGAACCCAGCACCTTGGAAAGAAGGTTTATTCATATTTTATACAAGAGAGGTGCTCAGCAACAAAGCTGAAAAAATACAAGAGTTTAAAAAAACCCCAACAAACAATCAAACAAAAAAAGCCCCCAGAACTCCCTGGATCACACAGAGCTGGGAAAAGGAGGGTAATACAGGCAGAGCAGTGGCTGATTTGCAGCAGCCAGCTGTATGCGAGCAAGGGCACAACTGCCGTGATTAGGTACAACTTTTGCGGTAATCTGTATCTACCTGTCATAGAATCAGAATTGTCTAGGTTGAAAAGGTCCTTTAAGACCATCTAGAGCAACCATCAACCTAACTCTGATAAAAACCAACCCATCACTGAACCAAGTCACTGAGCACTATGTCTACTCATCTTTTAAATACCTTCAGGGATGGTGCCTCAACCACTTCCCTGGGCAGCCCATTCCAATGCTCAATAACCCTTTCAGCGTAAAAATTTTTCCTGATATCGAATCTGAACCTCCCCTGGTGCAACTTGAAGCCATTTCCTCTTATCCTATTGATTGTTACTTAGGAGAAGAGACCAACCCCTGCCTCTCTACACTCTCCTTTCAGGTAGTTGTAGAGAGTGAGGAGGTCTCCCCTCAAAGGTCCATTTGAAGAGACCTGAGTGGTTTTGAAAGGTGCTATATTTGCTGGGTTATTATTTCTAAGGACTGCCTTGTAGACAGTCAGGGACATGATAATCCATCCCTCCCCCTCCTCAAGAACAAACTGGAGCTCTTATTAACCATCCCACATTTGACAGCATGCTTACTTGTCCTTCTCATGGGAAAGAGCAGCTCCTATGCATTTTCCCTAGCTTAAATACCATAACCTGGACTGCAAGAGGTAGTGTCTCATCTGGAGGCAATTCATCATTACTTGAAACAAACCCTTCAACTTTATCTCTGGCTGCCAACCAGTAGAGCTCAGTGAGAGCAGGACACTTTTGAAATATGAGTTAAGTACAGGCAAGTCTGTAGAAGAAATAGCCCACTTTGAACTGATGAAGCTCCCCTGTGCTCGGATCACTTAGATTTCAATAAGAAGATGGAGCATGTTGGGTAGTAGAAAGTCAATTGCAGTTGTTTAAGAACCCTAGAGTAAAAAGGGTGATTCCCCAAACCTGTGCCCAGGAAGATGCTGAGGATATGTTTTCCAAACTGAACCAGACACTTGTAGGGATGATGAGTGCATTATAGAGCCTCTACCTCCAGGACAGTAGCAACATAGCCCTCTGTTCCTAATGTCCCTTGGCCCCATCCCTCATTCCTGCATGACAGAGGCACTCAAATTTGGACTGCAAGTTCCCCAGCACAAGAATAAGGAGCAAGTGCTCGTTATTTCCAACACCCTACAGTGTTACATGAAAGGCAGTGGTAGCAAGGTGTAGGTCGGTCTCTTCTCCCAAGTAACAGACAGTAGAACAAGAGAAAATGGCCTTAAGTTACGTCAGGGGAGGTTTAGATTGGATATTAGGAAAAATTTCCTCACTGAAAGGGTTATCAAGCATTGGAACAGGCTGCCCAGGGAAGTGGTGGAATCTCCATCCCTGGAGGTATTTGAAAGATGGGTAGATGTGGAGCTTGGGGATATGGTTCAGTGGTGTTTTTGTCAGTGTTAGGTTGATGGTTGGACTTAATGATCTTAAAGGTCCCTTCCAACCTACACAATTCTATGATTCTACATCCATACCTGCCGTGCTGTCTCAGTAACAATCCCGGCAGAGAGGGCTTCGCTGTGCCGTTAATTAAATAAGCAGCCGTGAAGGTCTTCTCTTTGTAAGTCACTTTTCACTTCGTTTCTCCCTACGCCTATTGATTTTTGTCCCCTTTTTAAGGCGAGAAGACGGGGATCCCGGCTCTGCCACCGCCCGGCTCGGCAACCTGGCGGTCCCCTCTCCAGGGGAGGGAGCGACTCCTCCCTCGGCGGGGAGGGCTGGGGAAGGTGGGGGGAAAGCCGGCAGCGGGGTCTCCGCTCACTCGCTTCGGCTCCGCGCCCGAGGCGGAGGAGGAGGCGGCCCCGCTCCTCCGGCCGCTCTCCCGGAGCGATGCCGGGCCGGCGGGGCGGCGGGGCGGCGCGGCGGGGCAGCGGCGGAGGCGGCGGGGGGGTCCCCGCGTCCCAGGCGGTGAGTGGGGAGCGGCGGAGCGGGAGGTGGGGAGCGGGGGTAGGGGCGCAGGTCAGCACCCCGCTTTCCCGGGGTGTTCAAGGTGATGCTGGCGGCTGCTGCCGCGGGTTATTTGAGGGTGGGAACTGCTGGGGATCTGCCGGGCTCTTTGAGCCTGGTCTTGAATTTGGTGAAAAGCAAAGCCCGAGACTTCTTTGGATGCCCCATCCCTGGAGGGGTTCAAGGCCAGGCTGGATGGGGCTTTGAGCAACCTGGTCTGGTGGGAGGTGTCCCTGCCCATGGCAGGGGGGTTGGAACTTTAATGATCTTTAATGTCACTTCCAACTGTAACCATTCTATGATTCTATGATTTTACGATTCTCTCTCATAAGTCAGGAAAGGTGCTTCCTAGGGCACTGGACCAGTCCCATACTGTGGAGCTTAGTGAACCCCCAGCCCCAGACTGCGGAGCACTTGTTATCCCAAGAAAGAGCAACCAAGGGAGTCAGGTGGCATCGGGGTCAGATTATCAGAGGTCAGGCAGACCTGCAGCACCCCCTCCTGCCAGAGACAATTTGAAGAGACTGCATGGCGATACCCCTGCACGGTCAGACTGTTCAGACAGCACTTTAGGGCAGCCAGCTGAGTCCTGGCAAAAACCATCACCAACAAACAAAAGCATCTGCCACAAGTAAATGGATATTGGTTAAAATAAAACTGAAGGGTTTCTTGGCTGTGTCTGTGTGACAAGAACAGTTAAAGAAAGGGGTTTTGTTGTCATTGTTGCTGTTGTTCATGTTATGGAGAGGTTTAACATCATCATGAGAGACATGTTTCACATTAGTGTGTGCTGCAGTGCATGCTGTGAACTCCATCCCGCAGCACCTGGTAGTCTGCTGTGAGCCCAGGACCAAAGCCTGGTCCCCAGGGGGGTCTCAGCTGCAGCGATCGCTCCTGTCAGCAGGGAAAGGAGCCCCGACCACCAGTGCATCGATTGGGAGGCCAGAAGGGACCGTTACATCATTTAGTCTGACCTCAGACAGGAGCGAGGTGCTGGCTGGGAAACAAAAAGAAAATTGCTAGGGACTGAATCTCTGCACAGAGAAACACCGTATTTCTTCGTGACATTGTCAGCTTTGACAAATAGACTCTTCCACAAAAAAAAAGAAATGAGATTAGTGGCATGGGCTTTTTGGGCTCTCTGTGTGAAACACACAGAGATGCGTGCATCATAAGTAGAAGCTTCAGACCTTCCAAATGTAGTGATGGAAGTGTATTTTACAGGCCAACTGATCTGACTTTCCATTGTTCCTCCTGGGTAAGTAGGAATGCTAGCAAAAATGAACAATTTTCCAGCAAGAAACAGCTTACTGAAAAAAAGAGTTAAGAGGAAAAAAGAAAGAATATAATATGCTTTGTTCAAAGTGGTCAGTGGAGATGACATTGTAAAAAATTGGAATTTCAGATAAGCGTAACGTTGTCTCTCTTCTTCCCCTGTCTTTCTTTTTAACCTCTCTTTATTTTTCTAATTTTGGTGAGAAAGTAGGAAAGGAACAAAAAGAAAAAAAAGTAGGTGATTGTTTAGCAAAGAAAGTTGGACTGCTGACTGTCCAAGATCAATGTTGTCCTTCCATATCCACTGGAAAAAATGCCATTTTCTGTAGACATAGCACAGCCGCAGCACTCACACCCGTAGCACGGGGCTGGATCTGTCTTACTGCACTTTGATGTTCAGTCTTGTCTTCACTTCTAGTTCCATGGATCTAGCTGCCCACTATTTTACTTAAGCCTGGTAGTTCTTCAGAGTATCAGTGGTCTCCAAAAATGGAGCAAGACAGTGCTGAAAAAGGCTCCTCAACTTATATCCAGCTTTTTCCAATATTAACAGGGTCCATAAAACCATTGCACTGGCACAGGAATGGAGTGTCACAGGAGTGCCAGGCTGTACTGGGACATGATCCCAAGAGACAAGAAGGGTTAATCACCTCCTCAGCCCCGTGCATCCGTCAGTCCAGTGCACCATCTGCTACACACCAGTGGGACCTCCTGGGAGCCTGAGAAATGCATATTTATGGCAGATAGTTGTGGGTATCTGGCTTGCGTGGTGTGGCAGAAAAAGGGACAACAGTATTTGCAGTTAATGAAGTCCAGTGCAAAGCTGCAACCCACAGCAATTTATTACCTTGGAGAGCAGGGGCGTGATGCCAGACAAATAACTGTTCCCGTGCGAGGGCAGGACACCGGGAAGGCAGGACCAGGAGGGTGGGAAGACGATGATGATGAGGAACCTCCCAGTGTCGCTGCTGTTGGGGTCAGTAGCAGTGCCCAGCAGAGCTTGTGGGGGAAATTTGTCACAGCTGGCTCTTAGAGAGCCTGCAGCAGGGCCCCTGTGGGGGCTCTGAATCACACTGCACAGTCAATAAAGAAATTCTCACCAGTTCCCACAACCAGGCTTTTAAACCTCTTCAGATAAAAATCTGTTTATTGCTGTGTTGTTAGAATTTCAGAGCAACGGCACTGAGTCCACCGATCTTACTAGCACAAAGTAATTTTGGAAAAGAGTTCCAAGATAGACCAGCTCGAGGCAAATTCCAGTCCGGTTTGTTCCGTATAAGCCAGAGGCCGCTCCAGTGACCATGGGACAGCTAGCTTAAACCAAGAGTGCTGCCATTTACTCCAGACAAACCACTCTCTGCCCATGCTGATACAACAGAGGTCAGAAACCCTCCTTTTGCATACATTTGTAAGTTCCTTCCCAGCCTGTGTGACTGTTTTGGGGCAGCAGTGTCCCGGGCTGTCTCTGTCGCTCTGGACAGCACTGGCTGCTGCTGGCTCAGCCTGAGCTGTGGCCCCAGCAGCATCTGCAGGTGGTTTGGTTTGGCAGCACATTGCTTGGATCATCCAGTGTCTGGATGCTCCTGCCCTGCTCTGCCTGCTCTGAGCCCTTCCCACTCCTTCACAGCCATGGGAGCTCATGGCCCCAGCCCTTTCCACCTGGCTTATCCCCTTCCCTCCTTCTCTTCTTGTATTCCCCTGACCCTTTCTGGATGACACCAGTTATACAGTGATAGCAAGGCTTGGTCCCTCGCTCCCATCACCTCAGTCACCCCCCATTACATCCCCACCTCATGTGTTCCTCCCTTGTTTCCCCAGGCAAGGCTCTCTGTGCTGCTGGGCTTGTACAGCCCCGGCTGTACCCGCTCATCTCCCTGCGGGAGGGAGCCAAATTCTTTCTCTTCATAGCCAGACAAAGAACTGTGGGTGAGGAGACCCCAGCTGCAGTGACCACTGTGGGGTTGAGGCATGGCAGTACTGGGGAGAGAGGTGGTCCCACTTTCAAGGTGGCCACCCTATGGCTCTTGTCCCCTCCTTGGTGCTGGTCTTAGGTGAGAGACAAATTGAGGGAAGAGATCATTGAAAAAGCTCATTTAAATGACTTTAAAAGCTCATTTAAATGACTTTAAAAGGCCCCCTTTTCCCCTGCGTTTTGGTGGTCTGCTGTGCTGGGGCGGGCACAGCTGCCCCTTCCCCAGCATCCTCCATATGTGCACATGTGTGATGTGGCTTGGAATTTTGGTGTGTCCTCTGGGAAAACCTGGTTGAGGAAAGGGAGCTTTACTTACCAGCACACCTCCCAGAAACCCCCCCAGGGCTGCCCTCTCTGCTTCTGCTCTTGGTGTCTCATAGGTTCTGGTTTAAGCAATCACTTAACATGAACCCTGTGAAATTTCTGTTTTCCCACCAGAAATGGATTCTTTCAGGAGAAGAAGGAAGGACGTGGGTTTGACATTTTCACAAGGACTCTCACCTACCCTGCTGGGGGAGGGCAAAGAGGCTTTTAATTCATCCTTAAGGATAGTAGGTTTGTAAATTTAGGAGCATTTCTGAAAGTCCTGAAGAAACAAAAGTTTAGAGATGGCTTTAGAAATGGAATTCATCTTCAGCTTGTGCTGGCCCTTGCCTGCTGAAGAATCTGGGCCCCTAAAAGTCTCTCCAGATGGCAAAATCACATCCCTGTGTATCTCTGAAGGAGGTAACAGTGAAAGGTTTTCCGAATGAGTAAAAACAAGTGATGCATTTGCACCTGTAAGCCAGCAGTGCACGGTCAGCCCCTCTGGGGAAAAATGACTAAACTCTGGATTTTCAGTTTTTTTGGTGGAGTGCTTTGAGCTAATAAATGAGTTGCGACTTCTCTGCCAGTTTTGAGAGGCAAATCATTTGGTGCCAGGCTTATTCAGCACTCTCGGTGCCCCACCACAACCTGCAGAGCAGTGGGATTTCTTTCAGGCTTTCACTCCTGTTTTCCTGATTATAGTCCAGTCTTCAGGCAGTTCTCCTTGTGGATGTCCAGGATGAAGCCCTGAGGTGGTGCTTGCAGGTGATTTCATTATGCAAATGGTTCCCAGTGAGTGCACCTGCAATTCTGCACTTAACAGAAACCTTTTCTTGTTTCATGGAGGACATCACAGCATCTGCCACAAGTAAAACTCCAGCCCTTCTTACTTCAGCCTCTCACTCTCACTCCAAGACACACAACAGATAATATAAGGATTACATCTGATTCTGCCTGGAACACAGGAAGTTCCATTCAAATATGAGAATAAACTTCTTTAGGGTGAGGGTGACAGAGCCCTGGCAGAGGCTGCCCAGGGAGGGTGTGGAGTCCCCTTCTCTGGAGACCTTCAAGACCTGCCTGGATGCAGTCCTGAGTGATGTGCTCTGGGCAACCCTGCTTTAGCAGGGGAGTTGGGCTAGATGATCTCTAGAGGTCCCTTTAAACTCTGACAATTCCTTGATTCCATGAAATTAAAGACCAAACACAAAATCTGACAGATATACCCAGGTTTTACACCACCAATCCCTGATCTTGGCATTGCCCACCTGTACTGGTTTTCTAAGGGATTTCCAGAGAGAGCAGGGAGGTTTTATGCTCTGGGTTGGAAGAAACCTTAAAGATCATCCAGTTTCAACCCCCTGCCATGGGCAGGGACACCTCCCACCCGACCAGGTTCCTCAAAGCCCCATCCAGCCTGGCCTCGAACACCTCCAGGGATGGGGCAGCCACAGCTTCTCTGGGCAACCTGTTCCAGTGTCTCACCACCCTCACAGGAAATAATTTCTTCCTAATATCTAATCTAAATCTCCCCTCTTTCAGTTTAAAACCATTACCCCTCATCCTATCACTCCACTCCCTATAAAGAGTCCTTCCCCATCACTCCTGTGAATTGCATTTCCTTGAGTGTCCCCTGTCTGCTCTGCAGAGAACATGTCTCTGGCTGGCCCCAGGTGGGTCCAGAAACGGTTTCTGGCCGCCTTGTTGGTATCACTTGCTGGCAGACATTGCACCAGATTAAGAAACTGGTGTCTGTCCTCCCACGTGCAGCTTGTTTGGGAGTCTGCACTGAACAGTCCTCGTGGGTTTGAATGGAGGCAGGATGATAGACAACACTAATGGTTTTATAAGCTGGTATGCTCAGAGCTCAACATACAAGGGAATAAACTGGGGAGAAAATCGACCTCTGCCTGGGTCAGGATTCTCTGTCACTCCCCGCTGCAGTGTGCATCTACTTCCATCACCAGACCAGGGATTTATCCTGAGACTGCAAGCCCAGCAGTGGACAGACCGTGTCTCCCACATGTAGCGTATTTTAAAATGGAACTGGAGAACTCCCCCAGGCTGGGGTCCCGGTAGACAACGTCCTACAACATCTTAGGAGAACAACGTTTCCCCGAAACGTGCTTAACCCTGTGCGCTCTGCAGTGATCACCGTGCAAGCAACATGGGCTTGGTCATGTACTGACCTTTTGTAGAGCAGCTGACTTCAGAAAATCTTCTGGTAATAATGAGTCAATGTTTATCAGAGAAAAAACCCGTTGCTCTGATAATAGACACAAGCCTGTAATAAGCAATTTCAATGATCACTTCTGTGACTACTGACTGTGCATTTTAAGGTATTTGTCAAAGGTAGGCAGCAAAAAAAGGGCTGTGATGGTACAAGCGTGAGAACAACCATTGCATTCACAAACCAGCTCCTCTGAAGATATGAGGCAGTGTCACCTACTTCCACATGCGGAGAGGCCACAGGAGTAAATACACCAGGTGTAAATAAACCAGGTGTAAATGAGGAGTTTTCATACTGTTGTCATCCCTGGCATTCAAGTCCTCCCCCAGAGCCAGAGATAACGGTGTGCCCACTCCTGTCTTTCACTGGGCCTTGCAGAGAGGGGTTTTTTAGCATGTCATCACAACGTTGCTGCAGCTTCACGGCCACACATGCCAGCACCTTTTCCTGCAGCGAGAGCAAGGTGACTTCTCCTACCACTGCTTTCCTTTTCTCTGCTGGTAACAGCCAGCTCAGCTCCTCTAGGAAACTGCATTTGCTTTGGGTTACACGGGCTGGGGCACCATGGAGGTGGCCTCACCCTTCACCGTGTCCCTGATACCCTCATGGAACACTTGGTGCCTCCAGCTTCGCTCTGCACTGCACAGTTTGGACTGGTTTGCTGGAAATTAGTCTGCTCCTCATCTCACCTCTGGCATTGTCAGAAGCACACACACACACACACACTCTTTCTCTCTTGCCTCCTCCGTGATGCCCCAGAAGAAGACTGAGGCCACTTTTCAAGTTAAGTTCTCCCAGGAGAGAAGATCTGCAGACACAGATACTAGGGCTTGTTTGCCATTTGTAAGCCTCATGGAGTGGGTATGCTGCTAACCACTTTCAGGAGTAAAAACTGAGAGTTAAGAGGTGAAAGCTGCTGAAATTCTGGGACCAAGTTTCGATAAAAAGCAGATGGCATTTTAGTCATTCTTTTTCCACACAGTAAACGGGGCCAAATGTTGAGAGAGTTGTCTGCAAATATATCACCCTGCTTTGCAACTATCTAAAAAAAAAAAAAGAAAAGCTGCAAATAAGACTTTAATAAGACAGCCATCCCCTGACAGCCATCCCCCAAAGGGCGGTAACCTGCCCTTTATTGACCTCATGTCAACACTTGGAAGCAAGGAGCCATTTCTTGCCTCTGATGCTCCTCTGCTGTGTCACTCGTTCCCAAAATAGCCTCATTCCCTGGTGCTTGTGCTCACGTTTGGATGGTGGGCGGCCACACAGAGCCCGCTGTCCCAAAGCACAGATTTGAGGGATTTGAGCTCATTAAGAGGCAGGCAGCTCCCCCGTGGGTCTGCGGGAGGCAGTTTACCCACCTCTAATCAAAGCCAGCTTGGCTACTTTTGCAGGGCACTCAGGAGCCCAGTTGGGCTCACCCAGAGCGGCCTACTCTCTCCCTGTTACAGAGTCAGAGCGTGGAGGTCTGTGTGCAACCCAGCCTTTTATAGTCAGTTGGGAGAAGTGGGCAGTTCTGGGAAAGGACATGGCTCCTCTGCTGGCAGCAGAGGTGGGGAAGGAAGACTGATGCCCTGCAAGCACCCGTTATCTCCTCACTGCCTGTAAAGGAGCTCAGGGTGAGCAGCCCCCATGCTGAGGTTGCCCTAATTTGGGTAGACACCCACTGGGACCAGGGTGCCTCTGCTGGTGGCCCCAGGGCTTTACCTGCAGTGCTGTGACTGTGCAGTTGCCCTGGCCAGTGCTGTGGTGGTCAGCCAGTTCTGTTGGGGCTTGGAGCCCTGGCATTTAAGGATAAACTTGTCAGCATCCATGAAGTGGGAGAACAATCAGGAAAGAGGAAATGGGCACAAACTTGAACATAAAAAGTTCCATCTAAACATGAGGAGGAACTTCTTCACTTTGAGGGTGGCAGAGCTCTGGAAGAGGCTGCCCAGAGAGGTGGTGGAGTCTCGTGTCTCTGGAGATGTTCAAAACCCACCTGGACAAGTTCCTGTTGAACCTGTTCTAGGAGGACCTGCTTTGGCAGGGGGGTTGGACTAGATGATCTCCAGAGGTCCCTTCCAACCCTGTATCATTCTGTGAAACAGGCTTTATTCTCTTCCCATACAGGCTTTGTAGCACCAACTCCTTTAAATGCTCATATCCCTCACCTTTGTGGATGCTTGGCCAGATGATGGGAACTCATAACAAACTCATTCTTGTTTTCAGCCCCCCAAGACGGTTCCTCCCCGACGGTGTTCAGCGCCATCACTCTTATTCAGCAAAGGTTTGAGCAAGCCATGGTTGCCTTCAGCCAGGTACGTACATTGTGTGTCATACACACATTGCCTGCACAGATGTTTAGTGCCCAGGAGCAAGGTGATATACCTTGGCTTCTGCCTGCAGGTACCATGTGGCACTGCTGTCAGTGTCCTGCAGAAGAGGACCCCAGGCGAGTTGTAGATGGGGGAGCATGCAGACGGTGCTTGGGGCAGCTGAGCTGGCAGAGTTGTGGGTGCAGCGTGGGGGCTGCTGTTGTAGAGGGGATGGAGGAGAGAGGCAGCGGGAACGACACCTCCTGACATTGCCCCTAGCTGCTCTTCTTGCCCTCCCACCAGGCCTGTGTGAGCCCAGCAGGAGCTCAGCCTCTTCCTCCCATCTCTCCCACCCCATGACAAGGGCTGCCAGCGCTGGCTCTTGTTCATATTAGTTTTGCCTGTGCTGCTGAGAAGCCTCTGTTGGCAGTTTCCCCTGCAGAGCATTTCAGTTCTTTGCTTTCCAACTGCTTTTCTTTCATTTTGAGTAGCAAAGCCTTTAAAACAGGCAGAAGAGTTGGCTGTGGTAGCATTTACTGCCTTATTTTGCTACAGGTCATGGCTTGCCTAGCCAAACTGCTGGGAAATTTCTGCTGACATTCCAGGCAGTGCCTCCTTCCTTCATTAAACTGATTTCCAATAAGCAGAGAAACACTGTCGTATGAAAAGCAACCACTCCACTGCGATACCCTGACTTCTCTTGTGTCCTGTAATAAACCCAGCCTACTTAGTCGAACAGCACTGCTAACCAGGCATGGTGGTGTTGCGATTAGGCTCGTTATGTGTTTAAAAGAAAACTTAGAGAGGAAAGGCAGGAAGAGCAGCAGTACCTTGGGTTTTCACGTAGCAAAAGTCTGCATCCTCGAGCATTCCTTGCTTGGAGAATGGGGCAAATTGCGCTGTACGAGCACTTGCAGTTAATTATTCGTCCATTACGTCTCTTCACAGTGAGCACATTTTTTGCTTTCAATTCTTGACATGAACATCAGGAGCTGTCAGACTGTGAGAAAGGCTGAATTTAGCACATTTTCTTTTCACTGGAAACATTCCTGATTGAAGTCTGCATAGTGGCTCTGTGTGACACCTCCTGGTTTGCCATATGGTTCCATCTCAGGGCCTAGAATCGTGCTACAGCCTGGGGACAGGTGGAACTCAAATGCTGACAAAGTGCCCAGGACTCACTGCTCTGTTTTCTTTGATGCCATAATTTAATAGGTGTTACAAGTCAAAAATACAAGTCAAATATAACCACCCCCAAGCCCTACAAACTTCAGGAGCCCGAGTCTGCATGATTTAGGGGCTGTTGATATCTCTATAGGAAGGAGACAGCACCATCCCTGGGTTGTCTGGTGGTGGATCCAGCCTCTGGGTTTGGCTTTCAGACCACTGACTGTGAGAACAGACCCAGCTGGCAGGAAAGTGATCCCATGTGCCTCATCCCCACTTCATGTACAATATGGGTCGTCTCTCTTGTTCCTACAGGAAGCAGCATTTACCAAGAGCACAGTGCACTCCTGGTGGTGTTATCCATGTTTTTGCTGGTGCCACCAGCTAATTTGCAGCTGGTGCCAACAGCTAATTTGCCTGTGGCCCGGGTGTATGGAGGAGGGAGGTGTGCTCTGGCAGTCTCCCTCATTTTACTACCCCTCCAGACAAAGCCAGTTTAAGGTATTTCAGCAGGACAGGTAAACATTAGGTGCCAGCATGGGGTTGCTCCTATCATGGGAAAAGGGAGGGAGAGGGCAAGCAGCAGAACTGAGAAAAAATAGCCCTTGGGACCTGGGTTTGTCGGCTTGTGCTTCAGGCGGTGAGCTGAGGGAGGGCAGAGAAGAGAGAACCTCAAAGCAGGAGTTCAGCAGGAGCTGCTGCCCCCCTTCACCCCAAGCCTTGCCTCTGCAGCCAGCCTGGCTGCCCAAGGAGCACTGCAATGTGGGCAGGAGAGCTGTGGTGGTTTTCATACTCTTGGCAGCTTGTTCCCCTGGGTCAGTGCCTGCTTTGCCTGTCCCTTGAGCTGGTGCTAAGTAGTCAAGGCAGAGCCACAGCTGCTTCACTGGCACATGCCTCACAGCAGTAATAGCCACAAAGGCCTTGGACAACTTCATCTTGCAAACAGAAGTATCATTTCCACTGAATATATTTGGGTCAATGAATACACAAAACCTCTGAGGTGCAGAAGAAGGTTGTGTGAAAATCAGGTTAAACCCAGTTTACTTTGTGAAGCAAACACAGTCCCTCCCCAGTCCCTCCCAGCCCTGTGACAGGACACAACAGAGAAGGTCTACAAAGCCCTGTGCTTCTGAAGGAGCTTTTTGCTTGCCATCAGCACAAACTACATTGCCTTTAAATGAAAAATATCCTTTGTATTCCAAAAAATGTCACCTTCTTGGGCAACACTCCAGATGTGCTGCCTGCAGACATTACCTATAGCCTCTGTATCTACAGAAGCATCAGTAAAAAAGTCTCTATTATACTTAATAGCAGGAAAATTGTCACAGGTTGGAATTGTCACAAGAAACCCACCTTCATAGAGCTGTCACATTTCAGGATTCAGATCAGCCACAAATGGAATATGTCCTGAATGTTTCTGAGCAGGTAGTGAGCTATACAAATACCATGGAGCACTTACTGGAACATTACTCTTCCTAGTTCCTATACAGTGATGATGAATTTCAAGTGGAGGCAAAAGCCTTTGTGATCTGGTTGCTGAACCTGTGAACCATCTGGTCCTGACTGTTCTCAGTCTAAATGGTGATTTTCTCTTTCCCCTACAGACATTCACAGACTACCTGACTGGGCTAATGCAGGTGACTGTAGTAACTGAACCATAAGTTATTTCCAGAAAATTGATGAGTTTATTCATCTTGCAGATTTAACTGCCTAGAGATTAGTCTCCTTCAGCTCTCAGGCCAATTCCTCGTTGCAGTAGCATGTAGGACATGCTCTAATCAGCCAGTGCAGACCCAGACATCGACTGAAGAGTTAGCTCATGAGATAAAGTCACTGCAGTGTCTGGTTTCTGGACCTACTGAGCAGTAGCACTAGGAAAAGGTAATAAAACCACTATTAGTAGCACTAGGAAAAGGTAATATAAGCATGCTCCCATGCTTACTTTTGGGTTATTAACCAACATGCCAATCAGAAATCCTTTGGATTTGTGTGGAAAACTATCACAAACTTTAGGAAGCAAGTAGGGCAAACCTTTTATTTTAAAGCACAGAGCAAACTGAGACCCTGAAGGAACTTACTCCCTGGGGTGTTGTTTAGGGGTATTTCTTTACAGTTGATATTCATTTTTGTACCAGGCATCTTCTGTACCTCTGAGGCTGAGTTTGCATGCTGCTCATTAGGTGCTAACTTCACTACCTGATCCTGGCAGGGAAGACATTAAACAAGGTGCATCCTCTTCAAACATTTATGGGGACAGGATTCCTATTCCAAAGGTTTTCCATTGGGTTTTCCACTGATGTAATGCTGGAGAGGTCAGTGGACCCAGACCAACTCTTGCCATGCCTGCAGATGCAATTGCAGAAGATGAAAGGAGCAGAGTACTGAAGATGTCACTCAACCGGGCTTTCAGGAGAGTGAGGCAAGTCTGATCTGCAGCTCTTACTGTGACACTGCGAAAGTAATTTCATTAACCACTGTCTTGATTTCCACCCTGATAGGGAAGCTAGCACTGTGTTTCCACGCAGAGGGAAACATCTGTTCAGGGGCTTTTCACACTGATAGAACAAGGAGTCGGGGAGCTTGGGCTCTGTGTGATCTTTTCTGTGTTGCCCTGGCTCCTTCCCCTGCCCAGGCAGCTAGGTCCAAACAGAGAGGCACAGCATGTACTGAACTCTCCTACAGAGATGCTGGATCCCATCCCAGCACTGAAGATCTGATTCCTGTCATCGTGCAACCACATTTAGCCGCCTTTTTATTCTTTTTATTTTTTTCAGTGGTGTGACAGACTTGCCTTGCCAAGCTAAGAAAGCCCAGGGAAATATCTGCAGAGATGCAGAGGGGGTGAGTCATGCAGTGTCTGGGAGCTGATGGCAGAGACCCTTATGTGGAAGGCAGTGGTTAAAGGAGGTAGGAGGTTTGTTGCCGGCCACAGGACTAAGTAGGCAGGTGTAGATGAGTCAAGTGAAGGCTGCTGCAAAATAAGATCTCCGAGGGTGGAATCAGGGGGGTTGCTGGTAACACTAGGGAGTTTTATGGGTCAGCTTGAAGCTTCAATTGCCTTTCTATACCCTCCTACTACTTGACAACCACGCTGCTCCTGCCCTTCACTTTTTCTCTTCATCCACTTTTACTCTCTTCTTCCATTCTTCATCCTTTGTGTGCTTATACTAGCTAAATGCTTTAGCTCCATTGTTTAACCAGCTGGTGATAGTATTGTGTTTTCTTTCATAGGCTGACTAATGGGAAAATAATGAGTTAAAAAAAGAATACCATCATGGCATCAGCTGTATGGAAGCATAGTGGGTAGGATGCTGCCTTTCAAGGGAAGAGTGGGCATCCACCCCCTTCTCTGGGCCAGGTGACCTATATCATCTTCAGTGTGACATTTCCCCTCTCTGCACCACAAGTCCCCATCTGTAACATGGGGTTAATCATCATGATGCCTTTCCTCATAGAGATATGGTGAGGAAAGGAGTAGTTACCATTAGGAGGCAATCAACACAGCAATGGGGCTGATCCATTTGGAGGCAAGCATGAAATAGTCAGGAACTGCAGAGACCTGGAGCAAACCCAGAGGATAAGGTTTTTTAGGGTAAGACTTGTCCCTTTATTAACTGTTAGCATAACGGGACTCTAATTCCATGCAGGGATTCCTCTTTTTTTTTTTTTTTCATTATGCAAGTAATAACTGAAGTACTTCCTATTAATTGAGAGAAGTTTACTTGAAAATGTATTTTGTGAAAACAGGCCTATTTATAAACACAGAAGTACCGTATTCAGCTTCTTGTGCGGGTTGGTTCAAAACAGTTCATAGAAACTGTTCTGCTGAGAAACTCAGAGGCTGGCTGACATTATTATAGAAGCTGTCTGCTTTCTTTGGAAATGTTACGTTTTTCTTGAAAAAAAGAAAAAGCAAACCCACTAAAAATATCACCCAAACTAAAAAGCTGCTCAATGGGAAAAATATGTCATAGTTGTTGGTAGAGACCTTAAAACTTTCATTCTACCTGTTTGCATGTGAGTTTCTGCATGACTCGCCTTTATGCTTTTGATAAATTACAGTCTCATGCAAGTTGCAATCCACATTTGTTCCATGAACATCAAATCCACAGTTTTCACACCAGGAAAGCTAAGTGTGTTTTCAAGCAGCATCGCCCTGCCACAGACTGATGTCACTGCACACATGCATGTGGCTCAAAGACCACTCACTAAGGTCTGTGATCAGGTGTGTTTGATGGGGTGAAATGGAGAGCTGAGACATCTGTACAGGGTTTAGCTCCCAGCAGGACAGCCTGCAGAGCCCACGCTGCTGGCATGACGAGAGAAGTGCCCAGGTTGTCCCCAGGTGCAGATGCATCAGGGTACCCAAGCAGCTTTAAAATTACTTGAAGGGACTTCAGGTGTTACTGTCCTGTTCCTGCTTGTCACCATTCCTTGTCTAGGTGGGAGATCACAGGTCTGGTACCAAGTCTGCTACCTGGTACCTTGGTGCTGAGTGATGGTGCTTGAACTAAATGGGAGATTTTCCCTTGGAGAAAACCTGGGAGCACCCTCTTTCTCTTTTATACCTGCAGACTGGTGGGAGCAGGAGGCTCATCCTGTGGGCAGTGACAAGCAGCATCCAGCTGCTTCAGCTAGATGCTGAACTGTACAGTTATTTGACATGGGGCAGAGCCTGTGCTTCCACCAACGCACCTTGTTTTAAAGCAGGAAAACTTTTATTATGCATCCAAACCCAACTTTTAACCAGCTTATCTCTAAACAGGTAATAATTTCATTTTATTTCTAAATTAAACTCCCAGACAAACCAGAAAAGGTTGTCCTGACCTTTCTGCATTCCCAGCTGTTCCCACACACTGCTACTCCCACCCATGTGCCTCAACAAACGTGTAGGGGCAAGTGCAATGTTGCTCCTGGGCACATCTAGGACTTAGCTGAGCCCAGCAGTACTGCAGAGATCTGGGCAAACTTCATTTGGAAATGGCCAGCGCTCTGCGGCACTCATGGGATGCTTTTTGAATACAGAATTCTCTGGGTTTTTTTAAAAATATGTTGTACCTAGAAAAGAGAGCTTGTGAAAGACCTTAGAGGGATGGGGGATTCCATGTCAAAAAGACTGGTCGGAGAAGAGGTAGCCTCAAACTGAGAGATGCGCTGATGAAAATCAGGAGCATCACATCACAGGTCTCGGCGAAGGCTAATTAACACCCATGACAGCTTACATCCTGTCTGCTGGTGGAAAGGAAACATGCTGTAGGCATCCGGAGGCTGACATTCGTGTCTGACATTTCCTCTTGCTGCCGCCATTGGGGTGGGCAGCACAGCCGGCATCGCAGACCTCGGCACCCAAGGGCAGGAAGAGCCAGCAGGGAGACACTCGGCTGGGACAGGGGGCTTGGAGGAGCAATATTGCTCTGATGGGGGTCACAAGTTGACTTGTCACAAGTTGACCCTCCCTGCTGATGTCACCCCCTAATTAACCACTGTCGCTTCCACCCTATCAGTTTTATGCATGACATTTGCCGCTGCATTCGGAGATCTTGGAAAGGTGTGTGCAGCCCATTAACAGGCAGGAGGACCAGTGCTCCCCAGCCTGCCAGGAGCACTGGTAACCCCGGCCATTGCTGGTGATGCCTCCAGGGCCTCCAGCCAGGACCTCCCTATGCTCAGCAGCAGGAGGCAGCCCACTGAGATCTCCTGCCTTTGGCTCTCTGGGGCACCATGTCTGCTAGAAAATGGAGTGTTCTCGAGGACTTTCCCCATCACTGATATGGGATCATCCCTGTCAGAAAATGTTCAGGTGTTCCCAGCATTGCTCTGCCCAGGTCATCTGTAGGAGAACCTTGCCAGCATCTCCCTGGCACAAGCTGGCCATGCCCAGTGGGCGGATTGGACAAGGCGTCCCTGCTTGGCAGGACAATAACATTGAACAGCAAGGACATGGACTACCCTGTGCCAAGTGTCCTCAGAGCCAGGCCCATGGAACGTGCCAGCATTGCCACAGCCTGTGTTTGGCATCTCCCCCGTCACTGGGTGAGGACACTATGAAGGATCATTCTCTGCCCTGAGCCCAGGGCATGGGCAGGACCCAGCCATGACAGCAGTGCTCCCCTGGTCTCTTTAGCTCCCTTCCCCACCCAGCAAACCCACTTTCCCCCCGTTCATTTCATAGGTCAGACCTGACCTGGGTGCAAGATCCCCTGGTGCTTACGGGGGCATTTGGGAGGCTGCATCCACAATAACAGCACCATCTACCTCCTCTACCTGGGGCTGCCCTGTGCAGCACCTCAGCCCTTGCAGGGGTTTCACAGGATGCTCCTGGAGCAACCTTGGCATGCAGCTGCTTTTGGGGCATGCAGCTGCTTTTGGGCATGCAAGATAACCCCGGCTTCCCCACAGATGCCAAAGACTTTCACTGTGGCCACCCACAGCACTCTCCCCTGTAGGGGTGGAAGGTTTGTTACTGCACACAAAGACAAAAACGTTTCCTCTCAGAAGAGACACCACAGGAACTTTGCATCTTTCCTCTGCATGCACAGCACTGGCAGCAGCTACTCTCCATGGTAGCCAGGCACCTTGTCCTCCCCTGCCCTGCCAGCTCTCCTGGTGGTGGCTCCCATCACCTTGACCAGACCATGGAGAAAAGATCAGGGGAAGGTGCTGGAGGTTGGGCAGAAGAAGACCTGTGGTAAAGAGGCCAGGCAGAAGGAGTGTGAGCAAGTGAGAAAGTGTCTCCTCCCCCTCAGTCTGGCAGGAGGTCCCCAGCCCTGCACTCACAAGGGCTTTTCACTGTGGCTGGGTGAGCAGGGGGTCTGCTAACAACAACACAGAAAATACCTGTTGAGCCAAGGGAGGAGCATTTCAAAACTACAAATCACACCTGGGAAAGCACCAGGGAGAAGGGAAAAAGCACGTCTCCACCCTGGCACTGCCCCAGGAGTTCCCTATGAGGCCACTCAGTTCATGAAGGGAAGTGCAACTTCCAGGTGAGGGAATCTGAGGTGAAGATGGGATGGAGAATTTGTCATTTTTCCTAGTTGGGGGGTGCCTGTACCCCAAGACCCGGCTGTGTGGACCCCTATGCAGGTGGTGGTCACATTGCCAGCCTGAGTTCAGTGGGAAGCAGCAGTCCCTTGGGAGACCCAGACCCACACCCAGGTACCCTCCTTCATTTTCATGTCTCCTTGGCTCCAGGGCTGCTGGATCAAGTAATCACAAACACAGAAGTCTCTTCTTCTAAAGCATCTTGAGAGCCCAAATCACTTTTGCACTTGGGATTTAGTGGTGGCAGCCTATAGGCCTTTTGGGGAGGATGTCCCTGGCTCTCTCCACCACATTCTCATTCCCTGGGTCCATGTAGTCCTGCTTGGGGTACGTGTTTCTTTGTTCTTCGTCACCCACTCCCAGGGAACCTCTTTTCTCATCCTTACCCTTCATCATTCTGTTGTGCCCAGGGGAGACCCAGCCACTGCCTGGTCTGTAGGGTCCTCCAAGCCCCAGATGAGCCACAGGGACAACTGGAAAAGCAGATCTGTGCACCTGCTGGCTGTGGGCTTGAAGGTGAGCTCCTCTGACCTGCAGCCGTGGGAGGACATTGTTAATCTGAATGGGCTCACTTCAGTGCCCAGAGCTGACCTGAGTGCGACTGCAAACTAGAGCCACAGCAAAGCTAGGCTAAATGTTTCAAGCTTAGGAAACTTTGGCATTTTCCTTTTCCACCTGATTTTCAGTCCCATGTGTTGTGCTGCTGATTTTCTGCACGCCCATGGGAAAGTCCCTTCGTCACCCTCCTCAGCATCCTCCCAGGGAGGGATACTGAGATTCAGGGGTGAATGAAAAGCAGTTAAAAGCTGGGTCCCGTTACTACCCCAATGTGAGTATATTTGGCATGTACTTGTGCAGCATACTTGTGCCAGTGTTGACAGGCACCTTTGAGAGCAGGAGAAACAGGAGATGGAGGGTTGTAGGGCCTTCCCAATGCCATGATAAGCCCCAGGGCTGAGCTAAGCCAAGTAACTCTCATCCTCCCCTTGCTCACATGTGCCTGGGGTAGTGCCCAATGCTTGACAGAGAGTTTTCAGCGCTCACTGAAGCTAGAGGATCCGGGTAAGTCCCACTTCATCAGGGTGAGACACCTCCAGGCTTCTTTGGAGGTCAGTTTCAGATGATGCCATGGTGTCGGCCTATAAGGACTATTTTGTTGCCAACATGAATGGAACCAGAGGGTTTCTCCACTCATTCTCCGTTTGTGCTCTCACATTTGGCAGGCTTTTAAACCCAGTGCCTCCACTGCCAGGCAATCTCCTGCTGGCCAAGCCCAGGAGTATTTAGCATTCATAGTCAGCCAAGCAGGGGTGCCTGGTGCCTGCCATGGCTGCAAAGGACCCCAGAAGGGCTCTGTCCTTAAGAAAACCAAAATTAAAAAGGGTAAATGCACACAGCTCTTACTGCATGACACCTACTACTCCTACTCTTTCTCCCACCCATCACTTCCCACAAACAGCACCTTTTACTTCAGTCTCCACAAAGCTGGTTAGTAGTAAAATGTCAAGCAAAGCAGCAAAACCTTTGCAATTCTGAGTTCCTTGGTGCTACGCAGCCAGCACAGTGAGTGGGGGCCCAGGAAGAAGCAACACATACCCTGTACGTGGGTGTGATCCTCTCGTTGCACCAGAGTAGGGTGTTACTGGAGTATCACTGGTGTGTCTCGTTCCACACGTGCTCCTGTCACCTGCTCTGCAGAGGAAAAGGCATGCAGCGAGTTGTGAGTGAGATGGGGAGCAACCAGATGAAGCTGCAGCTGTCTGATGTAGGAGAACCTTCATACCTCCTGAAGGCGTGCTTCACACCATAGAGTTCTGACTGCTTTCTTTGAAGTCCCTGAAGATATGAGTGTCACCTGTCATGGGAACCAGGTGTAAGTGAGGTGGAAAATCCACCTGTGCTTCTTAACCCTCCACGAGAGAGGGCAGACTGGGAGGTGCAGGATGTGAGTTGGTCTCAGCCTGGTTCACCGGAGGATCTGCAGCTATGTATGGACCTGTGGTTTGCCAGAAGCAGATGTCATTACTGCCCTTCCAGGGCAAGTGCAACTGTCTATAGGCCACCCAGGCCAACAGAGGACCCTGGTGTACGGCAGATTGGCTTGTATGTTAGGGTTTTATATGGAAGCACAAGCCAGCTGCTGGACCTGTTACATCCTCAGACACCAACTTTATCTCCTGTCTTGTCTCAGGCAGCAGTCACATCCTACCACCCACTGCTGGGAAGCTAAGTAGCAGGCTCCTAGCCTCTGATTACATCTTTTTAAAAGTCAGGCATTGAAGGAACTGGGACTGGAGTGCAGTCCCGGTGGTTCTCCTGCTCCACAGGTATTGGTAGATTAGTGAAAAGGAAACCTGGGCACAGAACTTAGCCCATAAAGCTGCAGCCTGAGTCAATACTTCTGGTTTTGCATATGAAAGAAATGGCAGTCACTGGGATTTCAAGTGCCCAGTGAAAAGTAAGGGATATGAGGAGCTCCCACTGGGGGTTAAAGTACCTCCTCGGTGCTTCCCACGCAATGCTTGTTCCTCAGTGGATGTACTATTTCATCATAAATCAGTTTTAGCCATAAAAACAAAATGCCATTTGCTTTAATGTCAAAAAGAAGTCCCACTGAGTGTCCCACTGCTGGGCAGGAAAAAGAATTTTAGCCAAACTTATTGCATCTGCTTCTTACTGAAGAAAATCATCAATACAAATAATATAAATACTGTCAACTATTGTTTTTTGAAGCCTCTTGTATCCAGTCTGACCCCACAAAACTCATCCAGAAGGATGCCTTATCCCTGTCTTCACTATGTATCAGTTGTATGCAAGCCCTTTCCTTCTTAGAAATGCTCTTGATCAAAATGACTTGTCTCCTCTGTCAGTTGACCTCTACAGATCTGTGTACAGGACATTTATCAAAGTTCTGTCTGGGTGTGAGTTTGGGTCTCCTTGAGACTTTCAGCTGTTTGTTAGCAAGACAACCATTTGTAAGGATACTTTTATATACTCAAAGCTTGATGTGGCCTTTGGGTATATCAAAAACAATTAGCAGAAGTAAGGACATTAATTTTACCTTACAGAAGTATTTTAAACACTGGAACCAAAGGACTGTTGGCACGCTGGTGTCTGTATTTTTTTAAAGGGTTTGGAAATTTAATGAAACTGAAGAAAGATCCCATAAAAACTGCTGCAGGGTTTGAGAAAGCTCTGCAGTGCGAATCTGAAGGATATCAGCCCAGATAGATTACTATAAGGAGGATTAGGAGATGACTCAGGGCATGTGTGTGGATTCATTCATGTAGCGGAAAGAGCTGCCACAAGGAACTCTTGAAAGTAGCAGATATAGGTGTCAGTGGAACTGGTAGCTCTACAAGCTGGGAAAAATAAAATGTGGAAATAAACACACTGTTAATAAACAGTTGTGAAAGTTTGAACCACAGGGAAAAAAACCCAAGGTAACTTGCAGTGTCTCTGCTGAGATCTCCATGTTGAAAGGGAGAGACTTTTGGAGGGCTGCACGTGTTAACTAAAAGCAAAGCATTTTAGTCAGACACAAATTGCTGGCTGGGCTCATTCCAAGACTAATCAACTGAAATTCCAGTGTGGATAATGCAGCCAGACTAGGTGATTTCGTGGACTCTTTCCTGTCTTGGAGTAGTGGATGAATCTATGTGTCCATGTTACCTGTTTTTCTAAGGAAAAAAGAAAAAAAAATCTCTTCTACTTGATATCCCCTCATCCTGCAGTCCTCACCTGAGCACAGTTTCCATCAGCTTCATCAAAGTGTTGTTCATATAATCCTGTGAGGCCAAGGCCAGATCTCACTCTCCTGATCTCCTGATTCAGATCATCCTCATCAGATGACTCTGACATGCCGCTTTCACTGCTTCGCTGCAAAGTAAGGGTTCAATTGCAAGATGGGAAAAGAATAACCATCTAAAAGGGACCAAACACACCCAGAGGCATCTAAAGACACAACTCCTCACTTTCTTGGGCCAGCAGCAACATTTAACTACAGCCAGCCACACTTTGCTCCCATCCACAGTTGTAAAGTTGGTCCCAAGACTGTAGCCTCCCAGAAACCCAGTGATGAGCATCCATCTCCCCTTGGCTAGCAGCTGTAACCCTGCTTCTACACAAGAAAATGTGTACACTGATTAGATCTCACAAATATTGTCAAATAGATTTTCTTACTTCTTAAACTTCTCTTTTTTTTCTTTTTTCTTTTTTCTTTTTTCTTTTTTTGTGTGTGTAATATGTCTATAAATAATCCCTGAAACCCCCCTACCTTAAGTGGTTTTTGAAAAATAACGAAAAAAACCCCAAGAAACTCTCCAGTCAGTTATAAACAGATGATGGGAAAATCCTGCGCTTGACTAATTGTAATACTGTGGCCGGGCTTTGTCTTCGGGGATTTCTCAAAGTCCAACTTCTGCATGAGTGAGCTAAGACCCAAACCGAAAGTGAAAATCTGGGCTCTGCTTGGAACCCTACTGGGCCAACCACAAGTAAACCGGGTAAATCTGCGACTTCACTTTTACTGACCTGCACCAAGCAAAACAAACAGGTCTTCTTGGTGCTGGCTTGAAGAAGAAGTTTGAAAGGAACTCAATTTCTATAGAACAGCTGCTCAAAATCTAATTTTGGAAGGCTGCCGGGGGACTTCCTTGATGAAAGTGGAAGAAGAGCAAGAAGTTGACTCACATTTCAAATAGTTGGTGTTCAGCTGAGGAAATCTTACTTTTTTCAGTGAAAGCATTTTATATTCAGTTGAACTTTTCGTGATGAAGAAGTCATTTCCCAAACAATTTCAATTTTCTCTTCATTTTGCAAAGAGATGAATTAAACCTATTTTTCTTTAGCATTTTTACCACCCTGACAGGGGCTCACCATGGAGCTGGCTGGGGGAAACAGCCACAGCTGTTCCATCCGCTCCCTGCTCACTAACCCGAACCCTGCACACAAGCACGTCACTGCCCCCGTCTTCACCTCAGGGAAATCCACCCACATCCTGACTTCAGAGAGCCTGCTCATGGCAGACCTCTCCAAGGCATTTTATGTTTAGGTTACAAAATTATTTCCGGGGAAAGTTGTAAGAGGTTCGTCGTTTGAAAAGGATTACCAGATCCCTTCAAACTGGTAACCTTCTCCTTGCACAGACCCCAGGTACCTGCTGTATCCAGGCTATAACCTGCTCCCTCTTGCCCTGGTGGAGCAAACCCATGGTGCCTTGATTTGGTTGAGCCCCAGGCACTGTGCTATAATAAGTAAGGTTAAGAATAATCATGCTAATAGCTAGATGATCAACAACCTCAGAGGAGATCAAGTGTGTCCACCCCCAAACCCCAAACCCAGCCTCTTTGTTTATTTAACATACCAACACAGTGACCTTTCCTTATCAAAACAGTCAATTGACTGTTTATCTAGCACTTAAGCATTCATCACCGGTTTTCAAATCAGCCATCTGATGTTTCCTGATTTATGTATGAAAGGTGCAAGCTTTCACTTCAGGAGAGTCACTTGCCTAAAGCCTGTGATCATCTTGAGGAAATGACCGACATCCACCACTCTTCCACACCAGCTTTCAGCCGTGGGCTGCTCTCCTCCTTCTCCTCCTCCTCCTCCTCCTCCTCCGGCTCGACTTCTCTAGTTGGACTTCTCCATTCAGACCCTGGTAATACAGTCTCTGTTTCAGATGCTATCTAGTGAGCAGATCCTTCAAAACAAATGGGGGTGAGAGAGGCAGCAGCTCTGCTTATTTTAAAGAAACTTCAAAATGTAGTAATTCCAGAGGATACTAAAGGCATAAAGGGAGTTTCCCTGGACAGGCTTGGTCTGAGGGGGGCTGCACAGCTACAGGGGAGTCCATGGCATAACCTTTAAATATATTTAATCTGCTTCTTGGATCATAAGTGTTCCTTTGGACTCTTTGCTGGGTAAAGTGCTCAGGGTCTCAGCTCTTGTGTTTTTTGTGAGTCTTGCAGCTCAAGGAAAATGAAGGCGGCTGAGCACCCTGAGGGGAGTTACGCTTCTTCAGTCCTTTATCCTCACTTAAAGTCTGTGTGGCTCATGCATTTAATGAAAATCATCACATCCTCCTTCTGTGCCTCATCCAGGCAATTATGCCATGTATTTGGGAATGCAGCACAAATCAGACTAATCTTTCTTTTCCTAGCAGGAAGGAACTCTGTGCTTCAGGGCCCAAAGAATTTGTTTTTCTCCTCAGAAAAACCCTCTCCTTAAGTGAAATTATCAGCCTGAGCTCTAAATCCTGGGGGGGAAGGAGGGGAGGGAGGGGACAGTGGAGGGGGAGAAAAAAATACCAGCTTTTCTGAAAGAGCATCTGACACAATTTTAAACTGCAAACACCCCTGGACAGCTTTTCACACAATCAAAACATCCAGCCTGCACACAGGTCACCCAGCCCACTGCACTTCGTTGACCTTTTTGCTTTCCTCCTACATTCAGACAAGTTGGTGCTTCTTCATAAAGCCCACGCTTCTTGAATTACTCAGGGGGGGAACTTAATTTATCAGTCTGAAGGTCTGGGAAAGAACAGAGGCTACACCTCTTGATTCAGCCTCAACAGCAGTATTTGCCGTACTAATGGACAGGGCTCATCTTGTGTTTCCCATCAATGCTATTAATTTCTGCTGAGAAGTGACTTATCAGAGAGAGCTGAGTGAAAAAGAACAGAAAGACCTAAATGTATTCCTATCTAATTTCTTCTCACAGTCAGTTCAGACGTAGTTTTTCACTTCCATTGTTTGGGGTAATTAAAAAACTTTCAGTTATTGTATTAGATATACTTCCCGTCAGAAATCCCCCTAGATGATACCTATAACCAGAATTCTTAAAACTGATATGCAATGTCACTTTTGCAATAGTATAATATGGGTTTGGGGAAAGAAGACCAACAGTCTTTCCTGGTTCTTTGAGGTGTTTTTTTTTTTTTTTTTTGCTTTGGGGCTGGTTTTTTTTTTTCCTGGTAGAGCTACTGGCAATTATAAATATTGTCTTTGTTTTTCTTAGTCTCTTCTTCAGTGACATAGGAAGGTAAACGGGAATTCAGCTGACACAAAGGACAAAAAAGTCTGCGCCTTTAATGGAAATGCTTTTAGGTACCATATTTACCAGACAGCATTGGAAAAGTATAATTTTAAGGAGTCTTCAAGCAAAAAAAAAAAGAAAGAGTAATTTAACTCTTAATTTTGAGTACGGGCCCATTCAAACATTTTTTGTCTTGCTTATGTTACATGAAAAGACTAAAGCAACAGCAGAACACATGAATTCTCTTTGATAGTCATTCTTTAATATGACTGTATGCTGCTTTACAGACAACAACCACGGTTAAGGTCTCTCTGGATATGACTGAGAGAACTGAGTGATGCGAAAAGCATAGGCTCTAGCAGAGAGGGAGGCTCTTCTCCCTTAAGGACAGAAAGCTCAGAGTCCCACTGCCAAGACTTAATGTAAAAGGGCAGCATATGTGTCACAGCTTGCATGGATTAGACAAACATTTGTTAATTGATTCTATTTTGGAAGGTAGGAGATGCCCCAGAAGGATGCTCCAGGTCCATACCAGCAATCTTTCCTTTGAGCGCTGTGCTCTTGTGCCCACAGGAACAGAAGCTCATGTACTGGTAAAATGGAAATCATAACCAGTGTATTATCATTCCTACTTTTTTTTTTTCTTTTTTTAGAGAAACAGTTTCTAATGGAATAAGACCATAAATCAGCCTTCTCCTATACTCTTTTGTCAAGAATAAGTGAAATTAATGGACCGGGGGCTTAGAAGAAAAAGCTTCTTATAAAAGCATGAGAATTCTATTCTATCTGTTTCTGAATCATGATGCTACTAGCATCATGATCATGTACCATTAGAGAGAAACCTGAATTAGGTGTCTTGCAGACCTGATCCAACCTTGACACATTCCTATGTTTTATGTGTACCATTTTTTGCTCAATGAGATTGCTTAAGCTGAAAGTTCAGCTGTGTTCAAGGCTTCCATGAACTGCTGAATACTTGGAGACAAAAGTTCACTGTGGTCACCTGTAGGGGCTTCCCATGCCGACAGTTCTTCACAGATCTTGGTTTCAATTGCAACTACAAGCAGAAGTTCCAGAATAGTACAAGAAAGGATGTTCCCCAAATTGTTTCTAAAACCAGGAAGTAGAAGAAAGCTGATTAAACCTCCAGAGCTACTACAAATGCTAGCCTCATTCACAAGGGATGCCATTCTCATTGAGCGCTTCTGTCACCCAAATTTTTGGGCTTCCCCACCCTTGAGCATGTTTTAAATGTAATGTAAAGGGAAGGGACTATGCTTGGCTGTTCAGAGAACCACAAACCCTCAGGATTGGCCCACATTGCAGAAGCCCTCACATTGTTTGAACATGTGGCATGGTGATCTGCTCTGTAGACACCTCAGCACAATCAGCATGGGGAAAGGTTGGTGTAGGCCCCTTAAATGGGTACCTTATGGCCCAGAACTATCATGGATATAAATTATAAATGCAGGCTGCAAATCTGCCCTGGATGTCCATATTTTTTTTGCCAGGTAAAAATTACAGAATCGTGCACACCCACAAGTGCTACCCATCTGTGTATATGTATGTTGGTATATGTAACTATGCACTTAGTGGGACTGATCCTGTTGTCTTTTCTTCACACAATCCATTTTTATAAGGAGACAAAGATAGCTCTGAGCCTCTGTCCAGCCTTCCCAAAATTAATTTTTTACTTTTTTTGTTCAATTTGGAATTATTGGTTGGAATAGAGTTGGCTTGCCTTGTGAAATACGGTCACCCACTCTGAAAGCCGAATCTTGCTTTATCACCATCAGCTCAGAGCAGCGGCCAGGAGGATGTTTCTTGCAGTAGCTGTGTACCCAGTGTTGTCTGATAGCCTTGGAAGACTGTCACAAGTCTGGGAGCCCCATCTGCACTGATTTCATCTCCTTCCTGGCACAAAGTGCACAGGCTGAGGGCAGGTGGTGTCTGGAGAACAAGTTAGAGCTTCTTGACCTTCTTCCTGGACCTGTGGCTTGGGGTTTGGCTGCAACAGCTTCCAGGTTAGAAAATACTTGCAAAAGTCACTTAGGCCTCTTAAGTTTCATATGCTGGAAAGAAGATTCGTTTGGCTGATTTCCTCAGTTCTGCCTCCAAAGGTGTTTCTCACATGAAACCCCATGCTAAGATGCCTCATACAGCAGAGACAAGAAGCTTGGAGAGGTCTGTGAGCTGACTGACAGTCAGCTCAGGGAGCAGACAGGATTTGAGGAGACCTGGCAAAGAATGTGACCACTAAGAATGTGGCATGTCATTGTCTTGTTTTGCAAAGCCTGTCTTCTCCATCTCTCTTTGGTCCTGGAAGTGGGGAGGATGGGAGAAGTGCTACTGTGCTAACCTTGCAACCAACCAGGACTGTCATCTGAGGGGGCTGAGATACCTCAGGAACATGGCAGGACAGAGAAAGTGCCCCAGTGACTTGGACTGATAAATGCAAGTATTGTTCAGCATATTTGAAATGCAGCTCACATGAGTGTCAGCAGAGTGATGCAGAGGAGAGTTATTTGTATGTGGGCTGATGGATACAGATGTTCAAAGGTTCATGTGTGTGTTCTGGTTTCTGAAGGTCAGCAAAGGCTTGAAGTCATCTGTGAAAGGCTAAACCCCTGCAAAGAGAAAAACGTAAAAAAAAAAGCTTGAAGTCACCCAAAAGTGATGTTGACAAATAATAGTTTC
>VXBJ01006926.1:99372-249530 GCA_013400055.1 Nycticryphes semicollaris
TTAGGGCTCCAAGAGAAGAGATTTTGCCTCAGTTTCAGCTCACTGGATGGTAGTTCTCTGAATAACCAGACAATCTGAAAGTCTGCCTCTGCCTTTTTCAAGTAGTCAGCCAGCTGCTCTGAGGGTGACACAAGCAATGGTCATCTCCGCACTGGGAGAAGACCCAGTGGGGCAACGATGACAGACGTATCCCAGCAAACGGAGAATTCTGGTCATGGGTATGAGCAATTCAGCAAGTTTCTCAAACAGCAAAAGGCCTGAAGTCGCTTTCCAAAGAATAAACCAAGCCAAATTAAGTCACTTGACTGGCAAGAAAATGAAGAGCTCGTTTAAAAGAAACCAGGCATATCCTAGTTGTAGAAAATTTTCATGCTTGCACAACAAGCCACTAGGTACTGAGGCAAGACACCGACCAGCTCCCACGGATCACATGGTACAAGTTGGTCACATGAACAGGCTTTACAGAGCAAATCTCTCTGATGTGCCTTATAGACAGTTACTCAGCAGATCAGCTGCTGCGGCTCTTGCAAAAAAGTTATCTGTCTTCCCCATTTTGTAGTGTTATTTGTTCGTAAACCCCTGCTCTCAAGAGTCCTTAGCACCGTTAAAGATGTGGATGGGTAAAGGCCCCCAGTCTCTGGGAGGTGAGAGTGGGCAAACTTCTACCTTCCCATACTCCAGAGTAGATTGTTGCAAGTATAAATTTGATTATATCCGGTCGGATTAAAGGGACTGCTTTTCCCTGCCTGCTTGCTTAGTTCAGCACAAGGAAGCAGACCCCACTTCTAGTTTATCAGCCTCCCATACGAAAATAAAAAGGGTAACACTTCAGAACCTGCCAGTTTCTCTCTGAGGAGGAGGAGGGCATGAAGAAATGTCACCAGCAATTGCTTTCTGGATGTGCAGTGGGCTGGAATGTCCTCTCACTGGCTATTATGCATCCTTTGGAGGTGCTCCTTGAGGACATCTACAATCACAACTGCAGATCTGCCTCTCCTCTCAAGCCTTTCTTGACTTTCTGCCTTCTGCTTAGTCAAACTGGCTATAAACCCAACTGCTGTCTGGGCCTGGGAGCATTTTTCACTCACTGTGCTCAGGGCAAAGCAGGGGAGAACCCAGCTTGGAGCATCCCCAGTAGCATGATGGGAGCCTAAAGCTGCTATTATGGAACTGTCAGGAAAACCCCGACATGGGACTCTTAGGTTTCCAGGATTCCTTTGTCATAAGGGAGGGATGAGGGTGGTACAGACCGGTGCTGTTGAAGGTAACCTGGGTGAGTAAATGAGATGCACCTCAGGGGGTAAACGAGCAGAGTGGAAGCTACTGGTGGGGAGAACAGTTTAAGAGCAAGGTGGTACTGTTGTTGTGTGAGCAGTACAGGTGGAAGGAAAATGGTGGTGTTCTCTCCCAAGAGCTGCACAAGGTGAATGTCTATCTTTATCAGGAACTGAAAGAAGCACTCTTCTATAGAGAAGAGCAAGAAGAAGTTTTTATTCCATCTCAGTTTATTTCTTCATCTAGAAAATAGGCTCCCTCCAGTTTTCCTCTTAGACTGAAGGAAGCTTGTTGTGTATGCTTCTCTGCACGTACTATGTGTTTACCACACGTATACGGTGTTGTGGGAAATACTCAATGTCTGAGCCTGTGGTTTAAACCCCTCTATAGTCAATGGGCAGAAAGAGGCAGTTGCAGCTGCAGAAACCCTCTGAGCTGTCTTGGGTTCCTGCTGTAGGACAGGATTCCTACCCATGTAGACATGCCTTGCCCTCTCTCTGGACTACGAAGAGAGTCTAGATGACCTGGTCTAGTTGGGGGTGTCCCTGCTGACTGCGGGGACGTCAGATTAGATGACCCTAGAGGTCCCTTAGAATGGGCCTGGACCATTCTATGATTCTATGATTCTATGATTCTATGACTAACTTGGATGTAGATGTGTCAGTTTAGACAAACAGCCAATGAGTATTATGCTCACTACCTTTTGCACTGCCAGGGACACCTCATCAGTTCCTCCTGATGCCCCCTTGGACTGGCTGTGTCCATTCACGGTCTCAGCCTTTGAGAGCATCCTCTTTGGGCAAAAGCTATCCTTTTGTGCCATGTTTGAGCAGCACCTTGAGCAATGAAGGTTCAGTTGGTGCTCCTTCAGTGGACCCATAGTGCTATCACACACAAAATCATCCCAAAAAATGAAAGTATGTTTGTCTCATGCTTCTGTGATTTCAGTGTTGGGATATCAATGCTCATCTAAGTGGCAGGATGGAGGGGAAAAAATAGACATATGTTATAGGTCAGAAACCATAGCAGTACCGGTCAGCATGTCTTCACAGCAGTGACTGTTGCTGATTTCTGCCATCTGATGCTCTGAGCCTCCATTCCCAAGGCTATGCCTTGGTGAAATAACTCTTCTAGAGGTGGCTCCCATGGTTGCCCTAAGAAGGTGACTATGGTTGTCTTAAGAAAGTGAATCCCTCTGCAGCTGGGGCAGAAACGTCTGCCTGAAGTACAGTCTGGGTCTTGGTGAGCTGGGAGTTGTGTGCAGCAAGAAGGCAGCACCCAAGTGTGAAGAAGAGCAGGAGGTATTCCTCTTCAGATTCGGTAGTTCTCTTTCCCTTGTGTGGCCACCAGCATTCCTGTTGCCACTTTCTGGTGAATTTTGGTGACATTTCACACAGCGGTGCTGGGTTGTATGGCACAGCATTCATCCTCCAGCCCATCTGGACTATCTCAGGCATGTGTCAGAATGTGGGAAGTGAAAGTAGAGGCACCACTTTGTATTTAGGCTCTGACCACATTATTTTGAATTGCTTCTCTCCCCTTTGTAAAGAGGCCAGGCAGTGAGCATGAGGCACCACAGTGGTGAGGGCAGGTTTGCAGGAGAGGGTGTGCTGAGAGGTGTGTATGTCTAGACAACTGGAATGAGAAGGGCAGATGTGCAGGGGTGCATTTCTTTTTTGCTCCTGCTGTGGGGAAAGTGGTGACTCTTGGTCACAGGAGACCACAGATTTACTTTCACCGAAGAGTTGCCTAAAACCAGTTAAACACCAGCAAGTACCATTCCTCTTAGCAATCCTGAACTGCAGGCTATGACACCTCTGGAAGAAGTGAATGGTCTATATAAAATCTAGAGAACCACTGAATTATCTTTATTTCATGACAGGGCTCACCAGTAAGTGGCAGCTATACGAAATGTAGAGATCCAGGATTGAAAGGGACTACTGTAAAGATATCTTCTGGCTTCATGTAACTTTGTCTTAGACAAACCTTTAGCCATTTTATGTTCCTTTGCTCTTAATCTGCCAAATGAGGGTGGGAATGCTGCCCTTTTCCCATCTCAACAACTTTGTCCATTGCAACCTGTGTGGCAACCTGGGGGCAACAGCAGCCTCTTATTAGAAATGCCTAAGAGCAATGGAGAACTCCTTTGGGGGCTGGTCCTTTTGGTACCACAATGATGTGGACTTGGACCTGGCCTCCAGTGTCCCTTCCTGTATGATCAGGGAGATGACCTCCCACTGTCTCTGCCACACATATGCTTCAGAATAAGCAAGGGAGACAAGGCCTCTCACTCCTCTGAAGCACCATGAGCTTGGGGGTAAGAGGGACCTCAGGTCTTCACCTACCTTTTAGCTAGCAGCAAGCTGAGGACACTCTCTGAAACTATCTGTGGCTGTCGGAGCAGAGCTCAGATGACAAATTGGCTGTGGCTTGATGGCAAAACTGTTTTCACTGACAGAAAGTCTCCATGGTACAGGATAGGGCCATAGAATCATAGAAATACAGGGTTGGAAAGGACCTACAAGATTATCTAGTCCAACCATCCTCCTATCACCAATACTACCCACTAAGCTACTAAATCATGTCTCGTTGCATCTCGTCCAGATGCTTCTTGAACACTGCTAGGGACGGTGACTCCACCACCTCCCTGAGCAGGCTATTCCACGTCAGATCCTGTTACCAAGCTTGCATAGTCTGCCCAAGCTGAGAGAGGAGTGCGCTGATTTGGAAAAGGCCTGGTCAGCTCCCTTGGACACTGCCATCACCACTCTGAGGAACAATCCTGACACTGTAGGCATTATATTGGTATGGAGAGACTCCAGATGAACAGCAGGAGAATGAAAAAATGGAAGGGAAAAGGCTGGTCATGTGGATATCCCGTGTAGGAGAAGAGCTCCTTCATCCTGGGATGGGGTTGTGCTGGTCCAGGCACATGGCAGACCACTGGTGCTCCAGAAGAAACCTACAGTCTGTGCTCATACCTGAAGGGAAGGTGGGATTTAGGCTTTCTAGCCTTTGTTGACTGACCTCCCTGACCTCCTCAGTGCCTCTTCCATGAGGAATTCCTGATCTTTTCAGATACAGAATGATGATAAGGATGAGAAACTCTTTACCCATCCCATGAAAATTTTATGAGTCTTAAAAATTTTCAGAAGAAAATTTTGTTCACATTGCACAGAACTCCAGTTTCCCAATGTATTTCCCAAGCAACTGAAAAGGAAGATTAAAGGGCTGCACTGAAATAAACAACAGTGGGAAAATCAGACGAGACAGACACTTAATGTCAGTCACAGACTGACAATAATTGGCACAATATTGGGCCACATTCCTACCTTTTGTTGCAAAGTAGTGAAACGAAAGTTAAGTGCAGTGGGTAGATTTTAATTGCAACATCGTTCTCTGTGATGTCAGTTTATGGATATGTTGAGAAAAACAGCTCCATAGGCTGCAGAAGTAACTCTCTTTCAGTCCCTCTTGCAAAACATATTCCGGGAAATCACGAGGGAAATGATATGTATAGTTAGCCATTTCCAGGAAAAAAGCCCCAGGCTGGATGGGCCAAAGATGAGAAACTGAACAGTGTGGAGGGGAAACATAATCACAGAGAACAGTGTCATAGCTGCATATCTCTATGCAGAAATAAAAACGTGTTGGAAAATATCACATGGGTTGTGATGAGATGCATTCAAGGATTTTTAAATAAGAAAGATAAGAATATTACTTACATTTATCTTAAGCCCACTCCTTATTGCCTTAATTTCAAATGCAGAATGAGACGGAGATCTTATGACACTAACCTCTATGTAGCCCTATGACCAGAGACATTATGAGAGCATGTGGAGTCAAGGCAGCTAACATGAGTTTGCCCATGCAACAATAAAATGGACACTTCCCAGTCACTTCCCAGTTTGAGTCAGCAATTGAGATCCTTTTCTTTCTTCAGTGTAATTTTCCATCTCTTTATTAGAGGGAAACCAGAGACACCTTTATTGCTTTCTTGTGTCATGAAGAAGACCAAAGGAAAAGGAGTTACACCTCACACTACTGGAGCTCTCTGCAATTTCCCCAACACTTTGCCAAGGCAGTTATATTCTCAACTCCTATTTAACATCAGGGCAGGTAGGTGATTAAAAAGGAAAAGTTCCTGAATATATTTGAGGATCTGGTCCTTGATTCTGCTTCCTCCCCAGAGCCCAGAGTGGTAACTCCCCAGCACAACATTTCCCCAGCTGCCAAAGCCAGCACCAGCCTCCTACTGCAGAGACGGAGCAGAAGTCACGGCAAAGCAGAAAAAAATCCCACAAGTGGGCAAATGCTGTTTCCATCCCCTCTTCTCTTCCAAGGAACAGAGGCAAGGGTGATACCTTGACCGTATAAAGTTGAGCCCTCATACATGTGCATCATTCTGAAAGAGCCTGTGGTTTCTGATGGAAATTCCCTGTTTTGAGAACAGAAATTTTTATTAAAAATGGTAGAATATTTAACAACAGCAGGGTTTTATAGAAGTTTTCTCATAAAGGCTGCACAGAAAATGTCTCTGGAGACATTCAAAATCCACTCGGACACGTTCCTGTGCAACCTGCTCTGGAAGGGCCTGCTTTGGCAGGGGAGGTTGGACTAGATGATGTCCAGAGGTCCCTTCCAACCCCATATCATTCCGTGATTCTGTGATTTTGAAGGCCACTTAGAATTGTAACAATGGCATTTTATTCCTGGGGTGTATGGGGAACCAGGCTGCAGGAATGGGGCCCTTTTCAGTTATACCTACATGGATACAGACACAGCCGCACAAACCACTGCGAGGGAAGGTATTTTTGGCGGGAAAATTCGTTCTGCAAAACTGGTGGCATCCTGTGCCTTGGGAAAAGGAGAACCAACAAAACCTGCATTTTTAGGAACTAAAACTAGGATCTGCTAGGCAATAATAAAGAAGAAAATAAGAGAAGGAAGAGAAAAAAAAACAACCACAGAGTCTGACTGTAATTTCCTTTTAGAGGATTACCTCTGTGTAAGAAATTAAGCAATTGCTTTCAAGTTGATGAAAGTTTTGGTTTTCTCAATCAGTACAACATAATTCAGCTTTTAGAGACTAAACTGTAAAATACAGGCATCTTTTTTCCTTAGTTTCATTAAAATCAATTTATCTACATAGAATACTGGCCAAACCCCAGCCAAAATTTTCTAAGGAGCAAGCTAAGCAAAAATTGCTGTTTGATGAAAGAAAGAATATTATTCCCATTTGTTATTGGATTCTTTCCACACTGTTAAAAATCAGTAATCTTTGGGGTATAAAATGGGCCTTTGTCTCTTGATCAGATACCCCAGTGTACTGAAAATGGAAGAGGGGAATTTTGAGCTCTGAGGTGATACATAAACCCAAATCCCATTGATTTGTTTATGATGAGAGTAGGGGAATGGGACAAACCTATCAATTACAGGGATGAAGCAGTTATTTCTTTCTTGGTACCAAAGGTATTCAGTTCACACTCCAGCTCAGTGAGTTCAACTAAGCAGTTGTCTATGCTCTTTGCTGAAAAGTGATTCACTGAATCAAGTGCTTGGATACACTGCGAACACCTCTGTGTTTACACTCAGACAGTGTCACTGTGGTGGAAGGGGATGTCCTCTGACTTGTCATTAGAATATAGAGCAAGAAGTCAACCTCCACATGCACATCTCAGTGTTTTTTTAAAAGATTAAATATGAAGTTTAGGGAAATTCAGCACTTCTTACATGCTTAATGTACAAGAAGTTCTTGCCTATTTTGAAAGCCCTCCAGACATGTATTTGATGATGTAGACACACCTTGCTGATAGATAGCTGTCCATCTAACCACTTTCTACCCTATGTTTCTTCACCTTTGTAGCTCAAAAGCAGATTGCAGTCACCAAAGCTTTATGTGAAAATGTGAATCTGCTGTTACGAGAACAATGTAACTATGTGACATTTCCTGCAGGCTTGTGTCCTTTGTGCCCTCATCCACCTCTCTGCAAAGACCTTGATCTCCACCATGACTATATGCCATTTCCATGAAGCACACCACAGCCAGCTCAAAGCTACGGGCACAGTGACTGGGTGACTGTGATGAATATGCTGATTAACGAATGACCCAAAACTGTTTAATGACTTTTTCTCAAGGAAAAAAGTCCCCTCCACCCACTAAGTTCCAAAAGGATTGTAGGAAGGGTTGATCGCTTGCTTGTTGTGACTGAAATTAATGTAATGGGGGTGATAGTGGAGAAAAAAACACCTGGGAAAAAGGTGCAGTCACATAAGCTTTGCCTGTCACACAAGAGGCCCAAGATTAAAAACATACAAAGGACTAAATCCGGTTAAACCTGATAAAAGTTCTGCATGGCTAAAGATAAAGGATTTGGCATAGGAAAGAAAAAAACTGGAGGACAAAGAATATTGCATGTGAGAAGTTACACACCAAGATCTTAGAGGGGATACCTGCGGGCTCAGGGTTTCTGGGGAGCTACCACTGAGGCCCCTCAACCCCATGCAGATTTAGACCCTTTTTGCTACGAGGTCTTGCAAACTTTCTTGTTAAGGAGGCCAAGAGCCTCCCTAGGAGCTCGAAGGTCCACAGAGGTTGCAATGCCTGCAGTGCCATGAGGCCCTTCCCAAGCTCACTTGGAAGGAAGTAGCTCCTCAAAGAGCCTGTAGACATCATGTGACACCATACTCCACTATCTGCCTGATGTTTAAAGCGTAGCCTCTGCTGTGATTGTGCTGGAGTCCCCATGTCAGATCCCTTCCCAGAGGTAAAGCAAAGGGAGGGATGTTCATGCTCAGAAACTTTTTCATTACAAAATCTAGATAAAATGGTTCAGTCACCATTTTGAATGGTTATTTCATTGTGATATTGTCATATTTCCTCCTGACAATAAGTTGCATGCTTAAAACAAGTGAGTATTTTATCTGGCCAGAAGGTGACTGCTGCCTTTCAACACGGTAAGTAGAACTGCAAAGATCTTGAGGGCCCAGAAAATAACGTATTTTCCTCACAAGCAATGCATTTAAAATGCCTTAATTTGTCAAAGATTTGCCAGTAAGGCTAAAATTAAGGTCTTCTCTTTGCCACGTGGCAGGTAGGAGACAGAAGCAGCAACAGCAGCCAAACTTTTTACGGGGTTCTCCTGTGTGCGCCACTTTTCACCAAAAGATACCAAATCACCTTTTGCAGAGCAGTGACCTTTTATTTTCGGCACGTTATTCATGAGAAACAGCAGCAGAAAGAAGGCAAGCTGCCTTTCAGATATTGTGTGGAAAATCAAAGGGCAAAAAAAAAAATAAAGCATCTCCTGGAGTTCACCCACAAAACCCCGACACAAAGATGATATTACGGTTTTGGGTTCGTCTGAAAATTCCCTAATAGGGGGATTACTGAGCCCTGTAGGTTTGATGAGTAAGCCTGCTCAATTGTTAAAAGTAACGGCTTTTTCCATGCTTGTGACATTCGTTAGGATTTTTCCTTTAAGGTCAGTACAGAAATATTATCTGCATTGTTTATTCATGTCAGTCTCACAGTTATGACAGGTTTACGTTGCGGTACATTCTCGTCCAAAGAAAACTGTGGGAATGCTTGGTTCTGGAAGCAAACAGAAATGTTGCAGGGAGGAGGGACAACCACTGGGACATAACACAGGCCTCTCAAACTCCTCTTCTTGCACATCTGGCTCTCCTAAAATAGCACAGACAGGAGTCAATTACAGAGGTATGTTGTATTTCCGTGCCTGAGTTTAGCAAACAATTTCGCTGAGTATAGCATTGGAGATGACTGAGTTAGGGCTCTAATAATTCCAGGGGGTTATGTTTGAAAGATACACTCTGGGGATCTGTGTATAATGCAGTAGGAACAGGCACTTTGCCTTGTTACATACCAAAAGGAAGTAAGACACCCTCGCATATGTACCAGCATCTTAGGTCTGGCATAACTTACAGGGTAGTGAGTCTTCATTTGCACTCTCTGAATACTGAGTTCAATTAAGTTACACAAAGACAGGATGGGCTCAGCAGAAGCAATACTAAGATTCTCTGTAGCAATACGGTCTCTGGTTTACACAAACGTTACGGCAGTTACTGGACTGCGTGTATTTTGGCTTAGCATTTTTATGTCTTATGGTGTCTAAAGGTAAGAGGATTCAATCTTTGAAAAGACCCTTCTTGAGATACTTTTGGGGTACCTATCTTATCTCACCAAGCAACCATGTCACTGAGCATTCCTTCTCAACTGATCCTTAGATTGAGGACAGGCATTTCTTTTCAGACCTGAGGAAAGGTTTGCACCTGTATCAGTTGGCCTGGTTAAACATACATCCTTCGCTCACACGCTTTCTTGCTAATACTAAATAAGGCAGTTCATGACTGTAAGACCACACACAGCGACTGTTTTTAGAGAGAAAAATCCCAAACAAACATACTCGTCTGATAAATGGAAGGAAAGGTAAAGCTCAAGCAAAGCACAAACAAATCTTTAAAAGGAAGTGGCAAGGGAGAACAAGACCTTCTGTTCAAGCCTCAGCCACCGCTGACTGGGAATGGGCATGCTGGCATGCAGGTACCTTCTCTACCTACTCCTTACTTTCATCTCCATGCAGTGACTGCAGATCTGAAAGCAAAGGCAGGGCTCAGAGCAGGCACACACAAGTGGAATGAACAAATGCAGCCATAACAGCACCTGGTCTGCCTGGCAGCAGCGGTAATTCATGGCCAGCTTTGCAGGAACGTGGGCCTGAACAGGGTAGCCTGGCCTTCAAGCCAAGCCCTCTCCAACAATGAGCTGATAAAGCTGAATTCAAGCTCAAGCTCAGAAGCTTTTTTGATTCCCCCCTACCCCACTCTCACAAACAGACGATCCCAGGTCCTGCTGTCTCTGGAGAGTGGGAATTTCTCTCTTATCCCCGGCCTGGAAGAGTCTTTGTGTTTTTATAAATGTGGAGGCAAGGACCTGGCTGCCCTGGTCCCAGTTGGGCCAGTCAGTGCTGGTGCTCAAGGCCAGCTTGTGGCATGGTGAACCTCCACCCTCCACATGTCCCCTCTGTGGCAGTAACAACCGTCCTGTTTGCCCAGAGACCTTGTGGTAGCCTGAGGTGGGAGGCAGAGACTGTGCCATGAGAAGCATTTGCTTTCTGACATCCTCATAAGGTAGTCGTGCTTTAAAATGGGATAGCAATACAAAACCAGAGTGTTTATATAAAACACTAACACGGCAGCTGTTGCCAGTAGCAACAATATGGCAATCACCAGCTAATATGGAGATGTTTGTTTCAAATTTATCATCTTGATTTTGATGGGTGGCCAAAAACTTCACAGAAGAACATTTTATTTTGCTGTGTGTGGATGTGTATGCCCAAGGACAGGACACGACAGCAAATAACTCTCCCAAAGCACAGGGTCAAATGTGCTCAGGGGAGTTTAACCATAGCCAGCAAAGTTGTGCTTGGAAAGATTTGCTTTGCCTGACACTGCTTTTGCCTGGAAGATGGAGTCCAGGTGTGTGGTCATAAATGTTCCCATTCATGGTTAATTTAGTGGTGATGAGGATCTGGTTACTGACAGTTTTACTGATTACCTAGGAAGCAGGTACAGCACAGGAATGACAAACTCGTAAGGGCACTGCTATGATGAAGAGTTTGGGGCTATTCCCATCACACTACTGGGGCTTGGAGGTGGCCTACTGGAGGTGAACAATGGGGAAATTCCAACTACTGGTCGTTTCTCCTTGGCGCTTTTGGTGACAGCCTTGTTCATGGCCATGGGCGCTTGCTATGCCTGGAGCAGGTCCCACCCTATCAGGGGGGGGGTTGTAGGGTCTTGCCACTCTTGAGCCTGGCTTTCTTTCCTAGTTTTTTGCATCAATGGGAGTCATAGACAATGAAACCCAAAATTACAATCAAGCCAAGCTTTCTTGGTCTTATTCCAGACTGGCTCCTAGGCCACCAGCAGTCTGCAGATCATCTTTTGTGTGAAAGCAAGATGATTTATGCCTGAAAATCACATGCAAGTTAGAACTCAATGTGAAATCCAGGTTATCTCTGGTTTCCACTGATTCTCATTTTGAGATCTGAGATCATTTTGATGCTGAAATTCACAGCAAAACACAAGGTGCAAAAGCAGGAGAAATACAAGCCTACACCAACCACAATTGAAAAGAAAACAGTTATATTAATCCTGAAAAGCAAAATCAAGATTCACACCTCTCTGGATTCAGTAAGAAATATAATCTGCTTCTAAGAGCAAATGAGCTTGGCAGAAAATCACTGTCTTGGTTTCTGATTTGCAAATGGACGACATCAAGGAGCAAAAAAAGTGAGAAACCTGCTGGCGTAACAAAAGCAGTATTACCTAAATTTTCAATACTTTTTTAGTACCTTCAACCACAGATCTTGAAAAGAATAGAATTCAGACTTAATTACATGCATTCTCTATTGTCTTTTGTTTATTGTAAGCAAGCAAAGATTTAGATTTGCATCTGCTCAGTCAGAAATGATGGGCAACTCCAGTTCCCCAGCGCCTTTGTGCTGACCACCTCGAGGAGCCCAAGGGATGAGTGCTGCTGAGGTATAACAGCAAGCTGAATTCAGACACAGCACCGGCACAGGCTCTTAGGGAAAATGCACCCACCCCCTGCAGCTAAAAAAACCCCACCCATTGGAACCAGTCATCTGATGACAAGTAAAAAACTTTAGAGCAGCCAACTTAGTCTTGGGAGGAACAACCATGAAAGAAGAAACAAAGAATCCTGCAAAGCAAACGCAACCGAAAGGGTGTCATGGGAAGAGCACAGAATACCTCTTGGGCTGTATTAACAATATTATTTTTGGTTTGTAACTTTTCCCTGTGCAGTAGTACCCCAGTGTGTAGAAGGGTGGTGCAATATAACCCACATTGCACTCTGATCTAAGAATAGAAATCAGATGAGCAGAGCTGGAAAAAACTGACAGTGGGTTTCACTTTCCAAAAGCAGGGTTAGCCTGAAGCCCAGGTCCCACCTGACTGAAACTGCAGGAGTTCTGCATCAGCTGGGTTAATGGATCTCGTTCTGAGCTGTTACAGGTAGGAAGTTGGGTCTGGCCTGATTCAAGGTCAGGTCACCCTCTTTGCTGTCATCAAACCTTTGCAGTCCACAAGACACTCTGGAGAGCCCTAGGAAACCAGAGCTGCCCTTAGAAGACATGTAGAAATGTGACCTGTTCTCAGCAATCCACGTGCCACTCTGTCCTTTGAGTCCATGGACAGACTGTGCAGAGCTTTCCTTTCCTAAAAAAACCCCACCTCACCACTCTCTGACTTTGGCATAATTGCTTTCCTTATTATGGTAAATGTTTCTGTTGTCCCCTGGGAGACCGCAGTTGTGCCAGTGAAGACAAAACTAGAATACAACCCCTTTTCCACATGGAGAGGCACTGTTGAAGGTTCTTTCTGATCTATATGGGCTTGAAAGAGTCATTTAGATGTGGTGCTGGGGGATATGGTGCACGGGAGGAATTTGTAGAGTAGGGCTGATGGTTGGACTCGATGATCCCAAGGGTCTCTTCCAACCTGAATGATTCTATGATTCTACGATTCTATGAAAGAGTCACTGCTCCAGGCGTGTCCTGCTGTCCCCTTCTCACAGCTATGCTCCTGCTGTGTACTTGCTGGTAAAATAACAGCGTGAAGGCGGGTTTCAGGATTCATTCACACACTGTCATTTCTAGGAGCCATCATGTCAAACATTTGTGAAAGCAGTAGAAATAAACAAAAGTGAGCTGTGGCTGGGATTTTCCCATTTGTGGTTTGATAAACAGAGAAAAAAACAGATGCTTTCCAGCCACAGCAGATTTCTTCTTTTGTTCTTTTGTTTACTATCAGCTCCTAATTCTTTTCTCCTCCCAAGTGATGTTTCCCCTTCATTGCTGTGTTCTAGAGTCCTTCACCACGGCATGGTGAAAGACCCTAGTTTACTGTAGCTCACAGAAAGGGGACAATCATCATTTGGTCTATGTTGGCAGCAAGTGCTATGTAAACCTTCTCTCCAAAAACTGGCTGGACAAGGTGCATGGCAGTGGACCACAAAAGCAGACATGAACTGGGAGAGGGAAGGGGGTGCCTGGGCCCAGGGGGAGCAGAGGCATCAATCCGGTGTCTGGGCTTCTACAAGAAAAACGCTTCACATCTTTAGGAGTAAACCCAGTTCTGAGAGGCCTGGATCTACCCAGGATCAGCTGCTCTGTGGGACGCCCCTGCTCCTTCTTTCCCTCCTGTGAATTCAAGGTACTTCAGGAGAACTGAGGGAAGCAACTTGTTGTATAGGAGGGGAAGAGCTCAGACATGAGCTAGTCCTACAAAACCCTTGTAAGTCCAGTCCCTCTCCCACACCCTGATCTTTGTGTAAATGTCCCTGATCTTTGTGTAAATGTCCCTGTGTCTTTGAAGGAGAGTGCATTCACAGAGTCACGGAATGATATGGGGTTGGAGGGGACCTCTGGAGATCATCCAGTCCACCCCCCCTGCCAAAGCAGGTCCACCCAGAGCAGGTTGCACAGAAACTTGTCCAGGTGGGTTTTGAATGTCTCCAGAGATGAAGACTCCACCACCTCTCTGGGCAGCCTGTTCCAGGGCTCTGCCACCCTCAAAGTGAAGAAGTTCCTCCTCATGTTTAGATGGAACTTCTTATGTACAAGTTTGTGCACGTTTTCTCTTGTCCTCTCACTGGGCACCACTGAAAAAAGACTGGTCCCTTTCTCTTGACACCCACCCTTGAAGTATTTATAGGTGTTGATCAGATCCCCCCTCAGCATTCTCTTCTCCAGACTAAAAAGAGAAGTGCTGCTGAGGTACAACAGCAAGCTGAATCCAGACACAGCACTGGCACAGGCCCTTTGGGAAAATGCACCCACCCTCTGCAGCTAAAAAAAACCATGCAACCTTTCATGCAACCACATGCAATCCATTCACTTAGGGATGGCCTGGGAGAAACACATCACAACACCAAGCCATCTGCCATCTATTCCGCTTGCCCCAGGGTATCCTCTGTGGTACAACAAACACATTGCTCTAACGCATCATGGCATACGATCTGTACTAAAGTGAGGGGCAGGCCACAGCAAAGGCAGAGCTGGGTGGTAGAGAGGGAATTGATCTCTTCAGGGAGAGAAGCAGCTGTTGATATAAGGGACCTTCATTTGTAAACATTCCATATGACAGGCCTTTTCTGTTAAAATTCAGTGTGGGATCACCTTTGGGAACTACATCTGTTGCCCTTTCCACACTGGTGGGAGGAAGCTGTGAAGCTGCCCTGACTGGTAGGTGTGAGGGCAGCCCACACTGTGCTGATCCTCCTGTCTTCTCCCACCTGGTGCAGCAGGTCTTCTGACCTCGAGACCTTACAAGCAGCTCTGCAGTGTGTGACAGAAGCCAGCACGTGCTCACATACTGCTTTTCACAAATACAGCCAAGATTCATTCTGTGTGGCCAGGCAGTTATTCCGCCAAGCCACAGATGAAAAGCTGCCTGCTATTCAGATGGGGCATGTTTGTTCGTCATGAAATCAGGGAATTATAGAACTGTCTAGGTTAGAAGGGACCTTTAAGATCATCTAGTCCAAATAAGCTGCTTTAAAATAATTTTGGCACAAATTAAGTGTTTGTGAGACACACCATAAAAGAGCTACCAAAAAAAAAGAATGAGATCAGGAGAGTGAAAAAAATGCAAATTGTTTTCCACATGGGCAGGCAGGCCTATACACGTACCTTCCATGTACAATGGCCATTATAACCCCACAACTGCTAATGGATGGGAGCTAATTAGATAGAGATGCAGCAGTGTGTGCCAACAGACAGTCTGGTGATGTGCTATCAATACACCACCCTTACTGTATCTTCTCCTCCTGGGAAATTCAAAGCATTATGCCCCATGTATAGCTGTGCCCTATTTGTAATCTAAGCTTCTGGCCCAGTTAATCACCACCCATTAAATTCCCATTTTCTTCATGAGTCGCATGTTTTCCAGATCAAACCCCATGTCTTAATCCTACAACTGACTGAGCTCAGAAATATGCCTGTGTACAGCACTGGAAGTGAGGGCAAAACAGAACTGAATTTTCCCCACAGCTCTGAAAAACTTAACAGACAGATAAGTTTAGGTACATACATCACAGATGTCCTGAAAAATAGATGCCCAGGAATCCTGCTGGGATTGTCAGCTGGGGTGCTGCGGCTGCCAGGGAGCCTCAGAAGAAATTTTCAGGAGAACATGATGCACAAGGACAATATTTCTGCAAGAATGTGCATCGGCCTGTGGAATTTAGTAGGGAAACGATAGATGTCACGGGACTGCTAACTAAGAAAAAATCAGTTACAGCAGTGAATAAATATCAGCGAGCGGTAAATGCACAGGGCTGCAGAGTAATTGCTTGAGATTCCCCTAAGTTTCAGCCCTCAACATGTCTACAGACCAGTGTCTTTACAGGACATGGAAATGATGGGCCTCAGGAAGACTTCAACGGCCACCTACAGCATCTCCCTCCACAAAAGCAGGGCAGCTCTCCTTTTGTCCTTCTGGATACACCTCTGTCTAACCAAAAGGGAATTTTGCAGCTTGGGTTCCTGCGGAGTTGATTTGAGACCACCTGTCTCTTTCACGTGACAGCCCAGGGTCCATCCTACATGGGTCAGGTCTGATGTGGTTTAAGTAAAGAATGGTTTCCAGGGTGAATTCAGCAGCGCATGTGACCACAATGTGCATCTGCAAAGAGCTGTGCTATGACACAGCAACGTCCCTTGCACACACGAAATGGAGCATCCACCAGGTGGAAGCAGCAGAGACAAGCCCGTTTTTCAACTAAATCCACCGCTAAAATACTCCCAACCTTTTGACTCTCAGCCTTAGCCTCTCTTTTCCACCAGACCAAAAGACTGGTAGCCAGGGTACTGGGTGTTAATTTGCCTTGGTCAATGAATCAGTAGAAGCGATAGCATGCATTTAACACTGAACATTAATGAATTTTCATAACAGCCTGGTAGAGTGACTACTGTTGTCCTTATGTGCTTGGGCTGGGGCGGGGAGGGGGGGGAGTTGGAGGAGTCAGCAATAGACCCTGAAGAGGTACAGGGAGAGCAAAGGTAGACTTTTTCCTGGATTTTTTGATCTCTCCTGTTGAATTTAACTTTACTACTCAGACACATAATTCTTACTACAACATATTTCAATCAAGACTTTTTATTACATATTGTCATACATTATGAAATTATTACATAACACAACTTCTTCTGTACAAGTCCAGTGCTTAGATTCTCAGGAAATACTTGGCACCAGCAAAGTGTGTGTCTACATCTGCTTGCAGACAGCAAACTGTTGCCATTAGATTTTCAAAAAATATACAAAAAACATTTCTCTGACTCTTGGCTATTCCACACCCCCATCTTTTAACTCTTCTTAGTGTAACTTGATCTGGTGGTGCATCTTTAAACTGCAAAACCTCAGGTCTCTGAGCAGTCACAGGGCAGACTGCACCCCCTGCCCTTTAATGGTAAGGAGAAGCTGCCCACACTGCAGCTCCCTCTGCACATCCCACCTCGTGCTGGTGATGTTAGATGGAACCTTTACCTGGCAAGTGGCTCATCTTTTCCATCCATAACAGCTACCAGCTACAAGGGCTTTTTTAATTTTTTTTTTCTTTAAGGGGAAAAAAAAAAAAAAGAGAGTATCTCCTCTAAAAGAAAAGAGGAAGCCAGAAATTTCATAGTGTCTCAGTCCTGCCCCATGATGCTTCTTCCTGCCTGTGAATTTCCACCTGCCTCTTCTGCGTATATAAGGCAGCACACGTGGGGTAGAACTGTTTAGTCGCCTGCCCCCGTCCAAAGGATTAGTAGCCGTGGGGAGTGATGCTGTTTCTCCCTTCCTCTGCAGTTCACGGGAGGTGAAGGAGCTCTGGCTGGACTCACTCCTTGGGTAAGTAGTGCCTGGGATAGTATCCGTGGTGTCGCGGTGGAAGTCGGTGGGGTGCTCCAGATGCATCTGGACATGGATGAAGAATAATATAGAGGGGGGAGAGGTGTGCCCACTGATAAGTGTAGCTGGGTGATTGCTTAGCCTTGTGCTTGGGGATTAACCATCGTACATACCTGTCACCACTTGCTCATTTTTTGCACGGATTAAAAATGGAAATCTGCTTTTTTTTCTCTTTCACTCAAGAGGCAGATAGGGCAGCAGGGCTGAGTGCCTTCCCAGAGAAGGGCTTTATGATTGACTTGTGTGGGATATCTTGCTGGTTTGGGATCACGCTTAAATGCTAGACTGCCTTGCAGGGAAGAAAGCCAAGAGGGGTGTAGTTTTACAAAGCTCTTTCTTTGACCATTCCCTGTTCAATAAACAGGCAAACAAAAGGACCAAAGGAAACCAGAGTGTCCAGAGCTCCCCCGATCAAACTTCTAATGAAAGTGTTAAGCAGCTGTAATACCGTGAGTGTCTTTATGGCTTCAGCTCTGTCAACAGAGCGATTTTGAAGAGCTCTGATTTCTAAACCATGGCATTCAGTTACTCACATGGTGTCTTCGTTTTCCTGCCTAGTCAAAGACACTAAATGCCGGGAACATGGAGAGTCTGATTGCGTGCCACTCAGAGGTAAGCAGATGCTACATTTCCCCCAGTCCTTGTTGGGAACTGATGTGAGATACCTTAGCAAAGTCGGGGTGGCCCCTCTAAGAGCTGCCGGCTGCCTAGGAGCGGGCACAGCCCTTCAAAGGCAGCTCGGTGCAGCCCTGTGTGGAGGGAGCTGGGCATTGCTGTGAGCAGCCAGCACATTCCCTGGGCTCCTGGGCAGCTTTCCTTGGGAATCTGACAGGCTCTGAAGCCATCAAGGCTCCCTGAAGGAGTTTGGGAGGGAATCTCCAGTACCAGCGGAGGACACAGAAGAGCAGACTGTGTCCGGCTGTGCCTTGTCCCTTATTAGGGACTGTAGAGATAGGAGGAGGGGTAATGGTTTTAAACTAAAAGAGGGTAGATTTAGGTTAGATATTAGGAAGAAATTCTTTCCTGTGAGGGTGGTGAGACACTGGAACAGGTTGCTCAGAGAAGCTGTGGCTGCCCCATCCCTGGAGGTGTTCAAAGCCAGGCTGGATGGGGCTTTGAGGAGCCTGGTCTCGTGGGAGGTGTCCCTGCCCATGGAACTCGATCTTTAAGGTCCCTTCCAACCTAAACCATTCTCTGATTCCACGATTCTCTGTATCAGAAGAGCAGCCTGAAAGGGCACGGGGTTGTGACCTGTCGGGCAGGTCTGGGTTGGCTGGCTGCAGGGTTTACCATGAACCCCTTCATTGGGCAGTGAGGCATTGTCACCCCTGCCACCGAGGTCCCTCTTCAGCAGGTGTTGGGTTTGCTCTGGTTAGTCCCCGGAGCTTCTCACAGATTTCTGAGAAGTTGCAGTGACTCACTGGTGCCCCTCGCTGTTGGTGGCAGCTCTGTAACCCTAACACGCTTCTTGCAGGCTGATGGCAAGAAATGCCCCTCACTGGTCCCAGCGGACTCTGAAGACGGACTTTGCCAATCAGCTGGTGAGTTTTAAAGACAAATTGAGGAACTGCCTTCTTATATAATGCTTGTAATCTGGTGCTTCTGCAAAACCACCCGAAACTGCTTCACCTCCCTGAGAGCAATCCACAGCCCTCAGCCCCATCCAGCAGACGGCTTAACCCCTGACGTGCCGCTCACTTGCAAGTGACCTCTTTCCTTTACGCTGAGTGGCAGAGGTGACAGTGCTGAGTGGCAGAGGTCTCGGAACCCTGTTCCCTGGTCCTCAGGGCCACCTTTTGTTGTGTTCCCTGGCAGCAATGGGAAGTAAACATGTTCCTTTCTTACTTGAGCATCAGCTCTGGGGTGTGGTACTGCAAGCGGGTAGCACGACCAGCGGTTGCACGCCACAGTAAATAAACCCAATTGGCGGCAGGAGCAGCAGGAACAGCACTTGTTGTCTCTCACCATGCAAAACCACAGCACCTGTAAACAAGGCAGGAGGGGATCATCAGCAGGGCAGGGTCAGATATGGAGCAGATCATCATATCAGACCATTTTTCAGAAGTATCAGAAGCAAAGATTTTGTATGACAGCATAATGTTAGGTGAATTTCTCAAAGCTTTTAACCCCTCTCTTCCAAGGACTTGTGCTACGCCACAAATACAGGTCCTGAGAACTTTTCTCCTCTGTAAGGCAACTTCATTTTGGAGTAGAAGGCAAGGGAAGTCCTTTATAGGAACTTTGCAGAAGGCAACTCCTTTAGAAAGCTTTCTAGCAAAAGGATCCTTCTCTCACTCTTTCTGAAAAGGGAAAAAGCCACGCCTTTTCCCATACAATCATCATCTCCAAATTCCTCGTGTGCCCTCCTCTTTAAGTGGCAGATACAAAACCCATGCTAAGAGATTTATTGACCCTGAAGCCAATAAGGCCCTACTGTGATGCTTCCGTCCTCTGGAGCAAGTATCACCTTCCACTGGCTGGCTGGCAGGGGGCAAGCACTAGCTGAGGCAGGACCACTTCCATTCGAGGTGGCTCCAAAGCTGGCAGAGCTGGAGCCATGTGTTTTCATTTCAGCCTGTGAAAGAGGCTGAAAAGCAAGAGTCCCTTGAGGAGACCACATAGTGAAAATTGTCATTGCCAGCTGCCCAAGTGACATATCTGCCTTAGATAGTTATCGCAGAAACCACTGCAATACCAAAAATCTCTATAAATCATGTAATTTCTGTGCCTTGTATGTTCCCACTCTCTAACAAGAAGCAGTATCTTGAATGTAAAAAAACGAAACCCACCCCAAAACAGGAAAGGTGGTGTCCTTAGAGGCATGGTCACAGTTTTACAGTTGTTTCCTTAGTAACCACTGAGTTGTCTTTCGGTTTCTCCCCGTTTAGTTTGAGTTGCGTCAACAAACATCTGCACAAGGATCAAAGGCTGCTTAGCACGCTCTGGTGTGGGTTTCCTTAATTATTTTTTTTTTTTTGCTTTCCTTTTGCTTGCAGCAGATGGCGCAAAGAAAAGAAAGAAGGTGATATCACAGTCATTTACTCTGAGACGAAGCTCTACCAGTAGGAATTCCCTGGGGCAGCTAGACTCGGGTGCCAAAATTGCTCTCTTTGGCCAGCCTCTGGCAATTATCTGTGGGGAAGATGACACGCTGCCCCAACCGGTCCAGGTAAGCAAAGCTGGTGATACAGTTATCACACCTCTGGCTTCCACTGTGAGGCAAGATCTCTGGTACTTGTGCTGCAGCAGCAAGGAGATGAGTGAGACAGGACAAGGGGCAATGGGCACAAACTGGAACACAGGAAGTTCCATTCAAATATGAGGAAAAACTTTAGGGTGAGGGTGGCAGAGCCCTGGCAGAGGCTGCCCAGGGAGGGTGTGGAGTCCCCTTCTCTGGGGATTTTCAAGACCTGCCTGGATGCAGGCCTGAGTGATGTGCTCTGGGCAACCCTGCTTTAGCAGGGGAGTTGGACTGATGGTGACTCCACTGAAGTTTGTGTAATTCACCTGTTGAAAAAGACTGCGGCTTGGGGGACAAACAGGTTATTGCCCATGTAAATCTACTTGGAGCAAGAACCAGATACTGACCTAATTCGAGCACAGTGTGCCTCCAGACAATTCCTCTTGGGTTTCTGAGGAAATATTCACTTGATAAAGGATCTTTTTTCACCCAACTAAATGTTCTCCCATTCACGCCTACCTTTTTCCTGCAGGATCTCCTGGCTATATTGTATATGAAAGGACCTTCCACTGAAGGGATATTCAGGAAAGCTGCCAATGAGAAAGCACGAAAGGAGTTGAAGGAGGACCTAAACAAAGGCGGGAATGTTGATTTGAAAAGCAAATCTGTGCACCTGCTGGCAGTGGTCTTGAAGGTGAGCTCCTCTGACTTGCAGACGTGGGAGGACATTACTAATCTGCACAGGCCCACTTCAGCACCCAGAGCTGACCCAGATGGGACTCCAAGCTAGAGCCACAGCAAAGCTAGGCTAAATGTTTCTGGCCTAAGGAAAGTTTGGAATTGTCCTTTTCCACCTGATTTTCAGTCCCATGTGTTGTGCTGCTGATTTTCTGCATGCCCACAGGAAACTCCCTTCCTCCTCCTCAGCATCTTCCTAGGGAGGAATACTGAGATTTATGGGTGAATGAAAAGCAGCTAAGAGCTGGGTCCCGTTACTGCCCCAATGTGAGTGTACTTGGCATGTACTTGTGGAGTCCACTTCTCTGACAGTGCTGATGGTCCAGTAGCTCAAGCCAGTCTGCCCCCCAATTAGCCCATGTCAAAATGATGCTCCTCCTTGTGTACTCAGGGGTAGTGCCCAAAGCCTCATCTAAATCTCTTGGCCTTGCAGGACTTTCTCCGAAACATTCCCTCCAAACTCCTGTCGGATGACCTCTATGAGAAGTGGATGCAAGCCCTGGAGAAGCCAAGCAAGCAGGAGAAAACTGAAGAGTTGAAAGAGTAAGTTTTGCAGTGTGATGGAGCAGCTGGTAGAGGCTGGTGATGTCTCCTGAAATTGAGGGTCTCACTTAAAAGCTTGTCATTTATATCAGCTTTCTATTGCTCCACGGGGTTCAGTTCAGAGGGCTTTCGTAGCAGCACTTCCTAAAGTTATTTGAGATTGCCCTACCAAATGAACAGTGTAGGAAGAGGAGAAGAGGCTGCAGGGCCTCAGCCAAGGTTGTCACTGCTGTGGGACAGGCACTGACAGGGAACCTTCACATCTGCTGGGGGTGAAGTTGGGCTGTGGAGACCCCGGCCATGTTCTGCTCTTTGGAAAGAGCAGATGTGGAGGCCGACTGGGAGTGCTTTGAAAGCTGCACAGCACAACCACAGGCTTTCATTGTGCCTTTGGGAAGCCTCCAGTGACATCTCCTGGAGCCACCTCATCTACTCAAGGCCGTGGACTGCTGTAGTGCTTGCCTTTCAGTCAAGATCTTGTCACTCAAGATCTCATAATCAACTGCTCGCTCAGCTGCCACTGGGGACTTCTGAATGATACTTCTGCTAAGCAGTGAAGAAAGCACAGGCATCCCTCCCTCTGGAAGAAGTGTAATCCGTCACAGTTTAATTGAGACTTGCTCAGATAAAGAAGTGGTGGCTGCTGCACCATGAATTAACGTCACATTTTGTTTGTCTTCATGCAGGGTGGCTGACAAACTGCCCAGACCAAACCTCCTCTTGCTCAAGCACTTGCTGTCTCTGCTCCACCACATCAGCCAAAACGCCAAGACCAACAGGATGGACTCCAGCAACCTGGCCATCTGCCTTGGCCCAAACATGCTGAGCCCAGAGACCAACAACACGCTCCCGCTGGAAGTGCAGAAGGAGATGAATGACAAGGTGTGTTGAACTCACCAAGCAGCCACCGGCTTTGGGGCAGCTCAGAGCCATCCATAAGGATCCCACCACCATTGAAAAAGCTGAACAAAACAGCACCCCTGGATACCAGGGGTGCTCCTCAGCTCAGGTGCCTGCAATGTGATTGGCAAGGTTCCCTCTTGTCTTACCTCTCTGAGCAATAGAAGCAGTGGCCCTGCAGTCCCCTACATCGTATCAGACCTTCTGAATGCTTTCACACAGAGAGCAAGGGGCATTTGGTGGGCACTGCCACCCACGAGCCCTCTGGGCAGTGGGGCTGAAGCTGAGGCTGATGGCGCTTTGTTTGTATCGGAACAGACCAATTTGTCTGCAGCATCAGGCCTCATCCTCCAGAGTAAATTCACCCTCTGGAAGGTGAATCCTTAAGCTAGGATTCTTTGCCAAGAAAGGTTAGACTAGATGATCTTTGGGGTACCTTGCAACCTGGTATTCCATGATTCTACGATTTTGGCAGAAGCCATCCTGCTCTGTGCTGCCCTTCACACAAAGACAGAGGGCAGGAGAAGGAAAGACTGTTCAATATGTTTTCAGCCCGTTTGACTGCAACTGTTTACTGTGTGCAGGTGACAGTGTTGGTGGAGTTCCTTATAAACAACTGCTCAGAGATATTTGGGGAAGACATTGCCTTGCCTGCCTGTGCCTCGGCTGAGGAGTCGCTGGAGCACACAGACAGCTCCACAGGTATGAGAACAAACTGGGGGTGTCACAGTCTGGGGCTGTCATGCCAAATTATTTAATCTGTCGTGGGACTACATCTGTGGAAACACAGAGAGTTGCAGAGGGTTCCAGACACTCTTGCAGTGCTCTTCTACAGCAACTCTTTCCATATAGTCCCCTTTCATCCTCAGATGGCCAGTGAAAACTAACACGTGCTTTCTTCCAACAGAACACTTATGTGCTGCTCACCAGAATGACTCTGCCTACGACAACCCAGACCCAGAAGCTGAAGGCAGCCCCCGTGCCTCTCAGATGGAGCAGCCCAAAGGGAGGAGCGATAGTGTGAGCAGAAGATATCCAACATGCACCTCTGCCCCTTCACTGACTAATTTAAAAAATTATATCAGCACAATGGACAGGAGGTACTCAGAGCCAGACCTGTCCTTCAAAAACCACCTTGAAGGCTGGATAAGGAAACAGAAGCTAAACAAAAGCGAGGACAATTTTCCAGTTCAGGGGAAACAGCTAGGGTTGGAGGAACTGGAGAGACAGCTCTTACCTTCACAATTATCAACTGACTCTCTACCCAAAACATCCTCCAGTTGCTCCCTGGAGAGCTCTGACGGCTCAGTCTTTACCAGCTCCCCAGTAGTTTCACCATCTAGTCCCAAAAAACCCGTTTTAAATAGGCCCCAGTCCTTTTCCATCAAGGCCGCTGAAGACTGCATTATCCCTAGCAGAGAGATCAAAAAGCATTCCATGTCGTTCTCTTTTGCAAACCGCAGGAAAACTCTAATAAAAACCCAGAGCTGGGGGCCTGGAAAAAACATATTTTTTCTGAGAGACAGTTTCACAAAGAAAGAAGATAATTTCTCCTGCAGAGTTGTCAAAGAGAACAGTCCTGTTGATGACAAACCGTTGCCTGTGGCACATCAGCAAAGGCCCCGTTTCAGGTCAGCTGATGAAGTGTTCAGAGAGGTAGACCAGAGGAACCCTGGAAGACCACCCTCTTATGAAGAGGCTACTAAAAACTGCCTGGCCACTGATGTTCTCTCCCACAATCTCACGGTTCAAGCTATGAGATTAAAAGTGTCAGACCAGGATGCTTTGCCGCCTCATCCATGCAGCAGCTGTGTGCAGGGGACAGCACATACGGCTCTAAGGGATCTACCCAGCGGCGGGGTTTCTGCAGCAAAGGATTCTGACCTGGAAACTGAAACCCTCAGCGTCACTGTGGGAATTAACTCTCGTGTGAGTTTACCCGTGACCCCGGGAGTCTACCGATTGAGAGCCATGTCTGAGTCCTATCAAAAGAACAAACTTGAGTATGTGGCTCGGAGGTGCAGCCAGCCAGTTTTTGAGGTAGACCAGATCCAGTACGCTAAGGAGTCCTATGTTTAAAAAGCCTATTCCTCCTGTAAATATTGTAAAAATAGACATCTTGCTCATCCTTTGTAAGATTTTCCCTTCAAGAGACACAATAAGCTAGCTCTGCATGAACTTTTCCTTGAGGGTCTCCTGAAGTGTCTCTCAGCTTGACATGTCACATTCTTTCACCTCAAGAGGTAGCGGTGGGGAAGGCCTGTGTATTATTATGTAAAAATGCAAGTGAATATGCTGCACATAACCTTTTGTGTGGGAAAACTAGCTAGTAGTTGGTAAACAGTGTTGTATTTGTATCCTCAAAAGGACAATTAAAAGGTTGGCAGGTCCAAAATCTGCCACCTTTCTTTTCTGCATGGTCACAGGCTCATGCCATTTGTCACATATGTGTGCCAGGCTGATGCAATGCTTTGCTGATTTTCTGCATTAAGAAGTGGGCTGTTCTGTCATCAAGGCCACTCCAGCACTCTTCCATAAACCCCCTGAACCTTCTGCCATTCCCTGTTCCTTCTTGCTGGTCATAAGAATGATCTGACCACTAACCAGCATTAGGGTTGTATACCAAGCCTGGGTTTAGAGCCACTGAAGCCCTGCAAGGTCATTATGGGACTGTCAATCAACTAAACTTCATGTGGCCTGAGGTGCTTTTAGTCTAAAACAATTGGACAGGCTAAGCAGAAAGAAAGAGTACCTTCAGGTTTGCTTTCATGAGGGAAAAGAACCCCAAACAACAAAAACTCCTGTAAGGAAACGTTCTGGCTTCCAGCTTTAAATAGTTAAAGCTGCAGCTCATCAAAAAAAAAAAAATATTGAAAAGGGAAAAATTGCAAAAAAGAAAATACCAAGTGCTGTCCTTATAACCTTGTAAAAATAACTGGAAGTGCAATGCTTTTTTACATGTAGAAATTTGTTTTGGTTAGCACTTACCTCCCCTTTCATGGCTCAGCGTAGCCTTGAACCAGGAGCGGGGAGACTTGTTTTTCTCCTGTGTAACTTCACTACAATAAAACATTTTTCTGCATGAATGCTAAACTGTCTGTTGTCTGTCTTTGAAAACATCCAGCCACTACACATACTGTACCTACTCTTATACTATTCTACAGGTACTATAGGTCTGCTTGAATGGCACAGCTTATCTAAGTAGCTGGAAGGAAAATAACTGAGCAGCGCTATCGCTACTATGGTGGTTGTAAGAGGCTGCAGGCGAGATTTTGGGAACACATGCCCCTCTGTCAGGAAAACGAGTTACACTGTGATGTTACACCAGTTATCAGCAAGGTGGAGATGGAGCTGCAAAGAGGTGATGCTGCTCCAAAAGTGGTGCAGGTTAGAAAACAGCATACCAGCATCTCAGGTATGATGTTTTCTGTGTGTAAGTGTTCACAGGACATAGAGAAAGCAGAGAGCTTTGCTTTAGCATTTACTCATCTGCCTTCAGCTCAGAAAACAGCTTTATCATGCTACCATAGAAAACAGCATACCAGCATCTCAGGTATGATGTTTTCTGTGTGTAAGTGTTCACAGGACATAGAGAAAGGGGAAGGAGAGTACCTGGCCTCACAGGAGAAAGACCATACTGGAAGGCTGCAACTAGAGAAAATGTCACCTCACTCAGTCCCCCTAAGCAGTGGCACTCTGCTTCCAAGAAAGCTGAAGGCTTGAGGTCCTCCTCTCCAAACCCCTGCTCAAGCAGGGGCAAGTTGCCCAGGACCATGTCCAGCTGGCTTTTCATTGTTTCCTCTGACAAAGACTCTTTCTCAGTCTCTGCACCATTTCTGAGCAACCTGTTCCCACGTTTGACCATCCTCACAGTGAAAAACTGTCTCCTGACATTCAGATGGAATGCCATGGGTTTTAATTTGTGCCTGTTGCCTCTTGTCCCGTGTTGAGGGGGGATGACAGCTTGCCTTTGTAAAACCTGACCTGTCTTGCCCTCGTGGCAGAGTGAGCGTGAAGAGATAATCTACGTGCAGGGGGAAGGCTTAGAAGCCACACAACCGAAAACATGAACTTCACAATGTACTCAAACAACACCACGGCTACTTCTATGGTAGGCAACTCATTCTTTTTGACTGTGACAATACTCAAGACCTCAAGAAGAGGAACTGCTTGTTTCCTGCCCTGCAACCACACCAGAAACCTGTGGAGAATAAGCACGGTCATTTCACCAGAGATGAGGAAAGTCTTTCTTTAGGTCCAAGGTGTCCTAAGGCAGACATGACAATCAGACTCAGAAAGCTTAGACGTGCTCTAAATATTCAATACAGATGAGACTAAATCTTCCAGTTCCTGGATAAGAAAGTCCATTTGGAATTTCTTTTAAGGCACTTTAGTAGAGGGAGAAGAAGGAAGATGAGTGTAACAGAGAGGAGCCCTGCATATTGTTAAGAAACAAGGAGTAAGGTGAAGGAGTTGTATAAAAGACCAGCCCAGTCCTCAACTTGCTCTTGCATTTCTTCAAGTCCAGGAAACACCATGATTAAATGAAATCTGAATGTAAAGGGACCCCAAAGAGATTTAATCCCTCATGACAGACAACTTCTGACTTCTTCCATCTCTTATGACTTGTCTCTTCAGACAGCACTGTTTTCTTGTCACATCCCTTCACACAAGGGATTTCTCTTCGACATAAGCACTGAGGAGGCCTCAAAAGATTAGAATGACACAGAAAGCAGAGAGCTTTGCTTTAGCATTTACTCATCTGCCTTCAGCTCAGAAAACAGCTTTATCATGCTACCAACCCACTGTACCACATTCAAGTGTGCAGCCCAACTATCCTGACTTCCAAGAGTAAAGCCCTTTAACCGCTATATCCAACAAAGGAATTATCTGAGTGTCTTTGTGAAAGCCGTATTTGACTCCTTAGTCAGAAAGATCAAATGCCCATTTACAGCTGGGTCAGCTGTAGCTGAGTTTTGGCACAAGAACTGAATGGTGACATCAACCCTCCTATTCTCCACAGGTTGCTCCATCGTCACTTGCTTCACACATCAGATTTTCAAATTAAATTTCAGGAAAACACTCTAAACATGCATGGTATATAAGACTGAAAGAAGTGAGAGGGGAGGGGGCGTGGGGAAATGGGAAAGCAGTTTAGAGCAGAAGATCCAAGCCATTGCTGTGTAAGGCAGTGCTGGTGCAGCCTGAATTCAGTTCCTTGTGTTTGCATCCTGCTGTTGTTTTCAATCACGTTGCACTCTGTTCTTCCCCACAAGGATTCACCTGCTCTGGGGAGGAACCAAGGTCATGCAGCACAAGAGAATATCTTATTTCTGGCATTTCCCAGCATGGCTTATCTAGGAGGGCACCCGACCTTTGAAATTAAGGCTATGTCTGTATTTCTAGGATTTAAAAGAGCTGACAGAAGGACAAAGTTGTTCCTCATGGAGCAATACGCCCCTCTCCTTCCTTCCCCGTGCTGTGCACTGGGCGCTGGCAAACTCTTGTTCTCTGCCACTTAAATTAGGACAGCAGATCACAGCAAAAACACACTGTCATCAACACCGTGGCCAAACGTTAGCGAAGGCTGAGAGAAATACCATGCCTGCAGACTTCACAGACATTCGGATTGGCACCCAGGGGCAGACTGTGGACCTAGACACATTTAATTATCTGTATGCAAGCATTTACGTGAGCTTCTGCCTTACCTTTGCACAGTCTGCATTTGAGTATTTCTCTGGACCCCTGGGACTGAGTTGAGTGCAGGTGGAACACAGCTGCCTGAAGGTAGGTGTTGACAGTCCTTTGGGCATCTTAGGATACCTCAAGGAATTTTCTAAGGCATCAAAAGTGGATGCAGGTCCAGATATGTAGGCAGCTGAGTGCTTCCCTAAAATCTCCTCTGACTGTGACAGGGGCTTAGACTCCCACCTTACATGCTGATGCCACATTTTGATACCTTTGATGTAGGTGTCTCTAATCTGGAGCTGACACTTACTTTTCCTGACAGCAGAGAAACAGTAAAACTTAAGATGTGAGGCTCCATCTAAGCCTTCAAAGGAAGTGTTCTTGAGCAGGCATAGGCTGTCCTGTTTGTTCCCCTTCTTCTGCTCCATCCTACCACAGACAACCCTGACTCAGACCTTCCTCGTCTCCGCTCCTGACTCCTTCTCTCTGCCTCATTTTCCTTCTTTCCCCATTCCCAGCCTGCATTCCTCACCTCATCGTCCTCTTTATCTTTTAATTGAACCAAGCCCAATCTATCCCTGTGGACTTGCTGTCAAAGTCCCAATTTCATTTCTGGCCTCTCCGTCCCCTGATCCACTTTTCTCAGTCAGTCAGTGTGTCTTGCACTTCCACTTCTTCCACATTTCCCTCATATCTGCGCTGGTTGTTATCACAATAAGCCCCACCAACACTCATCTAGTCTTGGCCCCTCCTTGTTTTAGTCTCTGCATATGCAGAGAATCAGAATAAAATAAGAAACATCTCTGCAAGCTACAAGAGAAAATATACAATTCATGAAGTCCAGTGATGAAGTTCAGGATGAAAATTCTGTGGAGGGACTTCCTAGACTTTATGGGATTTCAGCAAGGGGTCTGCACATCTCTTGATGTAGGGAAATGTGGGCTGTCAGCTACTTTGGAAGGAGATTTGAAGCTAGGTTAAGATAAAACAACAAGCCAAAATAAGCCATTTTCCCCCAACTCTCACCAAAGCAATTCACAAGCTATGATGTTAGGGGTATTTTTGGTAATTTGCTTACGTTGCCTGAGAAAAGGCATTGTCAGTACATTGATTTTTGCTGCCTCTACATGCAAGGTCTTGGAGAAGCTTCCTCACCTGTCTGTCTCTCTCTCAAAGCTTTTATCTGCAGGGCATCTCTTTCTGGGAACTGCAAAGGCTAACGAATCATGAATCCTTCACACCTCAGGAAGATCAACTGCTGGTCACTTAACAATGCTGCATGGGAGAATTGTTACTACCATGGACACCTTCTTTCTGTAATATCCGATGCTACATAGTCCAAGAAAGCTCTTCACTGGATGCAGTCACAGAACAAAAGTGCTTCTCTGCATAAGATCTTTCTTCTGTATTTTCCTCCCATGCTTGCTACCTGTATAGCACAGGCAAAAGATGCAACACTGAGAAACTGGTGGCAAAAGTATTAATGAAAGGAATCCCACCAACTTTACACTAACTAGTAGCTTGGAGTGTCACTGCCCACACTTCATACTTGACGTTCATTTCTTCACAACACAAATATTTGGCTTTCTTTTTTCCAGTGCACTTGGCTCCTTGGAGTTTCTTACACTGTATCTAGCTTGATGAAAGAGGATTTGCAATCTGCTTCTTTGGACATTATGTAAGTGGAGGATGAGACTGCACGTCCTGCATCGACAAACCTCATTTGGAGTTCAACAGCTAGTATTAGGGAAGGGAGGGCATCCTGTTTGTCAACCAAAACGCTGTTTCTGTTGGGACTGAACCACTCCGTAGGATGTGACTGCACTCCACAATTCTGACACCTAAAATAAAGCCAAAAACTCAGGAATATTTTTGTAATGGGATTATATCTCTTTGGTCTTTTGCTTAGAAATTGATCTCTGTATTTTCCTGTAGCACTAAAGCCAAAACGGATGGCTTTGGGATTCCTGCATGGACTATGCTAAAAAGCTAATACTAATGTTAAAAGCGAATGATAAAATTCCTGCCTCATAACTCTGTTACATATTGTAGGAAGTTACACACAGACCATTTTTACCACAATGTTTCCTCTTGTAATACTGTTGTCACCGGTGTCCAACTACAACAGGAAGAAGTATCACAGCAGATAAAAATTGCCTCTGTGTTATTTTTAGTCTGGGAATAGGATTTCTTATTTTTTTGCTGCCTGTTCTGTTTTCAGTGCTGATCCATCGCAGGAGAGCAGGTGGTTTGTTGCAGGACCACACCAGCACTGCTTATTCCTGGGCTAACTTATTCCTCACCCATACACTGCAAGTGACAATTTCAGCTTCCCATTGCACCCAGGCAAGTCTCTTGACCCAGAGAACAACATTTTTGCTATGGTGAGGCCAAGAGAGTACAGCACATGCCTATTACCGAGGTGAGCTTTGACCAAACAGAGGTAGGCAGTCAAGAATCCTGAATGATAGCCTACAGCAGATGAAGGAGTTTTTAAGGAGCCACTGATTTCCAATGCCTCTCTTCCAGGACCTCCAAGTTCAAGGGTTCCCTAAAGGACGATGGCATCATGATTGTCAGGAATTTTATCCTACGGCCATCTGAATGTGTCCAGAGACACTTCTTCCCACAGGATTCCTACAAAGGGAGCCCTTTCACAAAAAAAAAAAGGCTGAGAAAACCCCTCAGTGGCTCACTGCCAAAACCTCCACAACAGTGACATTATCTTTCCTCCTTAAATCTATTAATGTATTCCCTCTCTCAGGAAAAGAGGATGTTTTCAAGTGTCCTTCATGCAATCCTACATTCCTGTTCAATGTAGATCAGTAAGCGTTTCAGGTCCATAACTGATCACATCCAGCTGCAAAATTTAGGTGTTGAAAACGTGCTGCTGGTGTGCTAGAGTTAGCCAGAGAGCAGTTGCTGTGGCTACTGTATGTTTCAACGGGGACAATTTCTGACTCCAGGAAAAGGAAACCCACCTTGGTTAGGTGCTGTGGTTATGCTTTTCTCTGAATTTTGTTAGCAGTCGGTCCTTATCGCGTGTGCCATCAGAACAAAGCGAAAACTTCAGAGGAACTTCTGAAGGCTTAAAATTCAGAGGAGGAAGCAATGTTTTACATAAAAAGTCTGACAATAATAGAAAGAAAAATCCATGAGAAAAGGGCAGGCACTGTTGGAGAAGTGATCTAATCCTCCTATGGACAGCTGACTCTCAGATGGATAGCCAGCTGCATGTCTCCATGGATGTTTGGTGAACAAATGTTTTTTCTGCCTCTATTATTCAGAAATACTTTCCTGATTTGAGGGCCCAAACGATGACAAATGCTAATTATCTAGTCTTTTTTTTTTTATCCCTATAGAATGCATCACTTTTATTGCTTTAGATCAATCTTTTTCATTTGCTGTGATGAACATAGCAATTAAAATCTCGCTTCTGAGCAAAGCCCATTCCAAATTCTTCATGTTCTTCTACAGGGGGAGAGGAAACCACAGATTATTTTCGGTTTCTAACCCAAGGTGCCAGCATCTAAGTCTGAACAAATGGTTCAGAGACCCAACATAGGGTTTGATTCCGTTGAGCTCTGCTTCCTCTGCTGGGTAATAATAGAAAAAGGGGTTTTTGAAGGGTTTCACACTTTCTAAACAAAACATGCTCTTTAGCCAACCAGCTATTTGCAGAACTGATCCAACGGCTGCTTGAAACTCTTCCTTCCGACAACCCGCAAACCTCCCACCCAACTTCCTTGGCAGATGACACAGTGCAAATTCAGACCCTGCACCTTCAGTATCACATAGGCCAAGCTGAAAATTAGAAAAACGTATTTTTTAAAAATGTTAAAGCCAAACCCAGGCAGTTCCAAGAAAGATGAACAGAGAAGATGCTCTTCTGATAAAGATTAGAGATTTGTCTGCTTTTCCATGTGCTTGCTGCAGTCTTGGATCGTGCAATTCAACATCTTCATATATAGGGCATAGCCCTGTCTGCTTCCTCCATGCACTGAGGAAAAGGTTTTTGCACTTGCCTTCCACTCCACTCCTCCAGGTGTGAATTCTGCCTTTCCATCATAAAGTTGTGACTTCACGCAGCTGAAGAGCTTTGTCTGCGATTCACCAAGTTTTCTTTGGTGTAACTGGTCAAGAGGTGAGAAAGTAACCACAGAATCACTGAAGAACTTCACAGAGTGCTGTACTCCAAGGAGTACACAACGTTACATGATACAATATATAGTTATAAACCCATCTTGTGAGCTACAGACACCAGAAAACATGGCATTTAGGAAGTCTTTGGGTGTGTGAAAGAGCAGAGCAGTCACTTGTTCTCCATAGGTGGTATGGGAAGATGGTCTACTTTTTCTACATGACTCCTGCCCGGTGTAGTTCTTGGATTGTGCAGTTTAACTCCAGTAAAGCACGGATGATACTACTCTGCCTCCCAGAGATGTGATAAAGGCCCATTAATTTCAAGATGGACAAACATTGAGGCAACAGTGAAAGGGCAAGAGAAGCAGATCAGTCTTGTTTCTCACTCTGCCCTCAGTACAGGGAGATAGAAAAGACATCAGAGCTTCCTGGGGCAAAAAGAAGGCAACTAGGGGACCCCTGTTCAAGGAACAGAGAAGTAAGAAGGGGATGGAGAGGGATTAGCAGCACACAGTCTATTTGGGCTTAATAGGAAGGTCACCAACAATTGGTTTTCCAATTAGCAGTTTAATGAATGGTAGCTTAAAATGGACTGCTCTGCCCTCTAAGGTGCTTTCTTACCCCCCCATAATTCCTTCCTGTCTCTGAAGTCCCACAGTGGCGTAGGGCAAGAATGCCAGCCTTGAAAGCAGGCTTGTCACACTGAACAACAAAACTTGTGGGGGACATGGAGGGAAGGGAATCTAGGGAAAACGGTGTTGAGAATCAGAGGTGAACTGGTAGGGGGAAGCAGGATTGTTAATTTTGAATGGAAATAATGAATAATAAAATGAGTTTTGTGACTAGTGTTGGAGAAATGAAGGCCTTCAGAACTGGCAGTTCCCAGCCCAACCCACAAGCTCAGGATGGGTCAAGAGGAAGCTGTGCTGCTACAGAGAAATGGAAGTTTAAAATTTTTGGTTTGAAGACACGAGTGATAGGATCTGCTTTTTTTTTTTTTTCCTATTCATAATTACATATCAAGATTAATAAACCTACTTAAAAAAATACTGATGTCACCATAGGGACTTAAGTTTAGCTCAGGTATTTATTTATTTTTCCTTTTATGTGTCTTCTGTCAAAACTGTCCAATTGGCACATATTTTTTTAAAACTAAGTATCTCACTATTAGGACCAGGCCTATATGTAGGCAATGTCTGTATATCATGGATGCACTGAACCGAGTGCCTAGGGACAGCAGCAAAAACACCATCATCAGGCTGGTCAACACTGGTGATACAATAATGGCGCAGTATTGCTGGGTCTCTTTCATCATGTCACTGCAGCAAGTTAAAAGCAGGTTTCAGTGTGCTTCTATTAATTGTTCTCCAACAGTATTGGGGCAAATAGTATATATACACCTCATCTGGGCTCTGTGATTCTTTTATCTTTGCATTCACACTGATGGCTCTCCATGCTTGTACTACATTTTTCCTATCTTTGTCAGACAGCTTCCTGGGATTTTCAAGCATCTCCATCCCTTGGGATTTTCAAAATCTGGCAGGAGATGGCCCTGACCAATCGATCTGTCTTTGAATTTGTCCCTGTTTAGGCAAGGAGGTTACACTGGAGATCTCCAGAGTCCCTTTCAACCTAGACTGGTCTGTGATTCTGTGATGGCTGCTTGAAGGCAATGGCATTTTAGCCGCAGGTAAAGTTGCTCCCAAGACTGGGAGCTCCACCCTTTATCTACAGGCCCAGAAGGGTAAGATCTGCAGATTAAAATCCTATCTCAGGACTACGGAGAACCAAATATAACCCAAATTTCAGGTAATTACATAGTGTTACATCAGAGATGCATTCTTGTAAACTTTAAAGCAGCCACTGTCTTCTCCAGACAGAAGGCAGTATGCCCCTCCATGTCCTTTCTTCATAATTACACATTGTCTATATGCAAAATGGCTCCATAAACCTCTTTCTTAATTACACAATGCTGCAGAAAGTTGCGATAGTGGAAACTGGACACTGCTAGTCTGCTCAGCATCGTAGAATACAACTCACTGTGGCATAAGGTCTCCTAAGCCAGCAACATCCAGGCTAGGGTCCCAAGAAAACCCAGTCTCAGCACTGTAGACCCCTTACATTGTATTTCAAGATGTCATCAGTAGTCACAGAATGCATCCCAGATGCTGGAGGAAATAGCGGATGCACATCTTTTGTTACTAGATGCTGACACCTCCACGTCTGCTTTGCTGTGAATAAACTCATTTCACATCCAGAAAGCCAAGGGGCATGCCTTAAGGCATGGTACAATGCCAGGAAATTCTCATGAAAACAAACAAACAAATTTGTCTGTTTGTGGCTCCAGGGCATTTTAACAGCAAATCTGGAAGGAGGCAAAGCCCTTGTTCTGCAGCTTTCAAGACAGCTGAAGGCACCTCAAACGACCTTTCTCAGCTTCCATATGGGAGATGGGCTGATTCACTCCCTGGAAGGCAGGCCCACTTGCAAGGCAGTACCTCCTGTGCTGAGATCTGTGTGGGTCCCAGACAGTCCTCCCAAGAACATATGAAACCGCCACTGGGACAGTAAAATCCGGAGTGCAGTTACAGGTACTAATGGCAGCCTTGCCGTCTGGTTACAATCGATGTGGTTCTGGCTCCCGCTGCAGTCAGTCCTGTGATGACATGAAATGTTTTAGAGCTCAGAGGTTATTTTTAGCAAAAAAAGTCATATAAAAAGGGGCAAGGGAGAAGAGCCGAGGTTTTTGCTGGCTTTGGGAGTTACAAAGCTCTGCTGACTGACGAAGTCAGAGACCTTCATCGCTCCCCTACACACTACTTGAAACGCTTTTGCACTAAACTGGTATCTTAGGAGTTAGCAGTGTGTCACAGAGGTAAGTAAAGCAGTTGCTGACATTCAATCAATGCCCATGTTAGGTGAATGATAAATTCACTCAACAGGTGAGACACCAGGCTGGGAACAGCTTAACAAGATTAACCTGTGATGCAACACCTTCATCTTCACCAGACCTGTGGGCAACAGGTATGTAAAAGGGAGCTCCTCAAGAAGCCTTGCTCCTGTGGTTACAGCTCCTCTTCTCATCCATTCTGGCCAGATTTCTAGGGTTGTTCATCAACCTAATTCCTTACTGGACATGTATAGGCTGATGGTTTTGAAGGCTATGCTGCGGTTGGTTTTCATGTCAACAGAAAACTCAATGTCCCTAAAAGCCTGGGAATGTCTACCTTGATTTCAAGTCCCCGGTCCAAAAGCAAAACCAGCTATATAGCCGAACTGAAATTTTCAGAAAATTCGAGTCATGTCTGCCAAATCGAAAGGTTGTATTGGTTTGGATCAAATTTTTAAGGGCCATAGTGCTCTGGCTTGACCAGACTGAGCTGGTTATTCATAAAATTTCCTTCCTAGACACAAGCAAATATTGAAGGATGGCTCTCCCCTCCTACCCCAGCGATACTTGCACTGTGCTCCTGCAGGCCTCTATCCTCTTGTCCCACCACCCAGCTGGTAACTGTGTAGTCAACACAACTCCCATTGCTGTAGTGACTCTGCAACTGCCCATTAATTAATTACAAAACCTTTTCTTCCTCTTTTCCCTTGCTTCCCACGCTTACCCTTGCTTTTTGGTAAGCTTTTTTGGTTTTGTTTTTTTTTTTTGGTTTGGGGTGAGGTTGGGTTTTTTTCACTCTTTTTTCTAACTGTTTCCCCTGCGCCTTGCAGGCGTCTTACAAGGTGCTCTCTGCGGCTTGCAATTCTCTTGTCTGTTCCTGTCTGCAAAGGGCTGTCACAGAGCACAGACATCTGCCACAGTAACATAGCTGAGCTCAAAATAAATAGCATTTAATCAGTGAATTACATTTGAACCGAGGATTTTATATACTTTATATAAAATATAAACCACTGTATATATTTTATATACATTATTATTTTATGTACTCAGTCTTGCCAAAGTAATCAAGCCTTTATATCACTACTCACATAGGTTTAAAAAAAGAGCTTATCACTATATCAGTAATCTTTACTTGTTCTTACGTTTCTCTTAATGGAAACTTTTCACAGAATCTAAAAACACGTCCTCACTATGGTTGTGGGACGGCATTCTGAGGACCCACCTTACTCTCCTATCTGCCATCAGACACCACCTTTACCCTATCCAAACCTGCTACTTGTGTGGATGATGGAGGGATTGGAGCATCTCCCTTATGAGGAAAGGCTGAGAGAGCTGGGACCCTTCAGCCTGGAGAAGAGAAGGCTGAGGGGAGACCTTATTCATGCTTATAAGTATCTGAAGGGTGGGTTGAAGGAGGATGGAGCTGGACTCTTCTCAGTGGTTCCCAGTGACAGGACAAGGGGCAACAGGGACAAGCTGGAATACAGGAAGTTCCATTCAAATATGAGGAAAAACTTTAGGGTGAGGGTGACAGAGCCCTGGCAGAGGCTGCCCAGGGAGGGTGTGGAGTCCCCTTCTCTGGAGACCTTCAAGCGCTGCCTGGATGCCGTCCTGAGTGATGTGCTCTGGGCAACCCTGCTTTAGCAGGGGAGTTGGACTGGGTGATCTCGAGAGGTCCCTGCCAACTCTGACAGTTCTGTGAAGCTGTAGCGCTCACAGTGTCTGACAGCTGCTGGGGGTGCACAGAATCCCACTGATACAGCTGGCTGAATATAACCCTTGTATATTTTATATTGATATTGGGATCAATATTGAGGTTTTTTTCATATTATTAATGTTAATTTTTTTGTCTTATACTATTAAATCTGTCTAAATATCAACATTCGTGTTTCCTTGTTCCCCCTCCGTCTATTCCCCTTCCCGGATGGTGAAGGGTCATCAGGGGATAAGAATAATTGTCTTAATGACAATATATTGCTGTGGGTTCCTCAGACCGTAACGGCCGCCTCTCAGGACACCGGCGCTTAAGCCGCCAGCCCACCACCCCACAGGTTCTTTCCATTTTTGCAACCTCAGGGGCACTGCAGATGGGGTTAAGGCACTGCCAGCTTCACTGGGAACCTCGCAGTCCCTCGGCAACTTGTGGCGGAAGGACAANGCCGTCTGCTACACCTACTGCAGCCGGCCCCGCTCCCTGCCCGCCCGCCCGAAGTACCGAGCGCCGCCGGACGCCGCCGAGCCGTGAGTGCCCGGTGCCCGGTGGGCCGCGCCATCCAGCCCCACGAGGCCTGCGCGCCCCGAGTGGGCACCGGTGCCGCCCCCTCCTGTCCTTTGCTCCTTCCCCCTCGCCACCCTTCCTCAGGGAGAGGGATCAGAGGGCTGGAGCACCCCTGCTAGGAAGACAGGCTGAGAGAGTTGGGGTTGTTCAGCGCGGAGACGGCTCCGGGGAGACCTTATAGCCCCTTCTAGTACCTGAAGGGGACTACAGGATTGATGGGGATGGACTCTCTATCGGGGACTGGCGTGATAGGATGAATCATCATCCCAGAGTTTGGCTGATCTGTTCATGGCCATCCATGGTCAAACAGGTGGAGGTTAACATTACAATGTCTGCTGCATCCAGCTCTGGGGCCTCAAACATAAGGACACGTACCTGTTGGAGCAGGACTAGAGGAGGCCACAGAAATGCTATGAGGGCTGAAGCCCCTCTCCTGTGAGGACAGGCTGAGATAGTTGGGGGTGTTCAGCCTGGAGAAGAGAAGGCTCCAGGGAGACCTTATAGCAGCCTTCCAGTACCTAAAGGGCTGCAGGAAAACTGTGGAGGGACACTCAGTTAGGGAGTGGAGCAATATGACAAGGAGTAACAATTTTAAACTTAAAGAGGAGAGATTTAGATTAGATATTAGGAAGAAATTCTTTCCTGTGACAGTGCTGAGACACTGGAACAGGTTGCCCAGAGAAGCTGTGGCTGCCCTATCCCTAGAGATGTTCTAGGCCAGGCTGGATGGGGCTTTGGGCAACCTGGTCTGGTGGGAGGTGTCCCTGCCCATGGCAGGGGGGTTGGAACTGGATGATCTTTAAGGTACCTTCCAACCTAAACCATTCTGTGATCCTTCAGAGGAAACTTGCACCTTTGGCCTTTCCAAGCTCTTCTGGCCTGTTTAAAATGTTTACATATAAATTTACAGGTTGCAGCTCTGTAACCACAACTGTCTTGTGCTTGACGTTGCAGAGAGAAGGAACTTCCTCGTTACGTCCACCTAATGTATGACAGGAGAGTGGTGCGTGGCAACACTTACGCCCTTCAAGTCATACCTGTGGTATGTCTTTTATGTAGGTTGTACTACCACATTGTTGAAAAGTAATAGTTAGGACAAGAAAACTGTTCCTCATTAATAATTTTAACTGCTGAAGTTGTAATTTTAGTTAAAGTATTTCACACAGTTGCAAACTCTCCAGTTAAACCAGCCTTTCTTCAAAGTACATAGTTTCCCATGAACTTCCGTATTTATGATTTATTTTTTTTCCATTAGGTACTTAATTTCCCTCCCCTTCTTTATGTAATGATGGCTGACATGCATCATCTGTTACCATATGCATCCACAGGTGTTACCAGTGAGAATGGCAGCTCTTGGGAAATTAAATCTTGGGGTAGACTTTGGCTTACCCAACTAAAGAAGCAGAGCTAGATGGTCAAGCTGCTTTTGTCAAGGCAAAAGTATTTCATTTATCCTGATACAGTAGTAAATGTTTTTGTGATACTTTATTTTCAGGGAATATTTCTGTGTGGAGACTTTGATCATATGAGGGTTTAAAGCAGTCTGTATTTTTAAAAGCTAATTTGTGGTGTTCAGTAGCTGTTTCTTAGAGTGAATTTCAACCATGTTCTGTTTCAGAAGTTCAAAAATGATGTTCAGTTCAGTCCACAGACACAATATTGAAAGTAAAAGTTAGTATGGATTTCTTTGGCTTCATCAGCAATAAAGAATCTATAATTTTTATCTAGCAAACAATTTTGTTGATAATGTGATAACTGGGTTTAAGACCATTTGCCCTTCTTAAAGCTTTACCTAGAAACTCTTACTTGTCAGCAAGAGCACGCTATTTTAATATACTTTATCTCACAAAGCCAAGTTCTGTATATAATATCCACTTCCTAATAGCAATTGGTTGCTCTTAGTGTTAGGTAGGTGCCGTTACTTTGTGCCTGTAGGCAGCTCATGTGCCTCATTAGTTTCGTCTTTAAGGTAACTGAAAATTTAGGGTCAGGACCTAGAAAAGTAAATTCAAAATACTAGATTTGTAGCATTAAAATGAACCAACCACCTTAATTTTTCCAAGAGTAATCTGGTTTGTGTGGGGTTTTTTTTCTTCTTCATCCCTGCTCAGAGTACCCAACCCAGTCTCCTTGAGATTCAAAGGCAGAGGGAAGCACAGAGAAGAGCACTGGCTAGAAAGCGTGCTGAGCAACTGCAGTCGAGAACACCTGAGCCCGTGGAAGGCAGAGAGCATGTTCATGTGCAGACGGGTAAAAGACTGAATTTTACTTAAAATTAATCTGAAAAAAACCCCAATTTGCTGATTTATATTCACTTAGTAAATTGATGGTAGAATCATACAGGGTTAAGGTTAGAATCATAGAATTCTAGAATCAGGAGTTCTCTAATTCTTTCCATTATAACCACTTATTTTTAATTGTACTTAATAAACCTGGCTAATTAGTGACATTTTCCCAGAGGCTCTGTTTTTCAGTTTTCAATGTACATTATTGAACACTATTCAAGACTTTTTCATTTATTCTTTCCTTTTCCAGTATTGTCAGAGAAGTTTGGTATATGCTTAAAATTGAGGGGTTTTAAAATTTTTGCTTAAGAGTCCAGTTACATGTAATAATAAAACTACCATTAAAAACTGGGGGACACACCCTAATTTAGAATAGGAAACTGGCCTATTTGTGGTAAAACAATTATTTTTGTAGGAAATCCAAAATTTGACAGTGGGGCAATCATGAGGTGAGTGCAATGTATTGCTGTGCCCCCTGAAAACCCTTTCAGAATGGACTGACTTACAATCAAGCAGTGCTACTCGCTAATCAGACATGGTCTTTGGCTGCTGAATGTTCCCTCTGCCCCGGCCCTGCTGGACCTCCTACACCACCTCCAACGCCCGCAGCAGCTTTTCCCCATTCAAATAGTGCTGGACACAGAAGGAGGCTATCTAGTTTGGAAGTCCTGCTCTCATTATTCTTCCCATGGACTGGTGCAGCAAATGTTAAGTACTCCACAGACCTTATTATCTGAGCCAGGTTATTTTTCTCTGCAAGAGACAAATAGTTGTATTTCAAATCAAGCACATGTGTGGTCACCTCGAAGCTGCTTCTGGTGGGGTCAGAAGTAGAGTATCATTCTTTAAAGCCAACAGATCCAGAGTTCTGGTTTGCCTCATACAATGGAGAAAAATGCATATTTCCACTATTACTCATTAGTAGAATGTTAGTCATTATCTCTTTTGGAAATTGTCTTATCCTGTTGACTCTACTAAGAATTACCTTGCTTATTCTGCAAGGTGGGCTTAAACAGTCTGGACTCTGACTTTTGAAACCTAATAAGTGAAATGCCATTTTAGGAAGCACACCAGATGTTACAGAGAACGTGGCCTCAGATGGCCTGTGCAACAAGCTGATCTATGTGTTGAAGTTGAGATGTCTTTTCTTCTTTTCTTTCTTTTTTTTGCACTTTTTGGATATAATTCACCCTATAGAGTCACCAAAAATAGTTAACAGTTAAAGTAAAAAGAATCCAGCTTAGACCATTCATTGTGCTTTTATTTCCAGAGCTGTACTTGGAAGAGATTAGTGACCGGGTAATAGAGGTTGATATCGAGTGCCAAACAGATGCATTTTTGGACAGACCAGCCACTCCACTCTTCATACCAGCCAAAACAGGACAGGATGTGGCAACGCAAATAGAAGAAGGAGAGGTATGAAGCCAAGTCAGTTCTGCAAGGGCTGTCAAGCTATGTCTCCTATACAAAACACATTTCTGATGCAAAACTGAGGCAGAAGTAGAAAGGAATGTAATCTCACAGAACATGCAAAATAGAAGAAAAGTCCCCAATGTCTGCTGTGAGGTTAAGTGCAAAATTAGGGAAGGTGCTTCTCCATAGGTGCTGGTTCTGCTGCTTTCAGCTAAGAATTGCAATGCTGAGAAATGCTCTCCCCTGGAGAAAGAGTGTCCAGCCTGAGAAGGGGCTGGGACCCCAGAGGTGAGCAGAAATAGGGTCCAGGCAAGTGCTCTGCTTCCCCCTGGCAGCCCCCACAGTGGCTGGGGTAGGGTATGTGGTGGCTCGCTCCAGCCCACTCATCACTGAGCCCCCAGCTGCATTTGTGCTTCTGGCTTTGGCTGACACTGGGTCCCCACTTGCACGTCTCAGGGTGGCCTTCAGCACAGGGGCTTTGTTCCTCCTCCTCTTCTCCTTGCCAAGATGCTAGGACTGATTGTGATCAAGGGTCATTTATCTCTGTTTCCCTGACTCCCGTCCTCCCTCAGTTGTTTGACTTTGACATTGAAGTCAAGCCGATCCTGGAAGTGTTGGTTGGGAAAACAATTGAGCAAGCTTTGCTGGAAGTCATGGAAGAAGAAGAGCTGGCCCAGCTGTGGGCACGCCAGCGTGCCTATGCAGAGCTGCGTAATGCAGAGCTTGCTGAAGCACAGCGCCTGGAAGAGCAGGACAGGCGATACAGAGAGGAGAAGGTAGGACTTCCTAGGAGCAAAACAGGCCTGTTCATCAGAAGAGGTAAAAACATTTCCAGTACCAAAAGAGAAAGCTGTGAAATACGCTGGACGGACCCAAAAGGGTATTAACAAGTTTGATATTCCTCAAAGCATTTTGGTGCCGTACAGCTACACTCTGCCCATTGCTCTCATGCACCAGCACCACACTGTTGTGTTTATTTGGAGCAGTCGTTCTCTGGTGAACTGGTGTAACTCCAACACCTGACTGAGAGGCTGAACCCAACAGTACCCTATGTACCTGGTGCAGCTGTTACTCAAGCCTTTTCAGTATAGTAACTGTTAAATGAGTTGTCACAGAGCTTGAAAGTAAGAGAGGCACCTCCTAGTCTTTCCCCCTCAATGCATGCACTACTGCATGTGTACACATGCCTTTCAAATCTCCAAGTATTAAGCTATATTAGTACTATCCTGTAAATAGAAAGGACAGGTCTTAATTACTCACTATTCATCAGCCTTATATATTTGGTTTGGGGTTTTTTTTTCCCATGTTTTCCTGGAACAATATAAGTTTTAATTTTTAATTACATCAAATAGGATATAAAATTGGAAAGATGAAAGTTCAGGAAACTAGCTGACCCAACTTCATCTTATTCCAAGGCAAAAAATCAGCTTTATCTGCACTAATAAAAAAAAAAGCAAAAAGTCATGAGATCTTTGCATATTAATTTATCAGGGAAGGGTTTCATTTGGCCAGCTACAAGTCCCTTATTTTACAGACTTGCCAAAATCAGAAAAGGTTTCCTGGTCGTTAGTACCTCATACAGTACAAGTTTGCTTTCAAGCACTAGTTCATATGAGAAGTTTTTGTGAAAGTTAAAGGCCATATGCATTAGTACTCTTATCTTTGCTATTTCTCACACTGTGATCATTCTTCAAAGTCTAAATCAAAGGAGTAATGGCTAAAGGTCTGAAGGTTTTACATGCAATGTTGTCTCGACAGGAACGTCGCAGACTCCAACACATGCAAATGCTGCAGAAACAGAAAGAGACCACAGAGAAAATTGCAGCTCGGGCATTTGCTCAGCGTTACCTGACTGATCTCATTCCCTCAGTCTTCAACAATCTTCGTGACAGTGGATTTTTTTATGACCCTATAGAAAGAGGTTCGTATTTTATTTTATTTTATTTTATTTTTAATATGTGAACTGAGAAATGCAAAGGTCAAAACAACATAAAACATAGCTTATTGTTGTATGATTTAGAATAATGTCACAAGACTCTATTAATTTAGATTTGAAGATATGTACACGAAGATATAGCTTCCTTACATTTACATGAAGATATAGTTTCCAAACTAAAATTTTTAAAACCAACATTATTGGTCATTTGTACAAGTAGTCAAGAATGAGCAAGAGTGTTAGAATGAGAAGAGGTGCTTTAGAACTGGAGAGAAATAAATGGGTGGTTGGGGTTGGTAGAGCAGAGAGAGAGATCCAAATTGAAGTTAAGTGTATTTTGCTAGGACAGGAAAAGAATGTCATTCTGAATCTTTGATAAGGATTACCAGTGCAATGGAGAAATTAGTCAATTATAATTCGGCCCTTAAAATAACTTTGGAGTTGTACATTTTTGACTTCCAAACTTTAAGAATCAGCAACATTTGTGATAGGCTGCCTTGCTGCACCGCGTTTCCCCAGGCGATGTACAGGTGCCCAGACCCCAGCTTGGGAACCGATACACTCTCTCCAGAATGAGTCACGGGGCAAATGCAGAAACTGAGTATGTTTTGCAAACAGGGCAGGCTTTGGGACCATGGCATGATCTGAGAACTACTTGGGTAAGCAAGAGCTTTTTAGTCAGAGGGAACAAATGCTTTCAGCTGACCAGAAGCCAGACGTCATTGGAAAGCCAGGCAGGAAATGTTATTCTTCTGACTTGTTCAGGATAGTTATTTTCATCTCACTAGAATGTTACTCTGTATCTCATCTGTGCTAGCTCTTCAAGGGTGCCAGACCCTTTTGAAAATCAATTGCAGTTGAGAGGACTCTAGTCTGGGTTCCTAACAATGAGGAACCTCCCTAAGAGATGCAGGAGATAAGAAACTCAGCAACACCTGAGAGATTTAACCTGGCCCTTGCAAAGCAAGTGTCTTTTGCCAAGGATGTTCACCCCTTAATCGTCATGGCAAATGAAAAACAGCTCCAAGATCCTGTTGCTCATCCTTAATAAAAACACATTGTTCTTTTTTTTTCTTCCTGCTAAATGTTTACAGATATTGAGACAGAATTCCTTCCATGGCTGATGACAGAAGTGGAAGAAACACTAAAGAGGAAGGTTCTGGGGAGGACAGTGCTTGACTGTAAGTTTCCAAATCCAGGAATATAATGTGGGCTGCTTGATGTTCTTGTTTGTTTTTTCCCCACTGAGAGCAAATACCACATTTTTACAAGGTCATTGTGAGTTAAGGTGGCAAGTGTCATTTTAGAAAGAACTCTAAGTACCTATGGCTTTTTGTGTTAGGACTGAGGGTTTTTTTACTATATGAAAATATTTTTAATGTTGGAAAACTACTACTACACACACTTAGGTCATTGATTTTCTGCTGAAATAATGGAAGTGTCAGTCATGCTGCACTACTTTCTCTTTGCTGGCTTTATACTGTTTGAGATGTGTTGATGCTGGGAGATGTAATAAATTTGGCAGGAGTAGAATGGTTAAAGAACACCAATTCTTTTCTCTGCTATAAAACTTTTATTGCTCATGTGTTACACAGCCACCATAGCTCTGCTGTTCTCTGTAGTGTGCCTGATTGTGCCAGTGGGAACAGAAAAGGTCATCCTGCCTACAGCCATGTGTATACCACAAAAGTCTCTTAACTTGTTTGTGTGAGCTCCCTGACCTACAGAGTAATATGTTCATCCTGCATGAAAGGAGAAGAGAGGGATAATCATGACTGACTGGGAAGTCAGGTGACCAACACTTTTCATCAAAACAAAGGTTTACCTCCTCAGCAGTCAATAATCACAGCATAGAATCATAGAATCACAGAATGGTTAGAGTTGGAAGGGACCTTAAAGATCTAGTTCCAACTATGGGCCCGGACACCTCCCACTAGATCAAGATACTCAAAGCCCCATCGAACCTGGCCTTGAACACTTCCAGGGATGTGGGAACAATTCCAGGCATGGGGAATGCCCTTGCTTTTGAAATAGATTAAAATATCACCCATCTTTGGGGCTAATTCAAGTATTCAGGTTCTTTTATTAGTCTTCAGAAGCTGCAGTTGGGGCCAGTCTTTTTTCAGTGATGCCCAGTGACAGGACAAAAGGAAATGGGCACAAACTTGAACATAGGAAGTTCCACCTAAACGTGCAGAGGAACTTCTTTACTTTGAGAGTGGCAGAGCCCTGGAACAGGCTGCCCAGAGAGGTGGGGGAGTCTCTGTCTCAAAACCCACCTGGCCAAGTTCCTGTGCAACCTGCTGCAGGTGGATGTGCTTTGGCAGGGAGGTTTGGACTAGATGATCTCCAGAGGTCCCTTCCAACCCCATATCTTTCTGTGATTCTGTGTTTTATACTTGCACTATATCTTTCATTCCTACAGTTTTCCTCCTGCTGTGATTTTGGCTTTGAATAACAATTGTGTTTGCTTCCTTTGGGTTTATTTTCCATTTAACCAGGGTCCTTTGTTAGGATAATTACAGCTGGTCTGTTAGGTGTTTCATCCTATGATATATGTACTGGTACATACACTCAAGGTTCACTTCATGTAGCTCTAAAGAAGGAAGGGAAATTTCTTTCCTTTTAAGAAAGCACTATTTTATGGGACTACTGGATAAACATCCCAAGGAGAACACTGCTTCAGGATACACTATTGATGAGAACTTCTATCATGTTCCTATTAAACGTTTCTGTTTAATTTTTTAACCAGATATTGTGGTCTTGCACCAGACACACAGGTTACCTGAAGCAGGCCAATAAGTAATAACAGCAGCCCCTGTTTTGCTCTTTACCCTCTGTATTTCCTGGCTTTATAGCCAATCACTCACTGCTGAGTAAACATCATCACTGCAAAAAGGAACTGCCAATTAGATTCTCCAAGTTTTGGAGAAGCAGACACAGCCTTGGCTGAGATAGTTTGTGGCTTCTTCCCCAACCTAGGCAGAAGCATAGCACAAATCTCTAATTTTTAATGTATTTGAATGAAGATGCTCCTTAAAGAATTTATTTTGTTACTGTGAACTACAAGGGAAGCACCCATAGTGTAAGGCAGAACCATTTGTCCTCTCAGAGAAGTCAACCCATGACAACACTGAAACTCTTTTTACTACTTGTCCATTGTCCTGTTGTCTGTGTTAAACTTCTCTTCTTTCATTGTTGGTCTCTGTTTTTCATGTTTAAATGACATAAATCAAAGCGAGTGTTGATTTTTTTTTTTTTTATTTTTTGTGTCCTTTGATTTGGAAGGGGTATAATGTTTAGAAAAAATTGCAAAGGCTAAACAGCAATAGCTGCTTTTCAGAAAGATAAAATCTTGTGTTGATTCCCATAGTTCCAGTATTTCCCACTGCCAAAACCATCATGCTGTGTGCAATCTGGCCAGTCCATGTTACTGGTGGGGTGACCTGCCCCAGAAGTGAGGAACAACTGTGAGGAAATGAACAAAACTATCCAGGTGAACCCTTTCAAACCACTGCTTTCAGCGTGAACCAGTCATTTGGCTGGAACTAGGCTACAACAGGATGCATGTTTTTTCTCATTCTAGTATTCTTTCATTTCTTGTGGTGTTTTGGGGTGGTTTTTGCCCTGTCCAAGCAGTTATAGGTCAGTAGTATATAATCTCAAATTATAGGGTGTTTTTTTTTTCCTCCATGTTTGCTTATGGTGGCTTTCTCTGTTTCAGCCTTGATTAGTGCAGTGGTTGAAAAACGCTTAGATGCATTTAGCCATAAACCTCTGCCTGATCAGCCAGAGGTGCCTGCTGAAGAGCCCAAGCCAACAGAGACAGCCCAACCCCAGGAGGCTGGTGAGACAGATACTGCTGAGCAACTGGTTGCAGAGCAGGAAGAGACTGACCAACCTGTTGCTGAGGAACAGCTTTCACGTCGCAGCTCTTCCCAGTTAGAAGAGACAGATCAAGCAGGAACAGAGGATTTGGGAATTGAGTAACAAGCAGGCAAGTCATTAAGTAAATGGAGACGAATGGCTTAGCTGAAAGAAGAAACTAATTCCTATCTATTTACAAGTATTGTGCCCTAGCTACGCTGAAGGATGAACCCAAGTAACAGCAGAGCATTAAAGTGTGTTTTCCACATGCTGACATTGCTGATTTCAGGCTGTAAAAAGCAAGACAGAGGTTACTAGTGCAATGAGTGACAGTGACATTCCATCCCCCGCTATACAATCCAGTCCATCAAAAACCTGGGATGTTTGCAGTTGAAAAGTAATGCTGTCCTACACCCCGTGCTAGGAGGTGTGGCACATGGTGCAGGAGTGTCATGAGAAGAAGATTGAGAGCATCTTAATAACCTTTGCTAGTGCTTTGATAATATTCTCACAGCAGAATTTCCTTTCCCTCTTGTGAAACATAACTGCTACAGCACTTAGATAAATTTCTCATCGCTCAAGTTAGTCTCTCCTTTCCTGACAAACTTAGATGGACATCAAAGCAGGTAACAGAACAAAGGCTGTTGTTGCTCTTCAGGTTCAAAGCCTGCCACTGGGAATTTCTGCCCACTGCAAAATCCTCCTCAGCCTCCTGACTCCGTGACCCCGGTGAGGGGTTGGAGCCATGTGCTAAGTTCAGCCACGGGATTTTTTATAATTGTCTTTTCCTGCTATTTCACTGGAAATGGTACCAGCCATGACTGACAAAACGTGCCTGTGCTGCCACACGTATCTGTCTGTTCACAGGCCAACTCCCCAAGTAGGGCATTCCCCCTCAGAAAAACACACCTGTGCTCCATTGCAGCGACACCATTTCCTTGCTAGCTGTGCCTGTGGAAAAAGTCCTGCCTTGTCCAGATTGCTTTGTGCTGCCTCCTCTCTGCAGGCCACAGGAGATGTGCGCTAAGCTAATGGGCCAGTAGGATGTCAAGAATGACACCTGAAGAGACAAGAACCTGCTCCACATCTCATACCCTCAAAAGGGATGTCCAGGCTTTTCACTGGACCCCTTGTATGTGTGCCCTAACAGGCAGACCCTGCCTTCTCTCCATCCATTATCACATCTGGCGATAATCAGGGCAGCTGTTGCTTACGTGGAAAAGCTCCCTTGAAAGGTGTTGGGTGTTCACCTCTCTCTGTAGGTGGCTGAAAATCAGAAGTAATGAGAAGTTACTGCCAACAAATGCACTCAGTGGCTTGGCATAATATGAATGTGTTAAAACTGAGTGTCTGCAGTCACATAGCACAGACTATAGATAGACATACCTATGGATGCGTTTCAAAGGGGGACTATTCCCCTGTAAACTCCCCCTCTCTTTGCTAAGTTAACTGGATTTCAACAAAGTGTGCTGGTTTTTTCATTTTTGTTTGATTCCTCACAGCATCCAGCAAAATGTGTCACACCCTATATGAAATTAAGGTAGTTGGTGCTCACTGCATCTGTCTATAAGATTCTAAGAAGAATTTATTTTTATGCAAATGACTGGAAATAGAAACTCTGATTTAGGCATTGGAGTCAGTGAGAGGTTTACCTCAGTTTCAGTACAACCAAGATTTTGTATTGGTTTCTCCCCCCCCCCCCAATGATGGAGACTCCTGTCATGGCTTCAGATGAATCAGGTAAATAACTTCAGGCTAATTTTATCTAGAAAACTAAAAAGGCTTTGTGACACGATTGGTGAGAATTGTAAATGTTTCAGCTCGTTTTTGGGACAGTGTATGTCAGTTTTAAGGCTTCCTCATTACTGAGTGAGTGTTTTGTCATGTATTTACAGGAGACTTAGCATAACCTAGAGGACTGCCATGGATCATTCCTGAAAAGATTCAAGCAAATGCTGACTTGAATATTTTGTTTAGGAAGGTTATAAGAGGAAGCTGATCACCTGGAATATTCTCATTTTTGTCACTCCTGCTTTGTGTTTGATTGCTAGAAAATTTACTTGAAGTGTTGAATCATCCTATTTAAGTAGCTTGTGGCATTGTTATGAATTCTTAAATGACTAAAAAAAAAAAAGAATAATGAAGTGTATGCCCTGGATTTTTACTTCATTGTAATGTATAGAATGTGTACTGTGGGAGAGCTTGCTGTAACACAGAGCACTCGGGCTGTGTGGCACAGGACTTGTTGTGGGCAGGGGTGGCTCAGGGGCTGGCATGTAAGTACAGAGGGGAGCCACTCCAGCAGAACCTCGGTGCTGGAACCACCTCCCCACAAGGACCCTTCCTGACGCCCCTTCCCCTCCAAATCCTCATTCTTTGGTCTGTGTCCCCAGCTCCAGCTGTCCCCAGCAGACTGGTAAGGCCGTGAAGTGGCCAGCTCTGCACCCACAGCAACACGGGGGCAGGCTTGGGGGTCAGTAGCTCTGCTCCCTGCTGAGAACCACAGCAGCATCCCTCAGGTGGGTGTGTGGGTGCAAGGAGGAGCGGAGGGGACAGACGGAGACCGTGTTGCGGACACTAGAGGGCAGGGCAGGCCACAGCCATCGGCTGCGGAGATGTATAAAGTCACTGATGTCACCTGTTGCACACCCTGCACTAGTGGCACCGTTATTTTCCCCTTCCCACCAAAACCGTCGACCTTTTGCAAAATTTTCTCATATCACGAGGAGCCAACACATAGGGCCACCCACCATAAATCCGCACTAAGATCACTGAATGGTTTGGGTTAGAAGGCACTTCTAAAGATCACACCCAGGCTGGGTCCCTGTCAGGAAAAGCCTCAAAGAGCAGTGTGTGTGCACTGTGAGGCTTCCACTCTGCGTGTGTTTTTATCAAAAGCTGCTGGTTGCAATATGAGTGTATCCACGTGTTTCCCATCTATTGATTTCTCTGCAGAGAGCCAAAGCATTACTCCAACGACCAGCTCAGCACTTTAGCTCCGTGTTTACTTCAACACCCACTTGAGAAGCGGGAAAGACATTGAGACTTACTGCCTGGCTCTGATTGAGTTTGGGAGGAATCCTCTTGATAGTGATGGACCACACTGGACTCCCTGCAGTTCTCCATTGCACGTGACAGACTCGGAGCACTTTGTTGAGAGTAAAATTGGGTCACTGGTGACAAATCACAGGTTTCAAAGAGGTGTGGAGAGAATGAGTGAAAAGAATACACCTGTGAAAGTATTTGCTCACTTTTATGCATGTGTTAAACATGAACCTCACCTTGTCCATCTTTAATGGCTACAGGTTTGTGAGCCCACAGAAGCTGTACTACTTTAACAGCAGCAATATACAGCAACAGCCCTGGGGTGCTCACAAAGCCATGGTGATTCCCCTCCTGCAGGAGACACCTGTAGACCAGTAGGACAGTATCTATCATAGTGAAATAACGAGACTCACCATCAGGGTTGCTTTACTGGCACAAACCAGCAGCTGGACATGGCCTGGAGTACATTTCAGTGGTCTTGCTGCGATCCTGCTTTATTGAAGTATTATTCTAGTTATAAACGGCCGTATTGTTAAATGTGGAGAACTTGCCATAGGAAGCAAGGCTGAAGGAACTGGTTGTGTTCAGCCTGGGGAAGAGAACCTGATTGTGGCTTTCTAGCACTAAAAGGGCAGTTATGGAGAAGGTGGAAGCATCTCCACAAGGATGACCCAGAACAGGACAAGAAGACACAGCCACGAGCCGCTCCAGGGGAAGTGCCAGTGCCCCTCAGCCTGCCAGGGCACAAGCCTGCAACCAAACCCCCGTGATAACGAAGCAGAGCCGGTATCTGTGTAGGAAATTCTTAATGCTGTGAGGTGCCTTCCGTGGCAGTAGTTACCGGCTGCCGGTGCGGGTGAGGGGTTTGTGTGGATCCTGACAAGCGCGGACACCTCCGTGCTCCACAGCCGTGGCACTGTCGGCAGTGGGAAAGCCGCAGGCCGGGACACTCGTTTTTAACCAGTTTCCCCGTTGCAGAGCAAGCCCTCGGATACCGGTGGCCGAGCCGTTCCCCAACCGGGACGCCTCGCCACGGCCTGGCCCTTCCCGGCGGTCCCGAAGCACCGCTCCCCAACGACGGTCCCGCCGCGGCCCGGCCGCTCCGAAGTGGCGGGGCGGGGAGAGGAGGGGACGCGGCCCGCCCGGCCGCCTCTCAGCCCGGCCCTCCTCCGCCCCGCCCGCTGCCGCCCCGCCGCCAGGCGTCTCCCAGGGGCTGGGAACCGCCGCGGGGACGGGAGGAGTTGCCGCCGCCGCAGCTCTGCTCCCCGNCGCTGAGGGAGGCCGGCGGGAGCGCTGAGGGGCGGGGGCCGGGCGGGCGGCAGCGCCGATCACCGGGGCTAGCTGGCCGGGCGGGCCGCCCGCCGGCGCAGGAAAGCGAATTGCGCCACATGCGTCCGCCTTCAGGAGGAGACTTTTTATTTGTTTATTTATTTATTTATTTTCCCCTTCTCCCCTTCAACTTTTGCCGAGCCCCAGCCGCTGCACGGGGCTTTCCCGCTTGTCCGTTCGCTGAGCCTCGCAACGGAGCCCCAGGACCGGTTCCACGGCCCGGGCACCCAGTGGGCCGGTTCCAGCCCCTCTTGCTTCCGGGAGCAAAAGGCCTCAGAATGAGGGTTTTAAGGGAGGGAAACATCTCTTCATCGTCCTTTCGTGCTTCTCTTCAGCCCTACAGTACTCGTGGGGCAGCGGATGGTGCCTCGGCTGGTGGCACCCCTTTTGGTGTGAAACTTGGGTCGTGGTCTGGGAGGTTTGTCCCCCCAGTGAGGGCATGGCTGTGGGCCCGAACGTGTCCTTGCCACCCGTGAATGGGTCTCGATGCCTGAGTCAAAATCCCAGAGGACAGAAGCAGCCGCGGTGGGTTTACATCAACTTTTCATCCCTCTTTGGCAGGGNCCGCCCCGCCCGCTGCCGCCCCGCCGCCAGGCGTCTCCCAGGGGCTGGGAACCGCCGCGGGGACGGGAGGAGTTGCCGCCGCCGCAGCTCTGCTCCCCGGCAGGGCGCTGGGGGAGCGGGCGGGCGGCGCCCGCAGAGCTGGGCCATGAGGTGAGCAGGGCCGCGCCGCGCCGGGGGCGGCAGGTGAGCGGGGCGGTGTGCGGAGCCTGGGCCNCTTGCTGCGGTTGGGTCTTGAGCTGTCATTCACTCCTGTGGGAGACATGACTTTATTTTTTTTTCTTTTTTACTGTGGGGAGGAGGGATTTACCACATTATATGATTTGTTTTTTCTTAAAGTACGTAACTTTGTGAAAATTCAACTTACAGCTGGTTTTTTTATTTCCCCATTAAAAGTTTGCGTCCTGTGGCCAAATGACAGTTTGTTTTTCTAGAAAGGTGAGAAGGTGAATTTGGGACAGGCAAATTCTCTGAGGGCTATTGCTTTCCCTGTGTGACTTGAGCATAACAAGTATGTTCCTCTTAACAAAGGAGAGCCAGTAAGGCTAACTGCTTTTGTAGAAGGTGTTTATAGTAGCTGATGAAAAGCACAAAGTAGTAGCTGTCTTTAAAATACAAGTTTACATATAATCTTCTTTCTGCAGTTGATACTTTTAATTTATAGAGGACTATATATACGTTAATTTAGCTTCCATCCAAGCTATGGGTTTGGATACATGATATATCCACATACGTGGACGTGGCCACTTCGTCCAACATACAGGATTATTCCTATCACCTTGATGATGAGAGTCTGCACGAATAAATATAAAATGTACATACATTCTCTTTCTAAGAGGTAGTAGGAGAGGATGTGCATTCTTATTATTTCTTGGCATTAATGCCAAGAAAATGAGCAAAGCCCAGCTCTGACAAAATGAGGAAGGAAGAGGTTCCCAGTCTGAACACTCACATCTCCCAGTACTGCAGTTGTAAAATTAACACCAACATGTGCGACCTGATTCTTGGTTGACCCAGTGCTTAGCAGAAAATCTGGCTGTTTCGAGCCCGAGATATCTAATCACATGCAGTGGCACAAAACATCAAGCGGTCCTATCCTGACATGACAACGTCTCCGGCAAGACAAGAGCATCTCTTTCTGGTGAAGTCTGCAGTACGCCACTGAGCCCCCGCGTACAGCACCTCTCTTGTGCTCTGACCCTTTTCTGGGGAGAAATAAAAAGTGCTGTCATTGGGAATTGCCCATTGTCGGTCCTTCAGGTCCCTGTTGTTGGTTTGGAGAAGCAGCACATGAAGCTCCGTTCCACCTCAGTGGATGGAGAGCGGCTGTACTTTACAACGTGAAATGGGGCTGTGCCGGGCAGGTGGCTCTGGGTGGAACACAGGTAGTTGTGCTAAGCAAAAGTACGGGTACAGTGGCAGGATCAGTGACAAATGGGGTGATTATTATTCGATATAGCGTTTGCTGCTGTGGTGCCACTGTGTGTGCAGTATATTTTCCACCATTAGTGTGCACTTACTTGCTCTGCCTTGTAAGTCAAAGCAGTCAAAATCTCATTTGCAGGCCTAATGGGACCTGGTATAGATCCCGTGAGTAGTATAACTGTGTAATAGGCTGATTGCCACCACGTGTTGAATTGTTGAGTGCTCTCAAGGTCTATGTCTGATATTTAAACAGGGCCTGATCGTTCTGATCACGCTGTTACTGCAGATTGATAATGGGATTATTTGTGTAAGAAGTGGAAGGTGGGGTGAGCAGGCGTTGAAGCTAGAAATAAGATCAGCAGGACTGTACGGGTTTCTCTAGACCCGTGCATCAGAGGGAGAACAGTAGTGGGAGGTTTGGAGAGTTGGATACAAGAAAGCACATAAACACAACAAAATACATAATTTTTTCTTAAAAGCAGAAAGGGCAATTAAACCATGTAGTTAGTTCTCCAGGTTTAACCAGGTTGAAGCCTTAGGTTGGCATCTTCAAGTTTATTTAAAATTACTCAATTTTTAAGATAGAAATGAAGATTTAAGCCATCTTGAGTGCATTGTAGACTTTCTTTTAACATGGGCACTTGTTCTGCGTTCGTTTGCAGGCACGTAAGGCAGTAGGTCACAGATTCATGCTCTCTAACTAAAGACAATAACTTCAGTTTCCTTTCAATTCTGTAATCTGCTCTGCAGCGGGAAGCTCCTTGTTGTGAAGCTCTGCGAGCGCAAAGCATTTCTTCTCTCCCTGCCTGCCTGTCTGCCAGGACTTGGCGGAGAGGAAACAACGTAAAATAATTCCCCCTCACTGTTGGGACACATTTAATTCTACAGTGTGTTGCAGGGCCTGAGCCACTGTCCCTTTCTCTCAAACTCCTAACTTCTTGGCTGAACCCAAACCCATCAACTACCACCCCACCCATAAGTGAATACAGACATTGTATTTAAAGACAGGCTGTGCTGGTGTTTGATATAAGTTTCATGTGTTTGAGCAGTCGACATAACACCTAGCTTTGTGAACCTAAATAGTCCTCTTCAGTAAGAGCCATCTGGCTTACAAGATGTTTGCAGAACCAGGGCATATTTAAAGTATGCATTGCCAAATAGCCCTACTGGCTTCACTGAGTTTTTATTTTAAGATGTCCCAGCTTTCCAAAGATAAGCCTGAAGCGAATGAGACTGCTCCCAACGCCAAGGGAACGTCAGTCACACACTTCTACTTAAGCACGTGCCACCATACAACTGACTGTATCATTTAATTGTCACTAAACACAGAAGAAACTGTTTGTTCTTTCCTTGCGTGTGTGAGAAGTAGGAAATCTCTCTAAATGATGCCAAGGATACTGCTATTTTATGATAACTAGCAGGAAATAACAAGAGTTAGGACAGAAAGAAGGTCAGTCTACTTGAATTCTGTATGGGGAAAATCTTGAAAGTTGATCATAAAATATAATTCCACACATCCTGAGGGTAATCAAATAAATATTTTGCTTCTAGCCCTGCTGTTTTGCTGACTTATCTCTTGCTTCCATGCATTCCTCTGAATATGGGCTATTTGGAATTTGCTGTGAAAGAGAATTTCGGGTTCCACGTGTCTCTGACACGACTATCGAGAAGTGGCAGTTCTTTCCAGTGGTCTTTGTCTGTATTCTTCTCACATTTCCTCTCTTTTCTTGCTTTTTCTGCCTGCACTGATCGATCTGTAAAGTGGTGGGAGCTGCAGTGCTAAATTGGGATCAAAGATGCCTTCATTCTGTCTTGGAGGACGGAGAAGATCTGCTTTTATCTCTCTGCTTCCTGCACCTAGAGCACTATTTTAGGAGCAGCTGTTTCACAAGCAAGTTAAGATAGCATTAACTATTCATAATCCCAAACTGGAATGATGATAGAACAGATACTATCTGTTGATTCATAGTTCTAATGAGTTGGAGGGATAACTCAATCACACTGGTTACCTCCCAGTGTTTTCTCCCATTCAGCTTCCATGATTTTTCAAAGGGTATCCCTAAACACACTGGTGCTGTATATTGCCTTACTTAAACCCCTAGAAAACTGCAGTGGGAATAACATGCAGAAAACCATGCATTTCTGGTCCTTGTGATGGGTGGTAAAAGGGTTTAAAGTAAGCTCAGTCATGCTGGGTGGGTTAGTCAACATCCTTGCTTGTTGTCATTTTTTCCTCTGGAGAGCCTCAAGTTTCAAGTATAGGAAGGTTTGGCTCTTTGATTTGCTAATAAATCCTTGAAGATATTAAACAAATATAAAAGAGAGCTCTAGTTCTTGTCTGTATCAGTGAAGAGTCTGAAGAAGTAAGTAGCTGTGCAGAAAAACTGTGCATTTCATCCTGTTACTCTTAACTTAGATGCTGTTATTGGAGAAGATGTAGGGGGTATCTCAGGAATATCACCATGATCTGCTGTGAGTGGCACCTAGTCCTGACTCTCCAATGTCTAAGTGCTGGGGAAGACCTCGCTGCTCTGGGTGACCCACAGGGGTCAGAGAGTAAGTGCCAACCTTCATCCCAGTCCAGCTGCTGTGAGCCAGTCATCTGTGTAACGTGTATGGACTCCCCGTCCTAATTGTTTACTCAGTGTTTCCTCCTTCCCTGCTCCGAGGAGGGTGGGAATGGGTCTCTCCTAGGAGGATGCTTCATCATTGCCTATTTTGTGTGTATCTTGGGGAGGAGCAGGGAAGTTCTCTCTTTTGTGTGTCGAGATGGAGAGTGGTCATGTCCAGCATGTCTAGAGTGATAGTACTTGTTTTGCCTTGGGTGGGGCAGTGGGGGTCCCGACAAGGAAATCTGTGCTCAGGGTTAAGGTAGTTCAACTGGTGGCTGCCCAGACCTGCCTGTTGCATGTAGAGCTGTTTCAGTGCCAAGTGTCAACTTGGTGTGCTGAGGGGTGTTGCAGGTGACCTGCAGGACCCAAACACGCTGCGTGGAATGGCTTAGCCCATTCATTACTATGTCTTCACAGCTACACTAATTGTCTTGGGGAAAGTTGTGTGCTGTCAGTTCAGGAGCACTGGTCACTGCAGAATGGTTAATGTTTGCTGTGTTCATCCTGTTGGGAGGCACTGTCCTCTGATGTCCACTGTCCTCTGATGTCCACTGTCCATCCTTCTGGTGCCATCACCTCTCAAACGATCGTCTGAAGAGCTGGAGCAAGAAATGCATTTGCAGCAAATGCAGAATAGACGTGCTTTTCGTTTTCTTCTGGGCATGAAATAGAATTGCACTGAGGAAAATACTAGAAGAGCAGCATCTAACCTGTACTGGTGTATACAATAGCAAGCAAAAGTAGTGTAGAGAGCAGTATTACACTTTGCTCCTTCACTCGGTCTCTGGTTTCCAGGTTCCCGTTGCTATGAATGGTGTTGAGGATGAGCTCTTGAGGATAAGCAAGGATACCTTTGGCAAAAGTTTCACATGTGTCTTTCAGAGAGAACTGCAAGAGCAGAAGTCTGACATGCTTTTTGGCCATAAACTGTCACTGTGGTTTCGTTGGGTTACTTAACCTGTAATGTTATTTCCATTACTGCAGTTGTATAATGTGATCAACAGCATTGGTTTGTCCTGTCCTACAGAAATCAGTAACAATAGAATCAGTATGGCTTTTTGAAAGATTACAATTAACAGTGCTGCAAGGCTGAGCAATAAACTAGTGATTTATAGTGTTAAAATCTCTTTTGCCAGTGCCATGACAGATTGATGCCCAAAGAAGTCACCAAGTATCTATTCGATTGTTATATTGTCCTGCAATAATAAACAATGGAAGGACCAGGGAAGCTCATCTTAAAGACATAGCTAAGCTAGTTCAAAGTTTATTTTGTCCCCAGAGAGATGGACGTTCCTTCTTTGTCGGGTGAAATTATCTCCAGAGTCATTACCACACATGAGGTGTGCAGAGAATGAAGGCGAGTATGAAAGGAAGGGGTGCAGCGATGCTAAACGAAGATCTGGGAAAAGGCAGTAAGCAAAAGGCAAAGGAAAGATAATGAAATACCAGAAAGTATTAGTTACAGGAAAGAAGTTACTAAAACATAACTGAAGTTGGATCGAAGAAACAAAAAGGAAACTACAGATGGAAGAACAGTGGAAAAAAAAAAACCCAAAGATTTGTTTTGTTAACCTAAGAAGTTCTATTTTGATTCAATTTTCACTTATTCTTAGCAACCAGCTCAACTTTCTGTGCAGAGAGGCAACCTTTGTAATGTTCTAGGAAGCAAAAAGACTCTGCATACAGGTTTCATGATGCTTTCTGGCTTCTGGGTTTTTTTCCTGGATCTTGGTGGGAGTCATGGCTCCTGCATCATTGAGTGAGTAAAAGGCGTGAAACCCTTTCTAAGCGATTAAGACAAGGTAAGAAGAAGTAACTTTACCCTTTTCTGCTTCAACTGCACTTGGATATCTCAGCAATCACCCGTATTAATTAAACAAGTGACTTAACACCTCTCGCAGTGAAACAGCAGCAGGTGATTTGCCTGCTGAAATCAGGTGGTTTACCTGTTAAAACACTACCCTTTTGTATTCTCAGGGCTTCTGTATTCTCTGAGCAGGGCTGCTGACCAGAATCATGGAATAGTTTGGGTTGGAAGTGACCTTTAAAGGTCATCTAGACCAACCCCCCTGTGACGAGCAGGGCCATCTTCCACTAGGTCAGGTTGCTTAGAGCGAATCCCAATGCACTAGAATAAAACCATCCCTCCCTGTTTCGGTGGGAGAGACATTTGAAAACGAGCACATGAGGTATCCTGAGTGGATGCATCATTTGCTTCTTGTGAACCTGACAGCCAAAGAGCACGTCCTCATTCTGATGGTGCCAAGCGCTGGGAAGGGATCGTGTGATGGTTGGTCCTCGGTGGTAGGTGCCAATAAAAGTAAGAAGAATCATGCCCCAGCTGGGGGGGAAGCTGTGATATCCCAAATGAAGGAGGGTGAAACCAACAATTTTGGTGAAATGTAAACACGGCCTGTAGTACTGATTCATCACAAAGCCAGTGAAACCCATACATTTCTTCAAAATGTTTTGGTTTCAGTTAACTTGGTGTATGCAGGCAAAAATTCAGCTTTACTGGAAATATTTTGACTTGTTCATGACTCACTTGTTTTTCCAAATCTGACACTCCTTTACCCACAAAACAAGTAAATAAGCAGGCAAAGCAAGCACACGTTTACTCTACATTCTGTGGTCTTGAAATTCTGTAGTTCTGAAAAGTATTCTCTGCTCTCCCTTCCGTGAAGCCTTTGTGGGGACGGTGTTTGTGGAAAGTTTCTTACCGCTGTGGTGGCACTCACAAAGCCCTGCTTTGGAAACCTGTCGCTTTGGAGTTTTACTTTTGCTTAGAACAAAACATTGCAGGGGCGTTTTGGGTCTCTTGGAGGTTGCAGAGAGATTGTAATGATATTCTTGTCACTGGTTGTCCCCAGCAAGGCTTCTGGACCTTGTTACTTCTCGCGTGACAGCTGCCAGTGACAAGAATAATTTTCACGCTTGGAAATCATCTTTACTTGACCTGTGCACATTTACATGCTGTTCTTCTCTCTCAAATATTGTTAGTGTGATAGAGTGATGGATGGAGTCATCTCCCTTTTTAATGCAAGGATTTGCTATACAGATTTTTCACTGTGCCTGCAAAGGTATTTTTGTTTAATAACAATATATCCTAGTTTTCAAGCATTTATTAAATAAGATGAAGAGAGGCTAACCTGACCAAAACAGAGAGATCAACAAGGAAGAAAACAAATCGAGGAAAAAAGGGAGAGTAAATTGGTTTTCCCTGTTTATCTTATTATAAAAGAAAGGAGAAGACTGTAAATGATTCTTTTTTCCCTGTATGTTGCTCTTATAGTTCCAGTGATTGGTCAGCATTGAAGCCTGGATCGCAGAACACACCAAGGCCTCAGCACCCACACAGGCAGATATTTAGAAATCTCTGGACCCCTAGCAAAGATGAAATACTGAATTACAGAGTGTGTAAGATGATGTTAGAGGTCATGAAAGTGAATTCATTGAGAAGGGGTTACGGATCTCAGTCCTTTCACAAAAAAAAGAAAGAAATCATCAGATGTTTGCTAAATTTTTCATACCGTGCTGGGTTTGCCATCATACTTCTAGTAATATATTTGGGTCCCAGAATCTTAAATTGCATTATTTTTGACAAAGATGATCTTCAAAAGTTGAATTCGTGGAGTCGACCACACAAGTTAAAACAGCATCTTCAGGGAAAGATGTGACCCGTTGCCTTCAGTTTGTCCCAGCAGAGCACTTGTTCTTGAGTCATCCTGGTTCTCCCAGTGCAAATCTCCTTAGTGAGTCATTGGTGACCACTTATTAGAAATCTTTTGGGGCTTTATTCACATTGTAGTAGGTGTTGGAGCCTAGAATGTCATGGTGTAACACGTGAAGTGTACACTTGTTTGTTGACTGAAACCACCTAAGTATTCAATAGCGGATGCTTTTAGAAAAGCCCAAGTTCTTCCGCTTGCAGCCCTCACATCCCACATGAGCATCCAACAGAATACGTTCATGTAGGTTTTATAAATTACTAAAATGACCTTCTGGTAACTTGGGGTGTAAATGTCAAGCGTTTAGAGTTGTTTGGGGCTATTTTTCAGTCACTCACTGAATCGTACTGAATGGCTGTTTCCAATGGCAAAAGTTGGAGTTGAAGAGGTCATGCAACTGGGTGAAGAAATGAGGACAAATGACCTCTTGGTGAGCTTTTAAGGAAAGGTTAGAGATTGCATATTTTTATAAATAAAATAAAAATAGAGATTTTTATTTTTTTTTCTACATTATTGAAAAAAGTTTTTCTATATCAAGGTAACTTTTAAATGAAGAAAGGATGTCCTTTGCCTCTGTTGCTCTGGAGCCATTGGAGAAGTTAAACTGATTCTAAGACTGTCCCTGAAGAAATGGCATGCAGACAAGTGACTGTAGTAAAAATGCTTGCACTCCTGAAATACTAGGTGTACTTTGTATCTGCCTGCACTTTGCATTAATTAATCTGTGGTGCACCCAATTTCATATTGCCAATTTAGCACAAACACTGTGCACATAATGCCACATGTTTTGGCTCCTTGTTTGAGTAAAGTGCAAGAAGTGGCACAAGATCCCAAGAGCATTTGGGTACCATACAATTACTGAGAAGTTTTCCATCCAGACCTCAGAGAGGCAGGAGCCCAATCTTAACTCTGTGTTAGGAGCTCTCAGGATGGGAGAACCAGAGGTTCTGCTGATCTTCAGTTGGCAGTGAGGAGAAACTTTCTCTTCTGTCCTTCATCTGAGAAACAGGTTACTGTGCTGAATGCGAATGGGGATCCGCAGCCTTGAGTCTGCACCTATATCTGTGTTGGTTCAGCAATAACCCATGAGCCACAATTTGTGGGTTTTGGAAGTCATCATACAGCTTCATAATCAAAGCAAAAATGAAAGTAACAGCTAAGTAATATTTGGGAACGTGTGTAGCTTTCATTAGTTTTTTTTTTTGCTTCTATTTGGGGGATTTGGATATTTTTAGAGTTGTGTGCCATAGGTATTCTAAGCACTACTATGAAAATACAACCCCTAAAACTAATGTACCATTTAAGAAAAGGCAATAAGAAATCAGCCCTGAAGTTAGAGTTTACTTCCAACAGAATTAGTCCCTGATGATTTGATGTCGTGGCTCCTTTGCTGCGGTTTGAATAACAGGCCCCTTGTGCCTAGACCCTAGGAAGCATTTTTCATGCAGCATCCCGCTCCAACCAGTCCAGACAAAGACCATGAGTGGTTTTGCTGCTGAGGCTGCTGTTGGCAAATCCAGCTGCTGTTGGCAGAAGATCTGAGTGCGCGGGTTGCTGCAAACGAATTGAGGGATGCGACAGGCAGCAGTTACCCAGCACAAGGCTTGTGGCGGTTAATTACACTCATTAATTACAACAGCTACTGTTGTCCCTCTACCTCAAGTATGAAGTTCTCAGTGAAAACCTCTTTTCATTATGCTTTAGTTTGAGTTTTGAGGATGGAATAGTGTTACCTATCATTGGTTGCTTCCTTCAGACAGCTGAAGTAATTCTCCCAAGTCTGAGGCCTTTAGGAGTGGACAAAGGAAAGCGAACGCTTGTAATAGCAAAGATGCTGTTAACAAACATATTATGGAAGAGCATTAATTATGCTTCGATACATAGTTTATGTATAGAGGCATCCAGCTTTTATGAAGCAGCGACAGTGACACAGCTGCTCAACCTGTTGAAATCACCATTAAGATTGCATGTTGCATCTAAAATATGGCTAAAAATACCGATATTCTCAACCTGAAATCTTTTTTTTTCAGGTAAAACCTCCTCACTTTTACTAGTTTCTGAATCAAACGGTCATTTCACAGCATTGAAATTTAAAGCTGCTAAAGAGCAAGACTCTGAAAGTGAAATGTGACCAAATAATGTGAGTATTTATATTTGCATAGCATAGCAGCAACATCACACACTGTGATAAGGATATAGGATGTGTCTGGATGATGATGTAGGTACGTGCACAACTTCTGAGCGTTTGAGGTGGGGAGGTTTTAGATTACCATAATCTAAGCAAGATGTGTGGTGTAAGGTGTTGGTTTCCAGGTGACAGATCTGGGGTTGTTTTTATGATTTCCTGAAATTTACTGGCATTGCTGAAGTACTGCCTAAACGTGTGTCCCCCTTCTCTGGTCACGGGAGCGGGATCTTGCTGGTCTCTCTGTCTCCACTCTGGGTTTTGCTCACCTGACTTTGGGAAGCTGACGGCTGCTAATGAGTTTTATTTGTAGCGAGCTTTATAAAAGGAGAGAGTGTTAAAGCCAAGGTTTTTGTAAAAAGCCTTTTTGAAGCCGCGGGAGACTTGTTGACTCTGCGGTAGGCTGCCTGGGGAGGATGCAGAGAAGGCAGAGGAAATCTCCCTGCCACCAGCCCGGCCAGCGGAGAGAAGTGGCAGTGCCCTTCCTGAAATGAGTGTTGGGATGCGAGTCCTGAAGGGATGAAAAAAGAGTTTAGCCAAGGTACTGAGGGAAAACAGGAAAAAGTGCCTTTTCACGTGACCTCGTACAAGTGGCTCCGGTGTTTGTTTTGTGGCGGTTCAGGCTTGAGTTTCAGCGAGGAGGAGACCAGAGTCCTATACACAGCCTCATTGAAATGGAAATGGTTTTGCTGTGGAATGCAAATTATTTTAGGAATGTTCCTGGGTCTTGAGGCTTTTTAAAACTTACACTTTTAAGATTTATTTTTTTTAAGCTTATTTTAACCAATTCCCTTAACAAAACAAGGATCCAGAAGGACGATCGATGCCTTGACCCTGACCCAGCAAAATATGAAGTGTAGGTTTGTCTTTACATGTACAAATAGTTCCGGGCAAGGCAGTGGTGGAAAGACATGGGAAATGCAGAAATGCTTCACTGGATCCGCAATCAAAATGCTGAGAGCTTTGCAAATCCAAACAACAAGAGCAGCCCTCAGTAAGGCAGGCTGGCACGGGATGCCATTTGGTATCATTCCCTAAAGATTTGTTTCCCTTTTATTACTATTGCTTTTTTAAAAATACTATTTAATTGCATTTCTTCTGTTACCAGGGCACTAGAGATGGGCAAGGACTTGTCCTTGATGCGTTGTCTGCCACAGGTCTTTTGCGGACCAAAGTAGATCAACGTCAGTGATAGGAAGCTGGGAAAATTCTGATAAGAGACAGTGCCATATTTTAGAACAGGAAAAAATTGCTTAGAAAAAAAGGAGTGGGATTTGTTGGTCTTTGTGGTTCTGGTATCAGGACACAGGATATGAAATGGTTTTACTTTTAATGAGAGTTTGGGGTTGGTTTTTTTTTTTGCTTTAAACTGCAAGTAGATGTGGATGGATTCGGTGCGTATGTGGGCCGTATTTGATGACGCTACATGTTGAGGTGATGGTAACCAGGTTAGAATGTTAATCGGTTGGTGCAGGGAATGGAAAGGCAAGACTTTTATGTGTCCAAATGTAACACTCAATGTAGCTTTGCCAAAATAATAGCCCAACCCATCCAAAATGTATTGAAGTGAATAGGTTGTCTTATTGCCTGACCTCTTGAAGTCACGGGAAAACTGACAGTGCCCTTGATTGCTTGCATATCGAGGCATTTAACCTGTAGGCATGTGTATGTATTTATAAAGGTTCCTTCAGCAGCAGGAGTAGTTTATGTATTTGTGTAGTATTTGCGTACGTGTGTATACACACTTCAAAACAATTATCATGAGTGTATAGAAAATACTCTTAGCAAACACATTAAAGACAACATATCCTTGAGTACTTGACTTTTATCTACTCACAGTCCGCCTTATGATTTTCTGCACTGTTCTTCTATGTCTGCAGAGTCCTTTGTAAAAGAGATGTTCTATAAATCATTCTCAGTTTTCATGATTTTCTATTCACAAATATTACTTCATTCACAAAAATGATGTATTATTCACAAATGAGACTTATATTTGAAGTACTTCTGTAATATGGGGGAGCTAGATGGGTGGATCAGGGACACAAGTGTGTATGTGTTGTACTGCTCAGGTTTTTCACTTAATCAAGGGAAAGATGCGGAATCCCAGACATAAAGGAAAACATTATGAAGGCAAATGAGTTATTCTGGTTTATAATTATAAAATAATTTCATGGTTTGAATAAATTATGTAATTCTGTAAAAGTACAGGTATATACTATTTTATGTGATAAATTGTAAAGTGATTTATAATTCCATGTTTTCTCCAGTGAGGAAATACATATGGTAGATAGGAAATGCACTGAATTTCACTGCTGGACATTTGATGAGTTATGCTCAGCATACACCAGGTCCTGATTGTGGATGCACATGTAGGGGACAAACAAAAACTTCAGAAAGGTTTCTCTGACTGGAGATTCTGGCGCTGCATATTCATCTTTCCCTGTTAGTACTCCCTTAATACTTACATCATTTCTGTATCGTTATGGTTTTTCCTTCCTGTTCCTGACTTAGGGAGAAGAGAAACTGTGTCAGCAGAAATGCAGTTAGCCCAGCACGAGCCCCAGCAGTAGCCAAAAGAGAACAAGCAGGGACACCAGCAGAATGCTAATGCTGGGTAGTAGATGCTTTGTCTCCTGAAGGTGTGTTTTCTTCTGACGGGTGCAACCTGAGGCGTAAGGTATGCTGAAAGTTAAACCCCAGCAACGGATTTCGGTAATGGGGGAAGAGAGTCCTTCCTGATTTAATCTCTGTGTAAGTAGGTTAAGTGTGGTTTTCCTGTCACATCTTCGCTTGTGCATTTTAAAGACATCTGCAACTGTATTACTTACCGTAGATGTCTCGAAAGAAGCGCTTTTACTTGCGTTTTACCTTTACTCTGTTAAAATGTGATAAAAGGTACTGAGATAACAGTGTCATCTACGTGGGGCTGTTGTGAATCTATAAACAGGTTGTCCTGAACCTTCTTCCGAGTACTTGAAGTACAGTAGTGTCCCCTTTTCAGCTGCATGAGTAAGGTTGGACAGATGACTTCGCAGCATCAGGAGAAGAGTCTTCCGGTGACTGGTTAATTCGGGCATCTCTCTGACGTGCAGCATGAAACTGAGGTCTGTTTTTGAGCTGTGTTATGTCAGATCATTAGGAAGAGTATGCCTGTGCTGACATTTGTCATTGGTTTTGGACATTGTTTTGTGTGCAGAGAGCAATGTAAAGAATTCTGTAATAAACTCTGGGGGCTTGGGGGGTGGGCAGATGGTGACCAGTTCAGAGCAGCTATGTTTCTGCTCACAGTGGATTCATAATTCAAAAGCTGTGATCCAAGTCTTTGTCTCTGCATGACGTAGGTTTCTTTTGCAAACAGCATCTTCTGTTGTCATCTACAGATGGCATCGTGATGCAACCTTAAGAGTATCACCCACAGTGTCAGTGTGGCAGTATGAAAGCTCTTCCTGTTGCTGCCACTTATGTCTCTTCCCACATCAGTGCCTGCTTTTCCCCTGGATTTCTGGGGCATGATGCCAGGGAAGTCAGGTCAACAGAAGAGCTCTGTCACATGAACCTGTGTGAGAATGCTGCTGTGTTACACACAGGACAGCTTGAACATCTAGTTGTAGCTTTGTGCTGCAGATGTTGCAAAGGTCCCTCACAGAGCAGTTTCCTGGCCTCCCTTGCTGTGGTGTTTGTCCTCTCCACTGAAGATGAGATTCAGGGCCAGTCAAGTAAGCACTGGTTTGTAAAACTGTATCATCCTCCTAGAAATCTGCAGTGGCCTGCAGTGGATGCAGGACTTTGGGTGAGAACTGCATTCAGAAACTTAAGCCAGGTGTTGTATTGTCCAGGCACAGGAGGAATAGAAAATAGAGCCTTTGCTGCCCACCTTGTTGTCTCTTGGTGTGAACCACTGGTAAGGAAGGTTGTTACCAAGGCTGTTGTTGCAGCTCTCATGGATGTCTCGTGTGCATTGCATTTCCTTGTGGGACTTACCTTTCCACTGGTGCATCAACCCTGATCCTCGTGTAGGTCCTTCTCATGGACCATATATGGAAACTGACTGGCTGATTTCATCCTCTGCATCAGAACAGAAGGGGTAACGGGAGTTGCCTCTCCCCCTGCAGACCCTGGATGTCCTCGGGTAATCCCACCACCACAGTGTGTTCCCATCCTCAGTCACACATGCCCACAGCGTGCCCACTACCGTCGCTTCGGAAACACAGAATGCATAGGCTGTAAATTTGTGGCAAAGATGGAACACCTAAGAAAGAGAAAACCTAAAATCCCAGCACCTACTCTGCTACTTGTCCTCCTCGAAAGGCAGTGCAGAACCAATCCTCACTGCCTCTAACCAGCAGGTAGCCACTTTTCACCACCACAAAGCATTGAACGTGTCATCATCCAGTGTGCTATCTGTAGGCTGTTAACAGTCTATTATACTTAACCCATCAAGTCCTATTCAACCTAAATTGCATAAGCTAATTTCCTGATACCTGAAAGCCTGTCAGAACCTCGTTAGGCTTTGCCTCAAATTTTCAGGGCTGCAATTTGCATGTATGGGAAACATCCCCCACTCTGCTCCTCCTCCTCTTCTGCCCATTCATTGGTGAGAAAGAACAGTCTTTAAGAGCAACCACAAACAGCTTCTTTTGGCTGTGTGGGCAGCACAGCAAATTTGGCCAATATACCTGCAACACTTCATATAAAGTTCAATGTGGTACGTCAGTGTGGTTTACAAGGAGTGAAAACACAGAAGATTGGCCAGTGGAACTGTTAAACTGAGGCCACCATGGCCACTGGCCAACCACCTGAGTTTAGATTGACAAGTGACTGGTGTGGCCAGAAACCACCAGGCACTGTGCCGGGTTGGCACAGAATAAGTGGGTGCCATGACTCTGGATGTGTCAGAGCCCCCTTGGCTGGGGGGCACTGTGCAAGATGTGCCATCAGGCACCAGAGAGCTGACCTTGAAGGAAGAGAAGGACCTACGGGAGTGGATTTCTGCAGCTGGGAGGACAGGCAGTTCCTGGGACCCTATTGAGGATAACTGGGGAGGAGCTGGCATAGCTTATGAAGGAACTTGTAGTTCTGCTTACGCTCCATTGACGCTGCAAATACACCTTTCTGTGCTTATCCTCACCCTGTCAGAGATAACGTCCTGACTGACTTCTAGAAGAGGAGCAGTTCCTTGTGTTGGTTCACTTGCTGCTCTGTTGTTGGCTCCTGTTGCAGTGACTGAGATGTCCTCACACAGGTATTCCCTCTTGGTCTTTAGTTTCTATGTCCTCCCCAAGGGCTGGGCTTAGGCCGTACAGGGTTGCTGCTGCTCATGCTGCTTCATCAGAGGACAGTACCAGGGGCAAAAAGAAAAAGAGAAAGTCTCCCAGGATTTGATGGCCTGTGGAGAAAACCACTTTGGTGGTTTGTGGTTATCCTCTTCATAGTGCCCTGGTTCCCTGGGGCAAATCTTCTGCAGCAGAGTTTTGTACCTTTGACCACGTCCACGGAGGACCATTAGGAGTAGAGGCTCTGTACAAGGTGACCTGCATGTACTGGTAAGTGCCTTTAATGCCCTGAGGGGCAGCAGGTAGACTGCGGAAGAAGGCAGCCCTGTCAGTGTGGGCAAAAAGGATGGGAGGGAAGAGCCAACCTGTGTATTAACAGCTTTCTCCAGTGGTTTTGTAGCTGGTTCTGAGTAATGAGTAAATGGAGAACCTCCTCATGCTTCTGAGAGCTGCCTCCACCCCAGCAGGAGATTAGCTTTTTAATTGCAGGGGAAGTGTCTCATAGGACATAGGACATCTTCATTCTGCCATGTGTGTCCAGAGGTATGGCCTTCTGTCCTACCTAGTGTATGTGCTCCTTCTTCTCCATGCCCCCTCCTCTACCTTCAAAGTGACACCACAGAACAATTCAACTAAACAGTAACTGGGATGTTCCTGGATCACAAGTGTCACTGGAACGTGGCTGGGTGGCAAATGTGGGGGGGACAGAGAGAGGATGGACTTTCTGGGGCTGGGCTTTCTCATGACAGGAGATTGCTGCAGACCAGATGGGGGAGGTTGAAGGTACGCCACTGACTTACACCATATGAAAGGGAAGAGCTTGATGTGCTCTAGTGGTTTACCAGGTAATTGCCCTGCAGATTGAATGCCAGCAAAATCAAATCCTTTTGCCTTGTAATTTATTGGGGGTTTAAATCTTTATTACCAGCAATTGATGGCACTGCTTTGACAGTGACAACACGTAGCCTGCTGTTTCTGGGGCTGACAAAGGCTGGTATGTGTACGGTCACATACAGATGCCGATAAAGTCCACTCTTCCCTCTGCAAGGCCTAAATTCTTAGAAATTAGCACCACAGACAAGTACCTCGCTCAGCCAGAATGGAGTCAAACTGCAAAGTAGGATTTTTGCAGAAAGAAAGTGTTTTCTGGCTGATGGAAGTCAGACTCGGACACTTGCTGCTTAGAAAGTCTGCTCTCAGCATGGCTGTTTTCACGGGGAAGGAGGAGATGCTGATGATTCTTTAGCCTGTGGGACCCTTTACTGCTTCTCTCTTACATCTACACGTCCCAGAGAGAGACAAAAGCCAGTTTGTAAGTTGTGTGTTCACCAAAGGCAGCTGTTTTGGCAGAGGTTACTGGAGAGAGGTTGATGTGCTGGTGCTTTTGTTTCGTGCCTCACCTGCAGTCCCCTTGATCTCAGACAGAAGTGTCAGTTCTCTGCCTGGCTTCTTGTAAAAGTGGACCAACTGTAATACTGTATGACTTGATTAATTGCTGAAATGTAAGCATCTAGTTCTAGCTGAGTTGCCCTGGGTAGCCCTGCCTGGCTTCTAACTCCAGGTCCAGCATGGACTCTTTTTCCTGTCTAACCAATATTATAGCTATCAGCTTCATGGGGGTGTTTCGCGTGTCCTACGGCATCTCAAAGGGCACAGGACGCTTGTGCATGGGCAACTGAAGTGTCTTGCCTTGTAGGATCTTCCCTGCTGAAGGTCTGTGCTGAGCTGCTCCCTGTCAGTTTTATCCCACTGATGTCAGGGAACGTGTACATCCCTAAGGTGAGCGGAGTCTGTTCGGTTTTGTGTTGAAAACATGAATTTTCTGCAATAAAGACCACAGAATACCTGTCAGCTACCCCTCACCCCCCACCACTGCAGATCACTCTAAAATGCAAAGCTTTAGTTTATCTTCTCTTTGGTGAAAGCAGCATAGACTTGAAAGATGTTTAGGCACGTGGGAAGGAAAGACCAGGCAGCTTTTTTTTTATTTTGACATCAGTACTTTTCCAAATTCCACAGTACAGAGCATCAATAAAATACATATTCTTTACATGTTGTCTTTTGTGCTAGGGTCATCAGTTGAAATCCTTGGGGGTTTGATTAGGTTGTGATGGGACCCATGGTAGGATAGCAAGTCTGATCTTCTAACTTTGTGTCTTGGTCTGCAAGCACTTAAATGAGGATATGTTTGTTTATCAATTGTCAACATGCTAATGTAATCAGCATACTTGTTATGTTGCCCAGTAATGATGATCTGTGTGTACATTATCTCTGAGTAAATGCTGGGGGGGAATGCTCATCCTGGCTGCTTTTGTATGCAGGGACAAATGGCATATCCTCAAGCTACGCTGGCAATTTAGGAGCTTGCAGCAGATTGCCAGAAGTGTTATTCTTAGTCTTCTCAAGCTTGAAAGTGGCAAGTGACAGTATATTCATAGGTTTCAGCAGAGAGCTGGATCTCAGATTCCTCATCGTGGACAACCTGGTGGAGTCACAGCTTCTTCCCTGGCAAATTCTTATCAGCAGGCCCTGGCACCTCTCTGCCACATTGTGCTGTGTATTCACCTTCCTTTACCACTTCTTTACACCCCTTGAGTCCATTTCTTTCTCAGTTCTTGTTATTCTTTGCCATCCATTCTCCCTGTCATCATTATTGCCTTCTTCCATGCTCCTTTTCCTTCAGTTCTCCCAGCCAGCTCCAATTCGTTTGGAATCGTCTTACTAACGATCACTGTGACTTTTAAAAATGAAGATGTTGTCTTCGACCCATTTCAGTCAGCAACAAAATCCCGTTGTCTTCATCAGAGTCAAGTTTTCACCTTAAGTCATATACACACACCTTTGAAAACTGCTTGACTTTTTCAAGACTTGTGCTGGACACAACAAAATGGCATAAGCTGATGTGATTGATACTGTTGTTTGTATGTCCCCTTATTAATACATTCCTTATGATTTCTGTTGCTCCACACGTTGCGATCCCCCTGTGTTGGAGGCAGCTACAGAAAAGGCAGCCTCTGCTCCTGTGTACTTAAGAGTAAAATTTCAGTCAAAAGCCAGCAGGTGGATGGGAAGGGAACAAGATGAACACAGTCCAGCAGAAAGCCACAAGTCTCCAGAAGTTTTCCAAGAGAGCAGATAGAATGCCTTGTCTTGTATCTAGTTAATATTCTGTAAAGTACCAGAAATAGCAGGCTTCAACAGAGAATGGCATGCAATGGGGTAAAATACAGGGCACCTGAAAACTCTGGTTTAATAATAAACCTCAACAAAGCTGTGGGATACAGTAAATTGCTCTGAATTAAAATGTATTGCATTAATATTGCCAATTCATATTGTTTGTGAAATGAAGTGGACTCATTTATTAAGGAATGAAAAAAAAAAGACGGATTTACTCTTTTTCTCCACCAATTGAAATTCTTCCTTGTTAGATTTCCCTAGATATGTTCTCAACATTTTCTTAAGAGCTAAATAACTGTGCATACGATAACTAGCCTCAGGTTTAAACGTGAATAGTGCTAGTTCAACAAACTGATCATTCCTTTTTGTTTTTTCATTTATTTTATGTAGGTTTCCTTTGACTGATCTGTAAACATGTCCACAGACCTGCTATGTAAGTACATTTCCGTCATCCCACAGTGATATTTTTGTACCATATGTTTTCAGCAGATTCCCAGATGTGCTCGTGATTTGATGTCTTTTATCTTAACTATAAAGTCTGCTTTTACATTTGCGTTTCTTCTGAGACATCTGTGGAACAATATTACCATTATAATCAACGGGATTATTCTTGGAGTAAAGCATGACTTAATATGAGTAAAATTGTAAAAATCTGGCCCATGTATAAGAACAGACTGGTTCATTGAGACTTAAAAAATTACAATTCTAGCTAAAATGTTTTATCTATCTTTGGCACAAATACCATTCCAGATGACTACTGAGTGATGTGCTTGTGGTTTTTTAATCACTTTGTGAATTTAACTCCTGTGTTTCCAAGTCACATCCAAATCTCTCTCCTCATCACTATTATCCCTCCTTTTTCAACAGCAGAGAATATACAAGTGGCATATTCCTGTACTTCGCTGTCGTAACTACAGCCAAAAGTTACCGCTCCAATCTCTCCAATATTCCCTTGCTCCAGCCTGGGCTATCTGCAGCATTAAGCATATTTTTCTGTGTGTATTGATCTGATCTCCGTGCTTTCTTTTGGAGTCCCTCCAGTGCCTCAGCTTCCATTTTTTATTGTTGCCTCTAAGGTCTGCCCAAGTGCGTGCTGTGTAGCGTAAGGGAGGACTTTCAGAAACCCCTTTTATCAGTTTCCAGTACTTCCTCACAGGAACGAAGAAAACAAATATATTTTTTTGGTCAATAACTGTAATCTGTTAATAAATATAAAAACCACTGATGGCCGAGTAGCAGATAGCAGCTTCTGTGGAGGAGATATCTGTATTTCCAGGTCAAATTATTTGTGAAAGTGCATTTTTTTTGAGCTTTATCCACTAACTGGCAATTTTGGGGCATGCTTAAGTGCCGTTTAGATACAGGGAGAACTCTAAAATGAGGAATGCAATATGCTTTGTATTGTATACATCAGGCCTAACTGCTGTCAGGAGTGAAACGTTAGGAAAGGAGGGCGGGCAGGGTGACTGCACAGTGGGCCTGCTCAGAATCATGCAAGACTCCTCAACACAAATGTTGAATCTAGTTTGGCTGTTTCAGCTGATTTGTGCCCTGGAAGTTTAATTCTACTCTCTTCAGCTCAGAAGAAGAGAGCTGAGAAGTTATGACACGAGGAGAGGTTGAGGGAGGTGGATGTGCTCGTCCTGGAGAACGGATCTAGCCATGGTCTTCCAGTAGAAAAATGGTGGTTATGGAGAAGAAGGTGGATGCAGTTGTCTCCAGAAGGATGCGGTGTGACAGGACAACAGGTGATGGCCACAAATTGCTTCAGGGGAGATGCCTGTGGATGTAGGGGGTATTTCCACAGTGGGATCAATTAAACATTGGAACAGGCTGCCTAGGAAAGTGGTGGAATTTCCCATGCTGGAAATATTTGAGACATGGTTTAGTGATGGGTTGTTTTTTATCAGAGTTAGGTTGATGGTTGGACGAGATGATCTCAAAGGTCCCTTCCAACCTGGACAATTCTATGATTCTGTGACTTGCCAGGACCCTGGGTAATGCTAATCTAAGGTCCTCCTTTCAGCAGGAGGCTGGGCTAGTTGATCTCCACAGGTCTGTTGCAGCTCATGTAGTTCTACAGTTCTGTATGTCCTTGTGTCCTCAGCTGCCTTCTGTGCAGTGATCAGTCATTCCTACCACTTATCCCTTCAGTCTTCTCAGTACCACTTGTTCTGTGGCACATGCTGCGATACTTGGTCATGCTATGGAGACAGACATTTGTCTTCTCACTCAGAGACAGGTGAATGGTGTTGAGGCAGGACCAGTGCTCCAGAGACTTTCCCAGTTCCAGCTGGTGAGTGTACACATGCATGTGGTGTTTGTGACAGCCAGATAGTGCCTTGGAAAAATGTCAGTGCACAGGACAAAAATAAATAATAACATGGCATATTTGTAAAGATGTGAAGTGACTCTATATCTTTTTGTCTCTTTTTATATAAATAAATATTTCAGAGCCAGCCCATGAGCTTAGTACTGGCTTGTGCTAACAGGCACCACCAAGGTGTGTTTTGGGGATAACATCTACCAGGCTCTGTTCCAGGTAGGAATTTGAATGTAATCAAAGTGTGTGGGGAAAAAGGAAGGAAGCGAGGAGCGTTTAGACGTGTGGAGCTGATTCCAGGTGGTCTCAGCACCCGGGAACAGTCTCTGGCTCTTACTATTTAGTAGTAGACATGTAGCCTACCCACCCACTCCCTAAGCCTGACCGCAGCATCGTCTTTCACAAATGCTTGGTTCAATACAAGGTCAAATTCTACAATTAAAAATCTTGTTCCAGGTCACATTAACAAAGAAAAATGTATAAATAAAAAGGAAAAAAAGAAATCTAACTAACAAGACTAAAACTCCTTAGATTCCTAGGAAAAAAACCGCTGTAGTCTGGGGCAAATTACACAAAGAAAATGTCATGGCCACACAGTACAAGGGCTGCTGCGGGTAAACCTCAAACTCCAGCAACTAAGTAGAAATAAACCAAAAATGCCAACATCTCAGTGAAGTTTCAGCATGATGAATTTGAGGTAGCAAGTATTTCTCTGTTTTAGGTGGAGAAGCTAAAGGGGAAAAAAAAAGAAAAAGAGAAGTTCATAAAATGTCTGGCAGCTACCGAGGCTCGGCTGGTCGGGGAAGCAACGGACTTCCCCTTGGAGCTTGTTTTTCTTTTTATCCTTGGTTGAACTAGCGTGCAGTATATTATGCTGTCTGAATGTAGGGGTTTGTCACGGTTAGCGCCGGGGGCTGTCCCGGGAACGTAGGAAGGCAACGGGCCTGAATGGAGCACGCGGTGGTCGGTGGGGCTCGAGCCCGCTCTTGGAGAAACCTGTCGCTGCTCCTCTTGGCCCAGCCAGCCAAAGCCGGGCAGGAAAGGAGGTGGGTCTTTGATCTCTTTGTTGTAGCTGCTCCCTGGGAATTTGCTGAAATCAATGCCCTGTTTTCCTGAAGAAATGAATGGCTATGCCTAACTAGCTTTGTGAAGGGCTGGGGAATTCACCGCTTCTGTTTATTGACAGCTGAAAAGGAGCACATGGTGCTGAATGGGTCCTCTTGGGGAAACAAAACAGAGCGGAGTTAGACTTAGTTGAACACAGAGGCATTTGGAAAAGTCTGCCGAAGGAGGATGGCACGGTTCCTGCCACCTTGTACTAGCAGAGCCTGACTTTTTACTAAAAAGGCCCTTTTAACTAAGGTAAGGATTGTTTTGATTTCCCATACATAGTGAGATTATGAAATGTTTGCATTTGTGTTCTCGAGTGCAAAAACAATGTTTGAATTGTATTCTCTCGTGGGAAACACCAAAATGACTCTTGTGCCTCTAGTTTCTTGTTGTAGTTTCTGTTCATTTCTTCTTTAGCTGATGGTGATTAATGAATATGAAAATTAATAGGAAATAATTTAGTATTTGGGGCTTGCAGTCAAATCCTGAACACCGGTTGTTTATGTATAGACTATTGTATGCAGTTCTTTATGTCTTTGAGAATCAGCCGAATTACATGAGATGATTTCTTCGCTGGTGCAAATCGCTGCCCTAATGCTAGTGCACAAGGCAGTGACTAACAAGCAGGCCTGCCTGGCAGAAAATCTGGGAATCTAAAAGCCATGTAAGGGCATATTTCCAAACCTCTGTTTCTTGAGTCTGATTGACTCAAGTCAAGAGATGGACTTACCACTACACATACTGGTTTTACATGTAATTTTTTTTTGAAGACGACTAAGAATAGCAAGAGGAGGATGATAATGAAGAAGCAGTATTTTCTTCATGCGAGTCCAGAACGGTTTATCAGACCAAAGGAATTTGGTGTGTAATTCATATGTAAATTTTCTACTGAAAACAAGAGAACAAATAGCCCTAGTTTCTATATTAGTTTCTGTGGTGACTGAAGTAAAAGGTCTCTGAGCTCATGTAGATACAACTTTCAGGTGTGACCAACTTACAACTGCAGGAAAAAAAAAAGTTAAGTAATGTAATTTCTTCCTTTGTCAGTTTAAGTGTAAGGGCAAGCTCCAAAAAGAGTAATTGCTCTCTTGCAAGTAGGAATTGCTGGGTTTGTGTTGCGAACCTGCTTCAAAGTGTCTGTGTGTGCAAAGGGAATAATCGCGGTTGTGCAAGTGGGAATTGCTGGGTTTGTGTTGAGAACCTGCTTCTAAGTGTCTGTGCGTGTGTGCAGTTGTTTGAAAACTCTTGAGTAATCCCTTTATTTTGGTGGAAGCGCTTGGGAAGTTTCACGTTTTATCATGGAGTAGTTTGTGTTCCTCAGTCAGGCATTTTTGCTTTGAGTGGCTTTGAGCTGGTAAATCATACTAGTTTTGTTTCATTTTGCTCTTTTCTGCAGCGGACAACTTACCTGTTTGTCTTGGAAGCATTTGAGCTCCATATGCAAAAATGCCTTCTTTAGAACACTTTCCTATCCTGAAAATAAACATACATTGTTTAACTGCGGAGTGTCAGCGGTGTTGCTTGTGGCATCTGCCTTCTAAATCTCCCAAGATTTTCAGAGGGAAAAGCCAAAAAATATCAAATGCATTTACGATTCTGGCAAAGAGGTAAAAACATTGAGCTCAGGCAGTTCTTGAGCTTTGTTGTCATTATTGTTATTCAAATGTGGCAAGAGTGTTTTTTGCCCTCACTTAAGTGTATTTATACGTGATAGACATTGGAAAATGCTAAAATTTAAAGCTAGAGCTGCTTAAAAGTTAGAATTTAAGTTGGAAGGGAGCTATATTTGTAGGTTATTTTGATAGTCTAGATGTGTTATGAAAATGTTGACCAGTGAGGCTACTCGTAATGGTGTAAATAGAAAAGAATTATGGCTGTGGAAAGCTCAGTTGATCAGAGCTTTTTTTAGTCAGTATAATGGAGAAGAAAGTAGATGATTCATGTGTGACACAGAAGGTGGCATTTGTTCTCTGTTACTTGGGCGGTAAAGCAAGGCCAAATGTGTTGTGATTAACTTACTGGACTGCATTTAGACAGACATGTGTAGGGGAAGTACATGGGGATGTTTTGGCAAGACAGTTGTCCCTTTGCCTCTTCTAACATCAAGGATCTTTATAAAATATGAACACCGTTGGGGCCTATGGGCAACGTTGAAGTGGAAGGAGTGTAAAATAATTAATTTCCAAGCAACAGAGTAAGATATCCTGAATATGAAGAGGGATATGTGATCATACCCAGTTCTGAGTAAAGGTGAATATTAAATGACCAGGGCTACACAAATACATATATCTGAGGAATGATGCATTTCCCCCAAGGTGGTGGTTTTACCACCTGTTGATCTTTCAAACTTCTCTAGGAAAGCATGAAAACGGGAACAAATTCTTTGCAATTTTGCTTTGCAAAGTTGCTTTTTAGACTCTAGTAACATAGACTACTGATATTTTTATTTTTGTGACTTTTGGAAATAGTTTAAAGAAACTACAGGTTAATCAGAAACAACTGTAGAAAAAGTGGTTTAATTTTATTTAATATTAAACTGAGATGCTGGTCAACAGAAGAATAAATGGGTCTTTATGGGAGACACATTATAATCTGAGTTTAGGGTGATTCACCTGCAGAAATAGATCTGCAATTTTTTCCAAACCCACAAATTTTCGCAACTCTCAGCTGTAATTCTCCAGTAATAATCTATGGTTGCATACCTTGTAATTATCTGTTTTGGAGAACTGGACTCAAGGCTTTCCTTATGCCTAAGAAGAATAGTTATTGTAAGCAAAATGTAGTGCATTGCTGCCCAATCTGCTGCTGCCAATTTTATTTTCCTTTCTTAATCAGTTTGTTAAAGAAGCTCAGGTAGATATAATTTCTTCAGTACAGTATCAGGAAGAGTAGAAAAAAAAAGAAATATATGTTAGATCTCAAGCAAAAAAGAGAACAAGGAACACAGGAAACACAGATATGACACTTGCACATGTGAGTATTTTTTTCACAGAAGTATGTTTTTGTTCAGCAGCAAAGCTTCCCAATGCCTATGTGTTGTATTGCTTTTTTAAAGAAATCACTTCATGCCTTGAAAGAGGGCAATAATTTAACAGGGTCATAAAGGCTAAGGATGAGAGTCTCCTACCCGTTTTATTCCCAGAGAAGTTGGGAATCAAGCTTCCTTTTCGTGTTGGGAAATTAGGCGAGCGATAACACAAGTTTTTGTCTGTGTCCTGTTATAAGGGTGATGCACAGTAAGAGCTAAAGCTGTTCTGCTAAGCTGTTAATGACCCTCTATTTACAAAAAAACCCAATGCTTTTGAAAGAAGATGCCTACATTTCAGTATTCGAAGGATATGCTTTAGCATTCATTAGTCAAAAAGACCACAACAGCCAACTTTTTTGTTGTTGTTTTCTGGGGTGAATTGGAAAACCTGTAGGAGGTTGGGACGGTTCACTGGGAAAGTGAACTGATTTTCCAGTTTTATTCAGACTTGCTTGCCACTGGATGTAGTAAGGATTGGGAGTGTTGTTTCAAGATTAGCCCTCCAAGGACTCAGCCCCTAGTCCTAAGTGTCTGTGTATTCACTACTCCACATGGACTTCCTTCTTTCATAACGTGGCTACTCACATATCAGTAGAGCCCAGTGTACGGACTTCTACCTGGATCCCATGGTTTTTACACTGCACATTTATTCCCAGTAGCTCTACATTGCTTCATTTAGTTATAACTGGCTCTAAAGACCTCATGTTCTCCAGCCACAGGATGAACAGAGCATCTCTTTGCTCTGTTGTACCAGGCTTCTTCATTACATCCTACAGTAAACTCATATTTCCTTCTCCAAAGTGTGTCTGTCGTCCTAGTTCTTTCTACCAGTCTGCAGCGGGAAATATATCCCAGCCACTGATGTCTTTGCTGGGAAAGTTCCTGCAAATCCATGTTGGAAGTTGTGTCACTGGTGGAAGAGCAAGAAATAGGGTAGAGTTAGATTAGATCTCAGGAAGAAATTCTTTACTGTGAGGGTGGTGAGACACTGGAACAGGTTGCCCAGAGAAGCTGTGGATGCTCCATCCCTGGAGGGGTTCAAGGCCAAGCTGGATGGGGCTTTGAGCAACCTGCTCTAGTGGAAGGTGTTCCTGCCCATGGCAGGGGGTTGGAGCTGGATGATCTTTAAAATCCCTTCCAACTCTAACCATTCTATGATTCTATGATTTGGGCTGGTTCCCTAAGGAGAGGTGGCTTTTATCACTGAGCCCCCCACCAGTCTCCTCCATGTGACATCTGGACTTGGTGGCCAGTAACAACCAACTTCAGTGAAGGAGAGAGACCCAATCTAAGGTTCCATTTTAAAGGAATGTTGGAAGGGATGGAAATGTTTCAACTAATTAATACTAAGCATTAATCATTAAAATTGCTGCACGTCGTTTATCGGAATTGAAACCGTGGCGTTGACCTGCCACAAATCAAATAATCAGCTGTCTTAATGCACTCGATATGGTGTGTGGGGCTGCATGCACGTGTATTTATACGTACATACTCGTAGGAAGACATATGTGCTTGGGGTTTTTTTTGCTAGACAAAGACAGTAGGGTCTGCTGCCTGTATTAAATTGCAGCAGTAGCATGAACATTTTCCAGTAAAAGGTCTGACACTAAAATTAATCAGCCGGCCTGCCAAAAATCTCCCCAAAAGAGAAGTGTGTGAGACCACCTAAAGCTACTTTTGCTGGGGGAGATGTGGGTTAGGGAGGTCCAAAATGTGGCCCAGGAGCCATAGGATGCACAGGAGAAGTTTGAATATGACTCCCTTGATGGCTGTCTGTATTTCTGTGAATGGGGGGTGTGTGTGGGGCGGGTGTGTTTAGTTTTGGTGTCCGCAGCGTTGGAGCAGTGCAGTTTGGACAAGGCTAGTGAAGACCCCAAGCAAGAAGGTGTTCACAGCCCTGCTTCAGGACCAGCTGCTGGGGGCAGATGGGCAGAGTGCAGCAGGAAGGCTTAGCTCCCAGGAAGCTTTTACTGGGTATTTCCTAGGAGCAGGCGATGCTGACTGAGGCTGTTTCTAGTGAAAAAAAAAACAGCAGTTGTTTCTGTGAATTTGCTGCTAACCTCCTTCCCTCTTTCTGGATCTAATTTTATATGAATTTGTGCCAAGCCAGTGGAGAGAGAGGGAGGGAGAGAAGGAAAAGAACTCTGAAAAAATCCAACTGCATTTTTCAGTTTGATTGCTTGAAATGTATTGAGCTTTCAGCAATGAGAGAAGTCTCTTTGTTCGCGCTGATTAGAAGCTATTACATGTAAACTATGGGAAGTGACTTCACTTGAACTATGCTCCTTCTGTATATGGGTTCTGATAGCAACCAAGTCCCCATGTGGTGTACCAGAAACGTGTCACGTACATTTTAACCCCAAGAATAGCCAGCAAAAGATTATTTTTCTTTTAAATTAGTTTTCAATCAATCAATCAGTGCTTTGTTCTGAAGTCATTTTTAGATGAACGGACCTACCAAGTACTTTGATAAACAGGTTGCTCAGACTGCAGAGTGAAATTAAACTTGATAAATACACCTGCATACTTTCCCTGCTGTTTGGTGATAGGGGGTCGGTTTTTTTGTTTTAATTTAAGTTTGCAAGAAAGTTCTGTAAGTTACTGCCCTTTCAATTGTTCAGACAGTGAAGGTAAGTTCACCTCACACCTTGAACACCCTGGAGGCATTCAAGGCCAGACTGGATGGGGTTTTGGGGAACCTCATCTAGTGGGAGGTGTCCCTGCCCTGGCAGGGGGCTTGGAACACGATGATCTTTAAAAGGTCCCCTCCAACTGACCATTCTATGATCTCCTACTGCTGGAGACCTGAGGATGTACCCTCCCTCTGAATCTTCTTTCCTCTCAGGGATGAAGGCAGAGGGGAGCACGGGGAGGATGGAGGTGAGGTGAGGGAAGGTGTCAGTGCTGATCAGTGTCTGGGACAGGATGCCTAAAGGACTGGGCTCACCTGCAGCGTCGGTTCCCAGTTCAGGGAATTAGCTCAACGTGCTGGTCTGACTGAACGTATGGAGTGGCAGAAAGGCATGTTTGCTGGTTTATTTCTCTGTTTCCCTCTCCAAATATAGTAACTCAGTTTTTATGTTTTACATTTTCACAGGGTGAGGTCATGTTCCTATAAATGTGTTTAATGTTAAGAGTGATTGCTGGGATGTTTGCAAACCACCTGCTGTTCTCCCCGGGGAGAGGAGGCCCCAGAAGAGGTGTTGGCATTCACTCACAGGGTGCTGTTACCCCTGCACCAGGACCAGGACTTCTCCTTTTCCCCCTCCACCAACATCTCAGGGGCTGTTGGTCCACTCGCCTGCAAGGCTGGGGATGGCAGTCAGCATCACAAGGCCTCAGGAAGGGAGGCAATGTGTCCCCAGCAGCACGTCCCCACAGCATCCTCACTGGTCCCACCAGGTAGAGACGATGAGGCTTCGGGGTCTCCATGTGCCAGACGTGGGAATTCACTGCTTGGAACCTATTGAAAGTTTCCCTCTCAGGCACTGAGGAGTAAATCTCTCCCCCACCCTGCTTCTTTTTTGGAGGGGGTGTTACTTTGGGTGCACGTTAATGGAAAATTCCATACCTGCTTCCCAAATGATGGGCTGTGTGGTATGTGAATGTGCAAGTTTTCAGTCTTTTCTCAAAATGCAAAGTCAGACCAGAGTGTGGTTTCCAGGGGTTTTGGTTTTTGGTTTTTTTTTCCTGTGCAGAGCCAAGCAGTTGTAGCTCTGGTCATACAAGGTTTTGTTGTATGAGATAGAAGAGGCAGGAAAAGGAGACATTGAGGAAATGTTTGCTTATTTTTGTGTTGGGCGAGGGGTGAGTTATTACGGGTAAAAAAGAGAAAATCACTAGAAGATTTAGCAAGACACAATATCAGAGATTAATGTGATTTGAATAAAATTATTTTGAATTCTGGTAATTATTACAAGTTCTATTATACAATAGGATGAATTATTAATCAGTTAAGAGCTTCAGCTCCTTTGTACATGCACTTCGCTCGCCGAACTTAGGACACGTAAGTCTTCTTTCATAAACGTTTTTTTCAGAGGAAATGTGTGGCGGTGGCACGCAGTAATAGGAAAATAACTTGGGATTAACTGTTTGCTGATTGAGTACTTTGAATTTCTGCCAAGTACATTATCGTGCAGAACCAGGTTTTCAAGCTTTTCCAGCAAGGAGCGCTGCAGAACGGAGCCCAGGGCAGGAAATCCTCAGGTACCTTTGTGTAAGAAGAACCAGGGCTGGCACAATGCAAGGTGTCTTCAAAATTGTCCCCAAGGCAGGTATGCAGCGTTCCGCTAGCTGGGAGCTGAAGGCGGCTAACGGAGAGGTACAGTGGGATAAATTACCGTTGTTTGCTATGCAAATCTTATGATTGTAATTAGGCTGGGATTTGGACTGCTCTGTACACTGATCTTTGTTCCCTGCCTGCCGGGGAGTTAATTTTAAGGCCGCGAAAACAGCCCAGCGAACGCCCAGGGCTGCTCAGCGCCGGGCGGTAGTTTCTCCCGGGGTGTCTGTGCTCAAAGTGGGTGTTTTTAAAAAAGGAACGATTTACCTCTGCCTTCGCGGGGCACGTGAATCACACCGCAGGCATCTTTGAAGTGTTCGGATAGTGTCAAATCTCGCTTGAAAGCAGAGGTTGGGGAAAGCAGGAAGGGCTGCCTGATAGGCATCTCGCTTTTAGCAAATTGGTTTTTTAAAAAGCGGTGTTCTGACACTGATTGGTTAAGGAGCCGGTGGTATGTTTGAGCTATCACGACAGTGATTGCAGTTCCAAGTATGGCTATGTATAGCCCCCGTTATCTCTGCAGCCGGACTTTGTGTAACCGTAGCCCGTGGCTCCTTGCCCACGCTAATGAGCTCTCCCCGAGGCCGGGCTTGTGCCTGTGGGGGTGGCACGGGGCTCCGACGGTGCTACCGTTTCAGAAACCCGAGTTTGTTAACTGTGCTTGAGTCCGGTTTGCCTCAGCCACCAGCTTGGCTACTGCTGGCCACAGGAGCTTGTCCCCGTGCAGTGCGGCCGGCGCCAGAACCATCTGGAGGAAGAGGAAAGCTGGCCACCAAGGCCACCAGGCTGTAGTCTGCAGCAAAGGAGGGCTGTCACCTATACCTGGACTGGGGGGAAGCACCAGTGTGGTGAGGATGGTACAGGTAAGCCACACTGACAGCCCATTCTGCTCCCTGGGAACATGGCAGCCAGCCTTCCACTCAGCCCAGGAGGTGGGAATAGACCCTGCAGGCAGCAGGTGTAGTCTTTGCGGTCACCTGAAGAGCAGGGAAAAGCCATGGCTGCCAACCACGGCTGGGCATGAGCAGAAGTGGGAGCAGATGCATTGGGGGGCAGGGTTAGCACACTGGGGGCATACAGGAGATGTACCCCTTCTCTCAGGGTGTGAGCACCTCCTCACTGGGACAAGGTGGTGGCTGCCTACCCATAACCTGGTGGGAGTCTCTACCTGTGCTGGGCTCTTCTGTACAGCTGCCTCCCCACTGCTGCACTGGGGTTCAGCAACATAAAACTCTTACCAGCTACGAGATCTATCGACTTTGTGTAGGTTTAGCTACAGATAGATAAAAAAGGCATTAGTTGCAACTTTTTCAGAATCATTGCAAAAAACATAGAGAAAGAATGAAGAAATACCCTCCAGGGAACAATACAGCACTATTGCTCTAAAGATGGAGTAAATTACACAATCTGTTCTTTAACAGCTTGCAACTCCTGTGAATCTTGTTTATTTCTTTTTGTTGCCTACTCCTGTAAATCACAGCAAAGCAGAGGAATGGAGGCAGTTTTTTCTAATGTGCTTGCACATTATCAAGTATTCCTGTAAGCATGACATCTAATCCATTAATTTTGTTTGTGTAAATACAATTTAAGGGAGCAGGCAAACTAAATGCCTCAAGTGAGGTACTCAAGTGCCTAACAAAACCCAGAAAAAATCTTCTTCACAGAAAGTGATTTTTCTAACCAAGTGTATTTAATTCCTGGTGCTAATACGACAAAGTATGCGTTGTTTCCGTTAGCTAGATTCTCCATATTTCAGAACAGAAACAGGTAAGAGTGTGTTCTGAGGCTGTTGTTGAAAAAAAATTACATTTTACTTAAGCAGCCAAGTTAAAAGGGGGCATAAAATCTGTGTGAGCTTTGCAAACCGGTGTCGTGCTGCTTCGGTGATAATGCATACATTCCTTTGCCAACCACATCTGTAATTTAGCATTGAAACACAAAGGACTTGGTCTGTGATGATCTCGGGGGAATAATGTGAACATGACAGTTCGGTGCAGTTAGTTTGGGGCGAAGAAATTGTGAGGATGCCTCTTCCCCAGGGTAACCCCTAAAGTTGTTGTATTTACAGTGCTCCAGTCCTGTGCTTCTGATGCACCCGGCAATTTGTAGTGTGCAATACGAATGGCAGGGTACTAATTTGCTGGTGTGGGCTCAGGAATACCGTGTACTGATTGTAACTCTGGGATGCCTGCTAAATAATTAATTAAGTCATCTAGTTATCTACGTACACCATGTAATGAAAGATAGAAAATCCTATAACAAGCCGTGGGCAGCTCTGCATATTTCAAGGTGCCGCGCAGTGATTCCAGGTCAAAATCTCAAACTGTACTAGCAAGATGCTTAAAAAAAAAAAACCCTTCCAGCTCTGTAGGTAATTTAATTCATGTTAGCTGAGGGCTCCATCGTGCCAGTGAGGTGTGCCAGCTGGGGAGCCATCTCTGTGTTTGGTGACATGCTGGGTACCCATTAAGATGCAAAGCGATTCCTGGTTTGGGAGGAGAGCCGCCCCAGCACCCACACTGCCTCAATCGTTTCAGACCTTATGTCTTGGATCTGAAGGACCAAGGTGGGTTGTGAATGGGGCACTAATGCCAAATTTGGAGGCCAGTGTAATGGAGACCCTTCTTTCCCTCCTTTCCAGCCTTCCCACCATGGGGCCTCCGCAGTGGGCACTGCCCAGGAGGCTGGAAGGTTTGCTCAGGAGCTCGGTGGTGATGAATCACAGAGGCATGGCACGGATTGATAAGGTCGTGTACTTTACGATTAGATACATCCTCCCTCTAACTGTGGTTCTTTGTCTCCGTTTTGCTTTTGGTAATGTTTTTTTTTTGGCAGTTTGCATACAACGACTCTCCAAGCAGGAGCTGTTTGACTTGAGACAAAGTCACTATTATTCTAGGTAAGCTCAGGAAGCCTTCGTAGAGTTGCTGCCCTCAGAAGACAAAGATTTGTGGCAATTTATTTCGAAGCCAATTAAGTTAAATCATTAAGTTTGCCTTGCTGCCTAGCTGTAGAAGACTTTTAGGTTGATAAACCAGGGTGTAACAAGGAAAATCTGTGTTGCGCCTGTATTTATTTTTTGTGCTGGCTGATGGCTGTAGAGTGGCATGTTCTTCATCATTCTTTTGTGCTAGCAAAAAAAAACCCCAAAAATCATGTGTTTCAGCTATTCATAGTGCAGGTGTGCACTCTGAGAACCATGGCAGAAGAAAACTATTACATAGTCCCCACATTACTGAAAAATACTGAGTACTGCAATGCCTGCAGCCTGACCAACACACTAGTCTTCCTCCTCATTTAGAGTTGATGAGGAGCCCAAAGAACTCAGTAGGAACACTGCACTGCAGGCTTATTTTGGGAAGATCTTGGACTTAGACTCTTGAGGTGTGTTATTTAGACAAGCACCTACTTGTGTTTACAAACTGAAACCTTTCCGAGCTACCGTGAATATGCCATTTATAGTGCTACTGTCTCTTCTCAAAGACCATCTCTGATGTCTCTCCAGGCGGTGCCTCCAGAGCTCTTATGCTTCTCTCTAGACCTCTTTGGCTATGAGACCCTGTCTGTGGTGAAGCCTCACCTCCCCTGTCTCAGTCCCTGCTACACCATCCCATGGCTCCCTTGGACTGTCTTGGCTGTTCTGGCTCCCCTCCTCTGCTCCTGATTGTTGCTTACTGAGTAGACTTACTCACCAGAGTTTTCAGAAGGAAAACAAAATGGGGTAGTCATGGATGACCAGTATCAGCTTTTGCTTTTAACTCAGTTGTAAAGCATTGTTGACTCGCTGGTTTGGTTTCTACTGTCTATAAAAAAGGTTTTGTGCAAGCAGTCCCACTTTTCCCATCGCTCTGTGTGCCACCAGTGCCAGGATGACCTTCTGCTGAAGTGTCTCATTGCTCCATTGTGTCACTCCTCCATATGAGTTTCCCAGGCAACCAGTTTGAACCAAAAATACCTCACTGCGCTGGGAGAAAGTCAGTTTGCGGACATGTATTTCTCATTAATGCCTTCTTTGGATGCTCCATGTGTTCAGCCTGCTGATGTCATTATTGTGAACAGATGACTGGGAGATGCCATGTGGCCCTTTTCCTTACATCCACAGGCAGCACGGTCTATGCGAAGGCTGCCCGTGTGTGGTTGTCAACTGAGTTGTGACTGTAAGACCCATTGTACTAGTTTCTCATGGTACACTGAGCGTCTTCTCTTCTATGAGAATGGCTTGTGCAGACTCATGGTGATCTTTCTTGAATTCCTTGGATCTTTGCAAATTACCTTGGTTAGAACTGGCAACTTTGCCCTTCTCGTTTGTATATATAAATACATACATCTTGACTTATAGGTGTGCACTCTGGGAACTCCAGTTTTGCTGCCATCCTAGTCTTCAAAGGCACAGTTTGCGACACCTCCAAATGAACATGTGTATCAATCTTTGGAGGTCAGGACCCACCAGTTCACACAGGAGAGACTGCACAAACTGGAAGTCTTATTTCAAACCTTCTATTGTTTTCACTTCTGTTTTGGGTTGCAGATAATCTTTTTGCTTCCTAATGTAGAAGAGTGATGTGAAGAAAAGTGTTGGTAGTTCAAGATGTGTTCTCAAGGTGACAAAATTAGACTAAATTGGAGAGCAGTGTGTCATTTTTAGTAACAGTTTCCCTTTTCTGGATTTGTAGGGTGTGAGGATTGCGGTAAAAGCCTTATAGGAGAATGCAAACTCCACGGACCACTCATCAGGGCTAAAGACAGGGTTATTCCTAGCCGTGCCCGACTCACCCTACCTCATTACCTCACTTTGCGAGTGTTGGAGCTGCGAGCTGGAAATGAGCAGAGTAAGTATTTTAGCTCTTTTTCCCACGTTTGAGAAAGAGGAGACAAAAGTATTAACAGTGGTTTGTTTTCATGGATAACCCAAGGCATAATCATTGGGTATTAACAGTATGAAGACTGCTTTATTTTCAGCTGAGCACAGCTAAAGCTCACATTCAGCTACTGTTCTTGGTGACTGATTTCTAGCAACCTCAATGCATAGACTGATGGCAGGACATTAGCCAGAGCTGGTGTGACATTTAGCTGTGAGCAATCAGTTAGCTCTCTTCAGTCAGTGCAAGTTGCATGAATGTTGAAATTCGTATCGAATAGTAACAGCCAAGCACTATTATATTTATTTTTTTTTAATTTTCCCCGAGCATGCGAAATGGGAAAGAGTATTCAATAAGAGGTCAGAAATAAAATGGTAAATAACATCCCTCATCCACCCCCTGCAAACTCAGAAGAACAGCAGGTTAATCTACCTTTTGCAGCGCCTTCCGTTCATGTTATAGAAAGGCTGTTGTTCCCTTCTGAGGGCAGGACAATTTGAATGTCCAGGTTTGAACAAGTGAACTACATCCTTAGTGTGAGAATTTTCCATGGCTACCTGTATAAAATTATTCCTACCTTGATTGCATTTCAGAAAGAGAATGACAAGATCCCTATTGTCTTGCACCATTGGTATTAGGCAGGGGAATAACTGGAATGATTAAGATGGGTAATGTCGTGGTTTTATAGATTCTCTCCTCTCATACTGGGAGAGAACAACCTCATAAATTATGCCAACAAGCAGAGCACTATGGTAACATCATCTTGTAGTTTGAAGAGTATCAACACATTTGTGTTGCATACTCAGTTTAATATCCTGTCATGGATTTTAGGCACTTTTATATTCAATGCAATACCCATTTTGTAGAAAATCTCTGAACATATTTACAGCCTCTTTAGATTCTTTCCAATATAATTGTTTACCTGCATTCTTTATCTAGAAGAAGAATTCATGTGTTTTGTACTATGTGTTTATCTCCATTTTCACAGCTGTTTTTAGATATACATGAAATAGTTTGTGATGCTTGTAATAATATTAGGCTGGTCTTTTTTTTATTCACAGTCCTTGGAGTATTTGCAAAGAAAGTAATACAGAAGAGAACACAGTTTGGTCCTTATGTTGGTCAACTGTCTACAAAACTGACCCGCTATGATGAGAGCAGGCTAGTCCTGCAGGTAAAAACCCAGTGACTTACTATGAGGTGTATCTGTGCCTTTAACAGTTCACATGTATTTATGTATTTTAACCAGTTAAATTGCTGTCTGATATAGTTAGTTAATTATACTTCTGATCTGTATGTAGGAACGTAAATCACATTATTAGCATAACCTGAAGTATGGTAATGTTCCTGTATATTGTATTTTCTACAAGTTTACTTTCCTGCTTTCTAGTTTTACCACTTCCCGGGTGATTTACCTATCAGACTAACAGCTCTTGATAAACTTTTCACTGAAAGCATCCAAGGATAGTACTGTCTTCCCAGATAAAACAAAAGGCTTTGTGCTTTACACCATGCCACTGGGAGGGTTAATTTTGTGCAGAAATATGCACTAAGGAACCTGCTTAGTAAGAAGGAACAGTGCAGGGGTGGGGAAACACTTCTTATTGATGTGATTATATATAAATTTTGACACACGGTGCACCTAATGAGTTTATTTAGTCAGGTTGTGATTTAGGGCTATTACCACCCCTTGCATGTGCAGGTATTGATCATCTCTCCTCTGGACCCAGTGGCCTCTCAGGACTAGCCTAGCTTAGACATAAGCACATCATTTCCCACAGGAATCCCTTAGGAGTGATAGTTGATCATAATCCTCTATGCCTTGTTCTTTGCATTTCGCTGCAGGGGGTCACGCCTGGGCACACACACCTTTGTGTCATACAGTGAGCCCATGGTCAAGCCACAGCCTCCTCCAGGACTTCCCAACCCAATGCAGGTTCTTCCAGAGCCTGCATTTCACGTCAGGCCCTTTCACCTCCCAGCAGCTGTCCTGTGACATGCTTTATGTCTTCATTTGAGCTTTCTCCAGAAGCTTGGGGCTGGAGAACAGTGCGTTGCAGAGGAAAGCATAGATACAGATACTTCAGTAAATTGTTTTTGAAAGCAAAAGTAATAGCTTTGGTAATTGCTGTGGACTTCATTTGTTCACGGAAGTCATGTGAAGGGTCTGCTGGGAAAGTAGCACTGTCCTTCTGTGGGATTTTTGGCTCCAGAGGGGGTTTGTTCTTCTCCATAACTTAAATTTCTTCCGTCTTTTTTTTTTGAGACGCTTTAATTCTTACACATGCAGAAAACGTCCTTCTCTAAGAAGCTTGTGAGTGTGGATGAGCTAAGCACCCAGTTCCTTCCTCTTCACCAAAGCCATTGTAAACCACACCCTGCCCTCTATCAGTCAGCCCCATTTGCTTAAACGAATGCTGTGATAAGCACAGCTCTCCCTAGTGAATGGACTTTCTTCAGAAGAGGAGACTAGAGTCCCAGGTTTCCTCCATGACAGGAGTAGCTGCCTTGACTTCCCCCCAGCAACATTCTGAGTATGTGACCAAACTTGTCCAGCAGGCGGGTGTTTTCATTGGAAACATGACAAAGTTAGATAAAATAGTTCCCAGAAGCAATGGAAATGCAACTGGGTTTTTTTTGCAACGAATCGCTTGCTCACGTGGTTGGTAGAACAGTCACACCTTGCACTGACATCTATTGAGCACCTTCAAGTTGTCTGTTTGAGACTATAGTGCAGAAAAGCAACTGTCTTGGACAAGGTGGGGAGCATTTGCCTTGTAGAAGCGTTTGCCTTGGAAAGGAATCTGGGAGGAATGAAGTAAAGCAAGAAGACACACATCTTTCTGGCACAATTGTTCATTCGTATTTACTTTTGCATTGTTAAGGGGAAAAAGAGAAGACTGTTAAAATGCCATTATATTTTATGTTACCTCTCTGGACTTATTACACAAGTTACACAATTGTTCCATGCAAAATGGAGCGTTAATACAGCACTAAAGTTTGAGATTATCAAGTACTCAGGAAGTACATTAAGGCATAAAGCTTATCTTTCTACCTGCTTCCACTTAGTTCTTATAATATTATCTTTACATAACATAAAAAATGATGAACTATAAACTGGAAATACATACAAAGGCCTACAGTTATTTTAGTAGCTGGGTGCCTTGGCAGGTATTGGTTCTTCACTTCTTTTGGCACTCAGTATTCAAGAGTGATCTGTTTCAAAACAACCACAATTTCAAAGGACATATGACCAAGACAGGGTAAATAACTGATAGCCATGATTCCAAGTTAAAGAAAACTAATGTGACTCTACACACAGGATTTGGTTTTATCATGTTCTTTCTCCTGTCCTCCCGCTTTGTTTCAGGTATTAAAAGATGGAGGGAAATACTTTCTGGACACTCCCAATGAAGACTGTGGAAACTGGATGATGTTTGTCCGGCTAGCCCGGAACCAAGAAGAACAGACTCTTGTGGCTTATCAGCACTGTGGAGAAGTCTACTTCACCACTGTTAAGGTAGTTAAACCCACATTGCTTCACCTGCCACCCCAATGGAAATTCATAGGCAAAGGTTCTGAAAGGCTCGCCCATGTACAGATGAAAGGTTGATTGTGTATCCTGCCAACTGGATCTTTATTGCATCCACCTTTTATATCACTTAATCCATAGTAAAGCAAGCAGTGTGGGTTGTTTGGTTTTGGGGTTTTTTTTCCAATAAAAGGCAGTGTGTGTTACTGTTGTGGGTAGAGAAGAAGCTGAGCAGAGAGAAACAGAAATATCATTCATGATGGGAGTGTTGAAATGTGAATGTCATACAGTTCTTCAGTTCCAGGTAGGTACACAGTGAGATTATCTATGGCTGGTCCAATCAACACTACTTCATCCTGGAAAGAACAAATGCATCCCATGCCTTTATTACATTTTTGGACACATGTATTCTGAGCACGTTACCAGGTGCTCAGGAACAGGGTGCTAAGTAGAACCTTTATGTATTATTTTCTGCTGGCATTAAATCTGAAGACTTAACTGCAGAACTTAAAATACTGCAATGTTGCCGTGAAATGATCAGTTTATGTTAGGTATCCTGGGCTGTGTCTTCATCTGAGGAGAGAGGACAAAGTACTCTGTATTTATAAATGACACTGGAACATACAGTCTTGGTTTTTTGTTGTTTTGGCCACTTTCTCAGGTAGAGCTTGTTTTAGTCAGAACTTACTCTTTTGTACATTTAGGAAACTGAAGTCTATATGTTGAACATTCATTGTTTTTCTTTTTTATTCTTAAATTAATGTTTGTATGTCATTATAAGCAATATTACAAATATTTTTAAAAGGGAGAATATTAGTCAAAAGAAGTTATGTGGAATTAAAATCCAGCATTTCGGCTTCATTTCCAAGATTGGCATGGATTTCTGTGGGATAGTATGATTTACTTTTGTTCCCCCGTTTTTGTTTCTCCACCTGCACAGTAAAATATTTACCACACTGTGATGAAGTGAGAATAAATTACTAGTGGTTACATTTGACACCCTTCAAACTCGTTTGTAGCAGAGCTATAACAGTATGAAGTATAGTTGCTTTTGGATTAATATTAAAATAATTCTTTTAAAACACAAAAATCGGTGTAAAACAGCAGATACTAATCTGAGATGTTTAGGCCATGTTTGACATTCTGATGCAGCCCGTTGTCATTTGAGATTCCAGTCTGATTTGAAATGCATGCTGTACTTGTACAACTGACAGGTTTAATAATACTAGCGCTGGGAAACACGAACAAGGGTTTTTTCCAAGAAATTGTAGTTATGAACTGGTAATTTACAATCTCCAGTGTAACTTAAATACGGTTGAACCAGCTCTGTGCTGACTCTGCTCGTTGGCATTGATGGAGAGTTGCATCCTGTATACTGACGTGAAGAGCATCTTAGGATGAGGAGTGTGTCTTGGAATCTTTACTGTGCTGTGTATCGCAGGGAATTACTTTGGTTTTATTTCTCCTGAGTCCCAGTGTCATTCATGGTACTGTGGCATCCTACAGATTTTGTCCTCGGGGAGAGCGATGGCCTTTTGCTACACTTAGGCACACCCTGCTGGTCATGGCCTGAGGCTGCCTTAGGGCTGGTTGTGAAGATGTTTTCTCAAGATACTTTGAATAAAGTCTGTTTAAATCCGGATTAGAAGGACTGGCTCCTCTCCTCACTGTTTTTACAAGGAGATGGGATTTTGGTGACATGAAATTGCAGATACAGAAACCTACATCTAAGTGGTATACGAGCTGCATGGTTAGCTTACTGCTGACCTAGTAACTGCAGTCCCTAGAAACAAGTGCTTTACAAAACTATGGAATTATGATGAAGTAAACATCATCCACAGTTGGTGTGTCTGGTCACCTGGGCGCTGCCATAGCTTTCTCTTACTGTCACAGGTGAGAACAAGTGACAACTTGTAGTGAAATTGAATACTGGTGCTTAATCTCAGTTTTACTAAGATCAGAGCTTTTCTTTTACTTGACTATTTCACGCAGTGATGCACTTTGCTCTCCCTCCAAAGTCACATTGACTGGGTCTCAGCTTCCCACGGAGGAGATTGCTGCTGCTGCAGGAACATCAGGCAGAAAGTCACAACAATGTCATGCTGTGCAGCCATTTGTGGGTACCAGTCCCAGGCCAGCCCCAAGCACTTGTCTCTGTGGAGCTTCCCCAGGCTTGGTTTTCTCCATCTATAAATAGACTATTTGCAGGAGCACAGTGCGTGATCGTCCTCCTACTTGGTGGCTCTACTTCATGTCCTTTTATTGGGTAGAGAATTCAGCACATCCCATTTCTGTTTAGGCCAGGTGTTACCAAAGTGTACAACCAACCCATAGCTGGTTGTAGTTAGCAAGCAGCTGTGTTCCTGGGATTTCAAAAGTTCAGTTTTCAACATTATCCACTCCATTACCTGTCAGCGTTCACAACCCAAGTTGTCTTTCACCCCCAATGCTTATCCAACACTGATGTTGAAAATCAGCGCATTTTAAGATGTCACATTTTTGTGGAGTAAGACTCAGCTGCTCTTTTTAGAGGCTGGTTTGTTCTATTTAGTGGTCTTTGAGTGTTTGGTTTAGTTTAAATAAAACTAAAAGTACAGTGCAGATTGCCTCTACCCTTGTTGCAGCGATGTTGGGGCTTGTTATAGTTGAAGAAAATATAAATCATGACCCCCCCCAAGGTCAGTTTTCTCCTTTGCTTTTAAATAACCAATGGATGTTTAACCAGTGAGTGTAATCACTCCTCTCTTTGTCTATTTGCTGTATTATTGACTGAGAGTATTTGTCAGAGGAGGTCATAGTCCAGTCCAAGGCAAGATTGGGGCAGGAACGGCTGGATGGGAGATGGCAGATTATGTGCTCCCACAGAACTGTGTGGAAAGGCTTCAGAGAAAGGAGGGCAATAAAGCACGTACAAAAACCCCTCCTTGTACAATAAAGCACGTACGTTGACAACCTGACACATCAGAGCCAGCACATGGAAACACACAAATCTGACTCGCAACCCTCCTCTTGACGAACTCTGCACCCGTGCTCTGTGAGTGTTGACATCCAAGGAGGCATCCAAGCTGCTGTGCATTCACGGAGCATCTTGCCTTTGCCTGTACCCTGTAGTTCAAAGTTGGTGTTCATTGGGCTTTGAAACATCGAGGAGTAGGTGTGGGACATGTTTTGGAAAGGCTGCTGGATGTCTGAGTGTCACAGGCGAATAGATCTCACTGAGCAAAGGTCGTGAAGGCTGAGGCACCCCTCCTGCTACTGTCCCCCAAAATTCTCTATACATACTCATTTCTGCTTTCAGACACAGTGAAGGTGTCCAACCTTAGTGCTCAAAAAATGCTTAAATTGTGAAACTCTGCTACCAATAATTTAAAGAGATTCAAAGAACTTGGGTAAGGAGACAAAATGGACACGCCCTTCAATTTCAGTGTTATTTGGTAGGGGGGAAACTGGGACAAGTAAACATGTGCTATTTTCTCCCATTCACAGCCAATTGAACCCCACACAGAATTGAAAGTATGGTATGCTGCCGATTATGCCAAATTTATGGAAGCTTCTGCAGTCTTCATTAAAGAAGAATCTGATGTCTGTCCTTTGCCTCCAGTAGCAGTAAGTATCTCTAATATACTATGTCTGGCAACGGCCTGAATGCAAATGACAACTGACCTGCTTTCTCTGCTCGTGTGACTCTGGTAATGCAGAGCAGACCACAGAGTCGTCGTCTAACACAAACCCAACAGCTACTCAGAGAAAGGCCGCTCTTCCTCTCCCGTGTTTTTAATCCAACACAGCCATTAGATAAAACCAGAATTAAGTGGCACCAGGGGGGGTGTGTTGGAAAGACTTAAGATTGGCATTCATTTGTAGATAACCAAGCTGTCCAGCCTCATTCTTTCACCAGTTCCCCTTTGTTAAGCTCTGACCGTTTTCTGTTAGTCAGATAAGGCACTGATTATTTCCGTCTTTCCTGTGCAATAACCCCTCTCTTCCAATCCCAGTACCTTCCCCTCTGTAGGTGGTAGTAGGGGTCAGTGAGAAGAACACGACCGTTCCTTAGAACGGCCAATAAGACAGACCTGTTCCTGTTCTCATTGCAGAAAGAGCCCCTAGAGCCTTGGGTATGCTCCAGCTGTAGAAGCACTTTCCCAACTTTTGCTCTGCTGGAATCTCACCAGTGCGTCCACAAAGACCGAGTCCTCACCACCAGGTTCAGACCCCCAAATAAACTGGGACCTGTAAAGGCAAAAAGCAAACTCAAAGGGAAACTGAGGGGAGCGACGTTAGGCAAAAGCATTGCCCAGTGCTACGGAAGCATTTCCTGTTCCTCTGCCGCAAAGCTCAGCTGTGGGGGCTCAGGAAGTGCCTGTGATGCTCTTGTGAGGTTTATACCTAAATGGAGAAATGGCCGGTCTTCACTGTTGAAGGGAAAAGAAGCGAAGCAGACAGAGAGCTACCCTTGCCGACTCTGCGGGAAGACATTTGACTCGATTGACAAGCTCACAGTCCACGCTTACGCTCACAAAGGGGAGCGCCCCTACAAGTGCTCACAGCACGGATGCACAAAAGCCTTCATTTCCAAATACAAACTGCTCAGGTACAGCTCCGGACGCGCTCCTTTTCTGGTGGGGGTGTGGGGGAAAAAAACAAGGACATCTCTTTTTTTTCCCCCCTCTCAAGTGTCCTAGTGACAGTGAATCCCCGAGTTTCCCGTTTTTATTTTTCCTGTTTTGGTAGAATTGGAGAAAACCAATCTCCCTTGATTGTGGTGGCTACTCAAAAAAAGTTATGGTGAGCAGTTTGAACCTCCTGTGTGCTGTGTGACTAACTCCTTCCCCCTCCAAAAACGTTAGGCTTTTACTAATAACCTGAGAACTTGTGAAAATGCCTCCCTTCAAAAGTGCTAGTGTTCTCAGGACTTGAAGCTGTGCTTTGTACTAGAGTAGAGTGAACGTAAATGCAAATAACTTTTTTCCTTTTTTTTTTGTTTGTTTTAGGCACTCAGCTACTCATTCTCCACAGAAATCTCACCAGTGTGGCTACTGTGAAAAAACCTTTCACAGGAAAGACCATCTAAAGAATCACCTTCAGACTCATGACCCTAACAAGATGGCCTTCAAGTGTGAAGAGTGTGGCAAGAAGTACAACACCAAGCTAGGCTATAAGAGACACTTGGCTCTTCATGCAGCCACCAGCGGGGACCTGACCTGTAGGGTGTGTGCCCAGGAGTTTGGTGGCACCGAGATTTTGTTGGAACACCTCAAAAGCCATGCGGGGAAACCGACTGGTAATACCAAGGAAAAGAAACATAAATGTGACCACTGTGAGCGTCACTTCTACACCCGTAAAGATGTGCGGCGCCACATGGTGGTTCACACAGGCTGCAAAGACTTTCTGTGCCAGTTTTGTGCCCAGAGGTTTGGGCGGAAGGACCATTTGACTCGCCACACGAGGAAGACTCATCCGCAAGAACTGCTCAAGAGCAGGTTGCAGAACGGTGACTCGATGGGTCTCCTCGACCAGCTTTTTCCACTCAGGCTGAAGGAAGATGCCGGCATACTCTCCCCTTTTCCCGAGAGGGTCTCTGTGCAGAATGGGGTTTTGAACGGTTCGGAGTCAGAGGAATACAGCTGTTCAGATCTTCATTCCCAGCCAGGCTTACAAACTGCTCTTCCCCTTGAACCTTCTCCTCATTTGCAAAGGATGGGCTGTGCAGACAGCCTTCCAGCTGTCCATCCCACGCCGTGCTCCACAGCCATTCCTGCCAACCTGAACCTTCAGCAGCCTAATAAATACGACCTTAGTTCTACCTCATTTGCAGCAGGATCCCTCAAGAACCTACCCATAAAAGTGGATGTTAAAGGTTACAATGTACATCTTCTTGAGGACCTGCCCTTACCAGAACCTCAGTCTCTCCACAAAATCAGTCTGGAAGAAGCTTGCTCAGGGCCTGTAGGGGATACTAACAAGTACCCAGTGCACAAGGAGACAGAGGCAGCAGCTGAAACTACGAGCCTGCCTTTCATGGACCTCACTCATGTGATGAGTTTCTGGCAGCTCCCGCAAGGTGACAACCAGAACACTACTGGGGACATGGCAATGGCATTTGGTTCAGAGGAACCATCACACAGGCTGAATGGCCTTGGCCAACAGCAAGGTCTTCAGCTAGCAACTGCTGGGATGGCCATAAACCAGCTGCATCATCTTCCTCGCTCCTTTCCATCTACTACAAATTCTGTAACGTTGCCTCATTTTCACCACGCCTTCAAATAACTATCACCATGTTTGGGATTTTTGAATCTTCTTGGGTTTTTTTTTTTTTTTTTTTTTTTCTTTTTTTTTAAGACTGTGCTTCTTACTTAAATCTGGCAGGATGGGGTGGTTTTCGTTGGGTTTTGGTTTGTTTTTAAGAAAAAACAGCCCCAGATGTTTTCAAAGCACATTATGAACATGGTAGTTAAATTCAGGATGTTAATAAACAAGAAGCTCTATTTTTCATACTACTATTAGTTTTTTAGCATATGGCAATAGTAGAACTAACATATTTCCCCTCCACACCCTCTTCCTTTTTGTTTCTTGCCTTTCCTGCAAATAACTGAATAAATATCTTCTATGATAGCAAAGCATCGTAACAGGCACAATAAAACTGTGGCTGCTGGGGTAGCTGAAATTAGGTGTTAGGGTGAATGGGAAGAAGGGGGAAATCACAGAAAAAGCATCCTAATGAGCCATAAATCACAGCAAATTTATATGCATGGCAAATGTAACAAACGATTTATCAACATCACTTGTATTTCTCTTAAGCACTTAATTACTGAACGTTTAATTTAAATGGGAATCCTTCCATGAATAAATCTTACCTCCGCGCTCCCCTTTGTTAAATGACGAAGATCACTTCAGCTGTGTGCATCTCCTGCATTCTTTCCTCGGGCTGGAAATGACTCCCACTTCTGCCTGACTGTGTGAGAACGTTACAGAATGGGAAATGAATTGTCTCAGAGGTTAGAGCAAAACATTAATTTTCACTTAGAGCTGGATCAGGCAAGGTATCAGCACCAGTCTTCCTCTAGTAAAGCACGTCAGCATTTGCTCAAACTTAAACATGCATTATCCCATTGGGTCAGCAGCTTGATTAACACTCAATAAAAACTAATGCTTCCTACTTAAGGGGCCTTTATTCACCTTTTGTTGATTAAAAAATGGCCTTTGTTTAGTCTGGGAAATGATTATTAATCGTAGCCTGTGGATTCCTTCACTGAAAGCCAACCCTGCCCAGGGGAGCCTGTGACCAAGTGGGACCTCTGGGGAGGAACAGGTCCATGAGCAGAAGGATGGTGGTGGTGAGCTCATGCTTGGCTATGAGCCTGCCTCACAAGTGTCACCTGAATTTAGTGGGTGTCATGGAGGCCATTTCAGTCGCAGGGGGTTTGCTCAACGGCGCTGGGGCAGCTGCAGTGGGACTTCCAGCCTTTTCTTTCTTCTACACCAGAACCACTGGGACTTTTTGATTGTTTCCTGGGGTAAATTGTCCGTGATGTACCTTTCCAGTGGGTGCTGTGTTGGTGTGACAGCTCTATCACCTGATGAATCTCCCAGTAGAAGACATTATTAAAAAAACCAACCAAACAAAAAACCAAATTCTTCACAATTTACTTTGTTACTGTGCTTAGAAAAAAAATAACCCTGGTTTTAGTGGATGATGCAATTACTAATGGAGCTTTTTGCAGCTAAAAGAGACACAGACTTTCTGAATCTGAGTAAATTCTCAAACCCTGAGCGAGCATGTTCTCTTCTCCCCCATTAATCATAGGAATATTTCCAGACAGCTTCAAATAAAAAAAAAAATCTTTTTAATTATTGCTGGTTTGCTGTTAATGAACTATAAGGACATTGCCCTCTCAGAAACCGTGTTCTTTTCTCTTTTCCTTTGTTTTTCTTTACCAGCTGTCGCTTGCTGTTGGGACTCTCTTTTCCCAACCGATGGGTTACTGTTAATTCCCGAGAGTTTTTTCACAGCCAGCCTGAAATAGGATGGTAAGTTCCCTATGTGAATGATGGGTTCATTTTCTGCTAGCACAATTTTAAAGTCCTCTTGTTCAATACACCGCTCCTGGCCCTGGAGTTACATTTTCTGTAGGACACTGGGAAATGAGCCGTGGAATTGGCACCAAATTGCTCTACACACGGAAATAATGGGGCGGGGATGCCCCGAATGTGGTAAAACTTGCTTTGGCTTTTGAGGGTTTGGTTATTCAGCTGTAAAAGTAAGCAACTGTGGCAAGGTTGCACAGGCTAGTCTGGTGTGGGTTATTCCCACCCACCCCTTTCTTCCTGGATTGGAAAAAAAAAAGAAGGCTGAGAAGCACAGCTTTAATGTATTTGGGCTAATTTCATGCCCGTTATTTCTAAGACCGTTTCGCTCTAGGAGTGACTCTTGCTTCAGTGTCATCCTTTCCACGGCTGAGCATTATTAGCCAGAGCCCAAGCAAAGTTTAATTAAACTCTGCAAAGCCTGGTATTTACTATTGCTGCATCCAACTAGTTCTCGTCTTCATTTACTTTGCAAACATTTAATAGGCAAGAAGATTCTGTATGGATTTTAGGTGAAAGCCTTATTCAGAACTGTTGGGCTTAAAAAAACCCTCAATGTACTGCAATATTGAGAGTTTATGCAAAGTGGCTGGTAATAGATCAGGTGGCCAAAAGATAAGGCAACATATGCCTCCGCCACATTTCTCTCTGATCCACCAATTTCTAAAAGCAACTGAAGTTTTTAAATCCAGAATGAGATTTGGCTTCCATTCCTCTGAACTTGGAAGTGCTTTGAAGCTGATGCACAGCACACGCAGCCATTTATCACTTATCAAGCACCTATACATGAAATATAATCAATATCTTTATTATCTTTTAGTTACATATATATCAATCATATCTATATTCTTAAATATATACATGAAATTGCAAGACGTTACCTTCTCCTGTTCAATATATCAAAGCAAAGCCCTTGTTGGGGGTGGGGGGAATAAATCACAATATAGGATCTTCCCACATTTTGAGACCACTGAATGAACCACAATTTAGGCAATCAGATAATTAAATTTGGGCAACGGATACACAAATAATCTCACAGCTTTAGAAAGGACAGAATAATAAACTTCGTAGCATAGAGGGAAGAAAAAGGGGGAAACCCCCTGTCAGTTTGCCTGTTTTATTGAACGTGATGACTGTAGCTGCTGGAGGGGGAAAGGTGCTGGAAAGTTGCGTCTCTTGATGTCTTCCGTAGTGGTTCAGAAGAAAACCTTAACACATCCTTGCCGAGCAGCCACTCTATCTTCTGTTGCTCATTTGCGGGCTGAAAGCAGCAACAAGCCACATACTTGTTATTTACATGGAAACAGCTTTTGTGTTTTACTCCGTTTTACCCAAGAGTTGTACCCTAATCCCTGGGAAGGTGATGGAGCAGCTCATCCCGGAAACCTTTTCCAAGCGCTTTAAGGAGAAGAACATTTATTTCCAGCACTCGGAGCCAGTTTTCCTGTCGGCTTTCTTGGCTAAGAAGCAAGTCTGGAGCAGCACTGGAGCTGATCTCTCACTTGCCCAAAGTCCTCTGCAAAGCACCCGGCAAAGCTCAGGCTTTACAGGAAATGCAGCAGTTGCCCACAGCCCAGCACCTACAAGCTCACCCAGGCCAGGCACTTCTGCAGGTGCCCGGGACATGCAAGGACGCTCTCCTGCATTTAGGATGCTCCCATGGATGTGTGTCTCAGGGACCTGTGGAGGCACTAGCTGTCCCAGGCTGCTGTAAGCTGGCCGCACCTACCACCCCACCAGTATCTGGCCTCATGTTGGGGGCTGACCTGCTGGAGAGCAGCTCTGAGGGAAAAGACCTGGGAATCCTGGTGGACCATGAGCTAGCAATGTGCCCATGTGGCCAAGAAGGCCAATGGCATCCTGGGGTGCATCAAGAGTAGTGTGACCAGCAGGTCGAGGGAGGTGATCCTGCCCCTCTACTCTGCCCTGGTGAGGCCCCATCTGGAGCCCTGTGTCCAGTTCTGGGCTCCCCAGTTGAAGAACGACAGAGAACTGCTGGAGAGGTTACAGCAGAGGATCACAAAGATGGATTAGGGGCCAGGAGCATCTCTCTTAGAAGAGAGATGGTTGAGGGACTTGAGTCATTTTAGTCTGGAGAAGAGAAGGCTGAGGGGGATCTGATCAATGGGGAAGAGTGGGTGTCAAGAGGAAGGGCCCAGTCTTTTTTCAGTGGTGCCCAGTGAGAGGACAAGAAGAAATGGGCACAAACTTGAACATAGGCAGTTCCATCTAAACATGAACAAGTTTCATCTTAACATGAGGAGGAACTTCTTCACTTTGAGGGTGGCAGTGATTATTGAAAAGGGTGCTGGCATCGTGCTCACTTGGGGAATGGAAGCACATCATGAGAGCACAAGACCTGCTAGAGAGGTTGGCAGTATCGAGCAGCAAACCCTCTCAAGATGCCAGTTACGTCAGAACAGAGTCACTGCCTACTCAAGATGCAGCTGCTCCAAACTGAAAAACATTTAACACCAAAATGAACCGTCTCAGCATCCTACACTGGGGACATGAGGAGCTCTGCAAAAATTTTCATTGCAATTTAATCAATACAAAAAAATTAAAACTGCAAACGCTGCCACAGGAGATTATATATGCACAAAAGCAAATGAGGTCCTTTTACGTTACTCTGTTGAAATAAAAAGAAAAAAAAAAAATTTCTTACCCAAACTCTCCTGAAGGATTTTTCCCAGCAGATACACCCAAAGCTTTTTTGGTTTTCTTCAGCACTCCTGGAGAGTCCTCTGCAGATCATTATTTAAAATAAAAATACTGACCATAAAAAATTATAACCTACATCAATTCAACATAAACCCCAGAAACATAGGGATCAAAGGTATTGATATGAAGAGCAGTGTGTATTATCATTTAGCGGTTATACTACAAATAAGCATTAAAGTAACTTTATAACAGGTCTTCTAAACATAGACTTGAGTAGGGGTCATGATTCCCGGTAGCAATGGGTAACAGCAAACATATTCTAATGGTATCCTGCTAAGAGGGAATTCTTTTAGGGATGTGGTGATGTTAATTTTAAGGCTGGATCAACAGGGGGAGTCATACGGAATGAACAACATACAAAGCTTGATGCTTCATCTCAATGGATCTAAGAAAAGATACAGATGATGGAGTAAATCTTAACATCAAAGATTAAAGGTTATGGAGTCCTTTATGAAACAGTTTATGGAGTCCTCACACCCAAGCTGAGTATTTCAGATCTATAAAGACATTTCTCTTTGAAGACCTCTATTTGAAAAGGCTGAGAAGCTCCTCCTAAGAACCCACATGAAAAACCTCCGTGTATCCACTCAGCACAACAGATGAGGATAAGGACTTGGAAAGCCACGCAGTATCAACAACATCCACCTGAAAATTTTTGGCCCTTCTCATTTCTAACAAGCCGTGTATGGAAATGAGTTCAGGATTTCATGTCAAGGCCCAGAGTTGCAAAAATAAATAAATAAATAAATGAAAAGTAAAAATATTTCAAACTTTTTATTGTTCTGTCAGGATACTGGATTCCAAAGCTCAGGACCTGTTTTAAAAATGCTGCCCTGCACCTCAAATACATCAGAGTTTGTTATAAGACAGACATAAATACAGGTAACTGAACCCCTTACTTGGCACGGGTTGGTCTGCACTGGCACCTTCTTGTACTCTCTTCTGAAGCGATAACACAGCAGTTGTTAAGGGTGGGGGCTTTTTCTGAGTCACTGGTTGCTTGCCCTGGTGAAAGAAGATGTACAAGCCACGCTCAGCTCCACCAAGGAGCTTATGGGACCTGGTGACAACTCTCCAAATCACTGCTGAAGCAGTGCTAGGAAGGAACAGGAAAAAGGTTACAGCCCCGCCTCCCTCTCCCACTTGGAAGCCGGTTTTCATACCCAAAATAGGTAAAAGAGCAGTGAGATTTTACAAGGGAAGGGAAGGAGAGGAAAAAGGAGAGAGAAGAGAGAGAGAAGAGAGAGAGAAGAGAGAGAGAAGAGAGAGAGAAGAGAGAGAGAAGAGAGAGAGAAGAGAAAAACTCTCCTAAAGGAACTGTTTACATTATCATTGTTTTTTCTATAACAAAATAGGAGCTCACTTCAAGACACTGCCAATCACCTCCACTTTTCTGATTGCCTAAAGAGGACGCACCCAGGGAGTAAATCAGCCATGCATTTGCAGGGAACAGCAAACCTGCAAAGAGCAGGGAGCTCTAATGAACAGGAAGGACATTGCAGAAGCTGCCAGGTTTCTGCTTCCCTGCAGCTGTTCCCCTGGAATCCAGTCACAGAAGTGACTGAAGAAATTGCTGTCCAATGTTTTTGTGCTATCGAATTCTGTCCCTTTTAATACCATAGAATTATAGAATGGTTAGAGTTGGAAGGGACCTTAAAGATCATTGAGTTCCAACCCCCCTGCCATGGGCAGGGACACCTCCCACTAGAGCAGGTTGCTCAAAGCCCCATCCAGCCTGGCCTTGAACACCTCCAGGGATGGGGCAGCCACAGCTTCTCTGGGCAAAGGTCTCCAGTTCTGAGGAACTCCTAGCTGATGTTCAGTCCATTTCTCATCTTAAGAATTCACCAACTGCCCCGAAGTCTTAAATTTTATAATTATATAGGTCTTTACTCAGCATAAACTACCATTTTGCAAATCTGCCTCCAGGACAAGACAAAGTGTGACTGAGTTTGCTTACCAAAGCCTGTCTGGTCATCTTTGCAGTGAAGGCACGGTGGACAGCTTGTTCTTTACAAAACTTCATGTGCCTCTCTGCTGCAGCCTCATTAAATCTTCGTGAGCAATGTGGACACTGAATATAATCTGATCAGGAGAAAGGAACAACTTGTGTCACAGTTTATATGATACAGGAGGAGAATTGTCCTGCTTTACTGGAGCACTGAAGATGTACTTCAAAGCCTGGCTCCATCAGCAGGTGGCCGTGATGAGTTCTCATAAGCACAATAAGTACAAACTTTGGAAAACTACAAAAACCTCCTCTAAAAAAGTAGTTAGCCTCCCAAAATATGCGTTTACAGTATTAATCCAGCTATTAATAAATGTTTTCAGAAATAAATCCCCAGGGATTAATAAAAGCAGATTTTATTATCTTTGTCTTATTCCCACCCCTAGCCTCACAATTAACATAACTGCAGAAAAGGGTGGTATTTAGAAATTCCTTGAGTATTCTAAACCAATGATTTTAAGGCTACTTTTGAAGGCTGGTCATTAAGATTGTTAGTTGACAATTGCTTAAGAACTTGTGCCCCACCAGGTGAGGCACATCCAAGAGCCAGGTTTCTGGGTGTGAAAAAGACAGTGTGATGCTTCCTGGAGTCTTTTCTTCACAGGGTTATAACCCTGATTCTGCTAAAAGCTGTTTGGTTACATTTCTCACTGGTGCAGTCCTACTCATTTCAATGAAGGCTGGCGTTCGAGGTCAACACGGTCATATTCAGCCCTCACACTGTCCTTGCTGTCCCCAGACCCTTCCTCCCTGCCCAGTGCCGTTTGCAAAAGCAGTCTGAGTGTCCTTACCCTAATATTACAGATACAGCGTCTTTACAAATAATTTCTCCCAGTGACAGACAGCCCAGAAAAGGTGCCCAGACCAGCAGCATGAGCAAAATGGTTCTGAAGACAGGAGGGGAGGACAAGACAAGGCAGATGCCCAGCTTTGGGGGGCTGGCAGGGAGACCTGGCACTTCAGGGGAGAACAGGGAGCTTTGGGCTCTATTTAGAGGGGGAAGAAAGGGAAGGGGAATCTCTCTTTCCTCCCCACAACCCTTTCTCTCCAGTCCTGTAGCACAGGATACACATCCTCAGTAGGCCCCTCAGCAATTTGTCTTGCCTAAAGAGCAGTTCTCCAGTTCCTTTCTCCACCGCTACCACTGCTCTTGCACAACTGGGTTTCCTCCAGGAGGGAGAAGGAAAGGGAGGGGTCTGCTCTTGGAGTCGGTAGAGGCAGACAAGAAATAACAGAGCCATTAAAGAATTTGGCAGTGGAAACGGAGAGAGGGGCTTGACCCCAATCAAGGAAGGAAAATGTGTCCCGCTGCTTATACCACGCTGCTGTCATCTAGAAGAGGAGAAAGGCTGGAATCACCACAGCTGGTTTTGCTATCAGTCATGAATTCCTGCTTTGGAAGTGAGCCCAGAGAGCCCCCTTTTCCCCTTCCCTCCCTCGCTCCGCCTTCCTAACGCAGGCGAGACTCCACTGAGATGTTTCATAAATTGCTCCCACGTATTATAAATCACAGTGTGTGAGAAACACTGGCTCTACATGAATTTTGTTTGGATCCGTAACTTCTAACAGAGTGAGCCCCGTGCAGAGACCACACCTGGCATGAATAGCAAACCAGACCAGTCTTTTTCTAACCAGCTTCCCCAAACTACACAGGAGAAGGGGACAGTGGAAAGACACCACATGGGAATGGGGCACCCTGTGTGCACTACAGCTGTTTGGAAGGGTAAGGGAATGTATTTCACCCTCTCTTACACCTTGATACAGCCTGTGCTAGAACATAGGCATCCCAACCCTCCCCCCGAAGCTCTGTCTAACATCAGACCCCAAACTTGCTGCCTTTAAACTTAAAAGGTGCAGTTAGTTTTCTCTTCCTTCCCACCACCCTCTGCATTGCACTCCTACTCAGCGTAAGCCAAGAAATACAGCTGAAAATTAAGAGAGGTTGGAGGTGAATTACAGTTCACGTTGTGTTGTGCTGGGGGGTGTGTGCAAAACTGAAGCCCAGCTGTGGGCAGTAAGAGGTCTCTGCTTTACCAAAGATCGGTACCAGAACATTAATAAGATAAAAAGTTGACCACAAACCCGGATTGATGCTTGGTGGGGGAGGAGGCGGAAGAGGGCGGCCTTCCTCCAGAGCTTTTGTGACCTGCTTGGCTGCTCGAATAGCATTGATAAAATCCTCATGGTGCTGCCTCCAGTTAGATTTCTTCCCTGGCTGTTTCTGTAATGGAAAGAAAAAAAAAAAAAAGGAAGACACAAACTACTATATTTCCCCCTTTGCAAGGGAGAGAAAAATCTTAGAGCGAGGGTTCTTCCTTTCTGAGGGAAAGGAAAATCATTACAAACAAAAGAAGTATGCTTTTCTTGGAAGGCACAGGAAAGCTGATTTCAACCTTTCCTGTCTATTGATGGCACCAGAAGATGGATAGAAGAACAATACTCCCCAACAAAGCACTCTGGTCATGGCAGACCAAAGGGCGCTTAAGAGGGAATAGACAAGACACTATGACCAAGCCCTTCCCATCTCCCGCCACTTATCAGATTCTTCCTCTTGCTTTAAACCTTTAGGCCCTTCTGTCTCTTTCTGCAACTGATTTTAAAGGGCATTTTAACAACTGCAGTTTGTGTGGATACAAAACCAGTAGTGATTTGGCAACTCTGGGTAAAATGATACACGTGCACGTCCATGCATATTCCCCTCCTCCCAAACAATGCATGAAAAAAAACCCCTTATTCCAGTAAGAGCTTAAGCCTCTTCCCCTCCAGCTCTGCAAACAAGTTAAATTTAAATGCATTTTTAAACCCTTGAGTTCAATAGCAGCGAATCTCTGTGGCTCCATAGACGTGAGGCTACTGACAGCTCTCAGGTTCAAGCCGGTGTATTCAACCACCAAGCATCTTGGAACACTCTCTTTCAGACTTAAGCAAAGAGGAAGCTGTCAGAGACTCGGAGTCTTTAAAATACACACATAAACATTTCCTAGAAGAGCAGAAATACTTGGGCACCCAGAGCAGCCACGACACCTACTGGTTTGGCTTCTGGACAGAAAATTACTCTCAAACACAGGGAGGGGGAGGAAAGGAATTGGCACTCAGTCAAGCACATGTGTGAGACTCATCCACAACATCCAGGCTTTGTTCCTGAAGACTTCATATGGAGATAACACACGTGCTTCAGATTTAATGACACCTTTTGAGGGGGCTGCCTCTTCACTGTGGTGATTTCTGTTCCCTGCAGTCTCTGTTTCAAAGAGTTGAAGGGCTTGCGCTTCTTGTTGAAGACCTTCTTGCATATTGGATCATGTCTCAGCTGGGATGTGAAGAAAAACAGTCATTTATGGGTTGAAGTCACGTTTTGTTAATGATGCTTCCTTACTCAAGCTTTGAAATTGCTTCTATTCAGGAGCAGGGAGCTGAAGCAGCATTTATTTCAGGATCAATTTAACTCCTGAAGGAGTTCAGCAAACCTACATGAAGCTGTCCAAGTACAGCTGCGTTTTGACATAAATAAGTCATAGAAGCCATTTCCAGTTCGTTCTGCTCTGGGACATGCTGGAGGCCAGCACAAATAACGACTTGCAGAGAAGAACAGACTGGGTCTGTGAACAGGAACAGTCCCATTGGACTTTTACCCTCCTCCCCATCTTTTTTTTTCCCTTGGTTAAGGGGGAGAACAGGCTCATCCTGTTCAAGGGCCTGATATTTACATTATTAGCTCTTTGTGTTTAGAGAAGTATTCCAGACCAGGGGCTCTCCTGACGAACCACAGCACCGTTCATCCCGTCAGCACCACAGGAACAGCGGCTGAAAGGGAGCAGCTTCCCACCAGCACACCTGATCCGACAGTGCCGAAGGAAAAGCAGGGATACCACCCACAGCTGAAAGCACAGGGAAATTTCAGGCAGGTAGATGTCCAGTGCTGAATTTGTGGAAGAGCCATGCCTCACAACAAAGGAGGCCCTAAGATTCAGAAGCATCTCAGATTATTGCATAGACCTCACTCTTCTGCAGCAGGATGGCCAGGCCCCTGAGTGAGGAACACCACGAAAGCGAGGGCAAAGCTCCATCCTCTCTTGTGCTGTGGATCACCCCAGTTCGAGTCCATCTGCGGTTGGTAAATTAAGGAGCCCATTCCTATCTTCCTTTGCTCATTCCCTGCTTCCTTTTCTCAGTTATTCTTCTGCCTCTCATTGATATCTCCATGTCATCCACCCCCTTCCCATAGGAATTAAGCAGCTCCCTAAGCAAGTCATTTTGGTTACAGCTCAGCTGGGCCAAGGAGCAGCTCCAGCCACAACACACAATTCTACATTCTCATTTCCCTTGGAACTTTTCTAATCATGTGCTCCCCATCCTTATCTTCTGTTTCTAGACATTTTTGACAGCAAACGTGAGAGGGAGGTTCCTCTGCAGGACCAAAAGGGCAGCAGATACCTGTCTGCCTCACCAAAGAGCACACCAGTCCTGCATCACTGGGGCACAGAGAGGCATTACAGGTCTTGCATCTCACACCAGTCATAGTGACAAGAAACCTACCACCTCCCTGAAAACACAGATAACTGTTTTTTTTCAAAAGGTTTTGTTGGATTAAACCATCATGTTCTTTGTGTATCTGATCTGAATTAGCAAACACGGAACGATTATACGTAGGGTAGTTCCACCTTCACCTCAGCGCTCATAGTTATTCAGCTTCTGGTGTATTTTTATGTCCTTTTTTTCTTTCTCTAAATCAGTTTTTCAGTTCTGGCACAGGATCAGTAAGGCAAACCGAGGAAGGGAGGGGTGTGCAGAAACCCCCCCCCTGTGGTCGGGCTGTGCCAGGCAAACAGCACAGCCACCCATTTAGTTGGTAATCCAGGGATCAGGGAGGTCAGGGGGAATCTTTTCATTCACTTCAGCAGGCTTTGGAACGGAGCCTGGTGCCCGCATTGTGCTCTCAAAGGGACAACTTATCAGACGGTTTATTAGTCTATTTTTCCCAGGAAGCCTGAAATAACAAATTCTGCCTAGAACCCTGGAACACAAAGGTAGCTTCAGGTTAGTACTTTATGCCTCACCAAGAGATAACGCACCATTTTAAACCCAATATATAGTAAACATCTGGTTTTGGACAAGCAGGTAAATTAAGATTGCAGCAATGTCCCAGCAATTCCTAATCAAGTTCGCTAATGAAAGCGGTTATTAGACCATGGGCTCTTTTAAACACGAGTTCAACCCATTTCTCCACTAGCAGCCACCTCCTCCTTCCCCAGTGCTCACCGCCCCCTTCAGCTATAAACCCGTTGACATTCCCATTAATCAAAAACCAATAAATAAATAAGCTTTGTTTTACCAGAACGTCTTGTGTAAAACGTCTTCCACAGGTTGCACAAGGAACCAGGTCTTGCCTTGGGACAGCTGTGTAAAATTCAAACCATGGCAGAGTCTCAGTTACGGGGTACAGGACGGCTTGACTACAGCAGAGTCGGTGTTTGGATGGAGCCCAGCGCCTCCCCCTCAGAAAGAGAGGGCTCCAGCCACCCGCCAGGGCTCCCTTTTGCAGAACTGCCTTATTTCTCTTGTTTCTGTGAAGCACAAACCCTCCTTTACAGAGTCTTGGGTTCCCCATGACCACTCAAGGCCCATCCCTTCCCAGCATCACCACGGCTGGCTGAGGAGACGACAGGAGAGCACTCAAGTTCATCACCGCCTAAATTTGGGGTGGGGGTGGGCTGGAAACCGCTCCCCCCCATTTATTCCAGGTCGTTTGTAAGTCATCAGGAGCGAGGGATGCCCTGGAATGGCTCGGGGTAAACCACCGCTAGCGCGGAAAGCAGGTGACACTCTCGAGTGTGACAATCTGCATTCTTCAAACAGACCGTTGCCATGACGCGCTCAAGCAGCGTTCCGAGATGATCCTCCGTTGGAGATGCCAGATTTAAGTCAGTAGATTATTTTTGTTTTTTAAAAAAAATGGGGTTTTAAGTGACATGGAAAGTAATTTTCAGCCTTTCCGACTCTGACGGCAGTCATCTATTCTTATTTCAGAGCACGGACATTACTTGTGTTAATAAAAACTGCTTTTTGGAAAACTTGAATAACAAGAAGGAGCCTTTTCCATGAGACTTGTTACCTACAGAGGGAACAATTTCTCACTGAAGTGCTCTGCACCTGCTCTTGCTGAAACAAAAGAAATCCCTGTCTGGCCGAGCAGCAGCAGATGCGCGGCTGCCTTTGTTTCTACCTTTTCCTTCCGCACACATAAGGCACAGAGTCAGAGTTACTCCAGGAGTTCCCCTGGTTGCAAACGTAGAGGAATAAAGAAATTCTGTTTTTGACTCCGATTCCATCGCCTCTGACAGACACCTCTCTGTGCCTGCGCTTAGGCTGGGCTATGCTTGTCCTTTCAATTGTCTTCCTCTGCCTCCCCCAACTCCTTTACTCAGTTCTCATCCCCTCCAAGCTTTGACTGACAGAGCTTTTTCTTTTCTTTTTTTTTTTAAATAAAATTAAAAAGATCTAGGCAAAAGCACAGCATCACTGAATCAGCAACGAGAGATCAGGAAAGAGGACAATTTGCCACAGAAGATCAGTGACTTCGGACACGTACAACAGCAGAGTTAAGCACTGGTAAAGAACACGGTCTTTAGTGAAGTTTTCCTTTCCAGTAAATCACAAAATCACGTTCCAACCAAACCACTGAGCACCTTCTGGTTACTCACTTGCTCCGTTTAACTCCTTTCCTGCTATCTGACTCATCCCAAGAGAACAGTTTCTCAAATTTCCCCTTCCACGTTGTTGTGGGAAGTCGGGAGCAGAGGCAAGAGATCGTCATTACTCAAAAGCTCACAATTCGAGTTACCACCCATCAGCAACTACATAATTAACAATTATGATGCAAGCAGACACTGCTCAAGCCTGTGAAACACTAAAAACTAGTACAGATATCAGCTAAATGAAAACTCTGAAACTCATTCTAAGCTCAGATGGCTTCTACTGATTTGGTTAACACGGACTCTTGAACAATTTTAGGAAATTAAGGCTTAATCCCAACAGGAATATTGTATTGACACTTCAGTTTCCTGAGAGTCACCCAAGAGACTCATATACTTAATTGCCTGTTCATTCCCTTCTCCAAAACCGTGTTACTTTATCAATTAAAACACGTTATTAAAGCTTTCTTCCAATCAAAAGAAGTACTTTGAGTTGTTTCTGTTCATTAAAAGGCTTCACCAGTCTTTCTGTTAGCTTGTCTCCATCTAGTATTCACAAAGCTTTTAAATATTTAAGGAATATTTAAGGTGCTTTGAATTCAGTAGTAGTCAAACCACTCCACTGCTGTGTCGGTTACCACGTTCCTTACCAGTAAAACAGTTAACTTTTCACCCAAAAGCCGCAGATTGGGCAGTCTCCAGTCCTACAGATCTAAAGCTGAAGGCCTGTTACGAATACAGTAGGATTCAGAAGGACTGCCTACAAATCCTAGTCGTTTTGCATCTGTACAGACAGGTCACTGTCACAATTACTCACATGCACAGCACAGAAATCTAAGGTCACACCAAACCTAAAGACACGTCCCTCTGCTCATCTCCAGGAAGTCTTGGCCACAGCTGCGGTGGGTGGTTAAGTTGGCGTTTCAGTGAAACCAAACTGAATGCAAGACCTGAAGAACAGTATTTCAGGAAACTCAAGACAATGGCTGTCTGCAACTTACAGTGTTTTTTTCCTAAGTATCTGCTGGGGTTTTTTTGCCACGCTTCTCAGACCGGGCACTTTCGGCGAAGCCGATTTCAACATCCACGGTCAGGGTCAGTGACTACATCAACCGCAACACTTGTTGCGACAGATTTTATTTGCTAAGAAATGGAAAAACTGGGGTTAGGTAACAGGGATGTCTCCCTGCACAAGAGCTTTTTCAGACACCTCTGTTTACAAAAGGTTATTTTACATCTTTCGTAATAGTACCCACACAAGAAATAACCAACCCAGGAAAGACCTGAGGAGTGGGTGAAGCCTCCTTGACTTACAAAACTGTGCTGTATCAGGGCATTATATTTAATCACCAGCATAAGGGAGAGAAGACATAAAAGGGATATATCGCTTTGTAAACTGAAATAATTTAATAGAAGGCTCTAATCAGATCAAATCTGTAAGATTCTGTTGATTTGCTGAATACTTTTGAGATATAGATATATCTCTAAAACTTGTCCAGTGATAACTTGTAAGAAAAATATTTTTTTAATAATTTTAACACGTCTCTACTGCAATGAAACTTTGCAGGAGTTGCCGTAGCACTAATGACAGAATAGACATCATTAATACACTGTTTTACGTGTAATTTCCTTTCAGAAAGAACGACAAGGTATTGGTTCTTGTAACAGTAATATCGGAACAACCCCCTTCGTGCACGACGGGCAGCGCTTTCGAGTTCCCAGTTCCCCTCTCAATACAAATGAGAACTTAAGGATGCTCCCACAATAAGTTTCCCAGTTTCCTCAAGACAGCTTCAGTCCTTGAATGTTTTGTTTCAGATTGAGCAACTCCTTTTCTTGCCTTGTTTTCTCCAGTTTGAAGGCCAGCTTATTGGCTTTCTTCTCCATTCTCCGCTCCTGTGCATACAGATAATTACAAATTTACAAAATAAGCATAACATGCACAGAGAAACCACTTTAATTAACAGTTCTATATCACGAAACCAGCAGCAATCTGAACAACAGTATCATTTATAGCACTAACTATTAGTAGTCAAATTAATGTGTACCACCAGGATTATAATCTTCAGTGAGCTGAAGCTTCTCACAGGCTGGCAACTTCTCCTGTTCCTCAATAAAACAACCAGATCATTGTGGCCACTTAGATTTTCCACTTTTCATTCAGACTTTTCACTTTGTGTGCTCTTGAAACACCACAACCGTTTTCTTTGCTTCCCTAGATACTAAGGAAATACGAGGGCTCCTTCCAAAGTTATTGTGGTCACTGTTACGTACGTAACAGACAAAAATTTCCACATAGGAAATCAGGATGATAAAATTAGAAGGTTAACTTTTTTGGCAGGAAATTATGATTATTTTTTTTTTAAAAGGAGCAATAATTAGTCCTTTGAGACCAGCAAGTGTTCCCCCATTCGTTGCCACTCACAAGGACAAAGGAGCTTTAACAAAAAAATCAAGTTTGTAAAGCAGAATCCAGGTACCGTAAGGTGTTTTTGTGGGGTCCTGTTTACAACGGGGCGTACCTTTCGCTCTTCTTTTATCGCCTGTTTCCTGGCTTTCCGATCCTCTCTGCTCTCCTCTTTGGACCGGGGCTGGGTGGATGCTCTTGGCAGGTCGCTGCCGTTAACCATTTGCATGCGTTCCATCTGCTTAGCAGTCAGACCTTTCTGAGGCAAGATATGGAGGGGGATTCCGGTCTTCTGGGATATTTTTATAGGTTTGGGCTAAAATAGAGAACACACGTGTAGTGACGGTCCCTAGCTGTCTCTCCAAGAAGTACACATTGCACTGCCTTATCAGTATAAAAACATCAGATTCAGATTTAAGAGTCATAAATGGGTAAGTTTCCTTGTGCTATTTTCCTCCCTCAAAAATGCACGTTAATCCCCAAGTAAGAAATCAAAGCACCTGTGAGCAGGATCTGGCCTCTCAGAACAAGAAAAGTTTCTCCTTTTTATTTAAGTATTACTGAAAAAAACCCCTAAGCAGGCACTAGTATTCCTTTATAAGCTTTCAAGCGGGTTTCCTTTCAAAAGTCTCACACAACTGCAACACCAAGCTGTGCTCTAACGATGGGGAATGTCTGGAAGGCCAAAGAACTAGAATAAATTCTTTTGAGATGCAGTAGGGAAATAGAAACCTATTTTGAAGAAAAAAAATAAAATCCTAAGATGTGGTTATGAGAGAGTACACAAAGGTGTATCACAGATTACAAGAAAGTGAATTCCTACATTTTCCTACATGTAGAATTCTCTACATTTCTGCCCAGCTACTGAAGAAATTTTGAACTTATTCAATTTTCCTTCTAATAGAAAAAAAAAATAAATCTGAACCCTTCTTCAGTAACACCGGAGAAGAAGTAACACCAGAGGCTAACACCTTCCCCAACCCTCTTTCCTACTCCCTCCTCCTTTTACAAAAAGATACCCACTGAGAAAACAATCACTTTTGCCTCAGGTTTTCCCAGGCTGTGCTGTTAGTTAGAGTAAATTTAATGATTTTACCTTTGATGGCTCCTTAATTAGTGTTGGGTGATTATATAAGTTTGAGTATGTACCTAGGTGACAAAGAAAGAAAAAACCAAAAGCAACCAGTGAAGAATGGCTTGCAAATACAAGTTAGATTAATTTACTATAAATAGTACTACTACTTAAGTCTTTGAACCTATAGAATGGCAAGAATTAAGTTAAAAAAATCCCAGTAGCAAGAATTCCTGCTGTTGTGTTCCAGCATAACGTATTTTACCTAAAGCACTGCTAGAGAAGCTCTGAGATCATTCCTCATGTACTTTGAAATCCTAGGAATAAACAAGTGAACTCCAAAATACTTACTCAAAATGGATTCACAATCCCACTTTTCTTTTGATTCTTCAACAACTACAGCTACTATTTCTTCCTTTTCTTCCTCACTTTCTTCGTTCATAGGAGAGTCCAACTCTTCAAAGGGTTCAAGAGTATCCAATTTCACACAACTTTGAAGTCCAGAGGAAAAAACACCAAAAGGTTTATCTTTTCTTAAAAATGTGTAATTACGTAAACCCAGTCTCCCCTCAGTAAAAATCCCAACCAAGGAAAGCTATTCCCATTGAAACTTGCAGCAAAAGTAAGTTTCCTTAAGTAAGCATCCCCAAAATAGACGACAACATTATGGCAAGAGGCACAGCTGAAAAAAAGGTAGTTTTTCTGCGTTTCAAAAGCATGTGGCACACAGAACTTGTGACTGGAGGGCAGGAAGAGAAAAGGACAGACTTTCTGGTCTGTAAGCAAAGCACCTCGAGGTGATCAGGTACCCTGCTACTGAGCAGTTGTCTTTCACTACAAGGAACACATCACCATATTTGCCAATCAGGAAATCCAAGACTTACTTGAGAAGATTTAGCCATTTAACTTTGGGTTAATCCCACCTGCGTTAAGACAAAGTGAATATTCTATGGAAATGCAGGCTTACATTGGCAAGGGTTTGCTTTATCAACTCTCTTTTTTGCAGTGCTCCAAGCAGTGGCACCCACGCAATAGTCACCTACGAGTTAATTCGCATGTAACTAGGTATGCAGTGGGATCGACCACGTATCAACAGAATATACTTGGCTACAGAGTCTGCTGAAAACAAAAGAGTGTAAGGAGAAAGGCAAGTTATACAAAGAAGGGCCAGGAAGAATGCCTCTAGATATTACTTACACTAGATTCAATGCAATTATACAAAAGGAGTGTGATCTCACATAAACCAACAAAATGCCTCCACTTAATTTTATCACCTCTGAAGTTAAGGCCAACATTAAGAGACAATAAAAAAAACAGGTAGCTGTTTTTATTGTGGGATGCAATCTTTGGAGTATGTGAAGGGGAAACAACATACCCAAACTTTCAATATAAACACAGGATGACGTCACTACTTAGGCGAAGCAGTATTTCTGGGAATACGTACTTCTTTGCTTTCTCTTTGTAGTAATCATTCAGGACCTCCTGCAACCGAGCATTGTCCGTGTTAATATAGCCTTCTAACTCCACGTTATCCAAGGCTCCAATTTCATCTTCATCAAATTGCTCAAAGAACTAAAATAAAGAAGGGGGTATCTGTAGTTAGACCACATTTGTTGTGCAACTTTACGACAGCTTAAAGAAGATCTACCTATTTTCTTCTATTTGAGCCTTTTTCCTCTCCCCTTTCATTTGCTGAACAGCTGCCAAACACATCTGCTGTAGGATTTCCTCTTTACTGTCAGTATTCTCTCTGCATGGGAGTCACAAAGCTATCTTTAAATAAAAAAGGTATTTTTGTACTTTAGTTATTTTTAGTTTATTTATTTATTTTATTTTCCATTTAAATACTTAAAATAGTATTTAAATGAGCTTCTGGAAAATGTTTCTTACTCTGATGCATTATTTCAATCTGTACATTAAAAAGCTTGTCACAGCTCAGGACAAAAGTTACACCATTATTTCCGCTGCACTGACATCATTTCATGACCACGTACTTGGCACAGCAAGGAGAGAGGGTGAAATCAGTGAGAGTTCACCAGGCACTTGTACCTGATTTGCTGTGTTGAGCTAAGCCCCTCCTCACACAGAACTGTAACACCAACTACGAATGCAGTCATCAGAATAATTTTGTTTAACTCTAGCAGTGTTAGGCCCTTTAACTGCAATTAACACTATTTAACACAAGCCTTTTAGCGCACACAATATTAAATGTGGAATGTGTGCAAAGAACAGCTGCCCTGACTACTGAAGGCAGTAGGAATTTGCACAGACCTACAGGAGATGAAAAGACAAGCTTTTAGCAGCCTCATGTTTAACAGTTACATTCTTGAGCTGCCTCACCTTCTCAAATCTGTCATCCAACAGCGTCAACTGCTCGTTCCTTCTTATCACTGAAGACGTCATAGAATACTCTGTGAAACGACTCCTGGTTTCCTCTTGCATGAAAAGAAATTCTTTCGGCCTTCCATGAACCCCATCGTCTGATAAAGGACCTTCTGAATCATTACTGCAACTGTCCTTTTCATCACTATCTTCCTCCACATCTTCCCACTCATCTTCATCCTCAGCATCTGAACCCCTGAACACAAGTATAGAACAGTTTTAGAAGAGTATGTGGACCTTTCCACGGCTCTGCCCAGTGGTGGGTTACGTGAGACAATTTGGCAGGAACAGATGTAAATCCTGAGAGGCAAAGATAAAAAGTGCTTATTTTCAAGACAGTAAAACAAGTTCAGTGCTTACAGTGTTGCCAAAGTCATCATAATGCTACTTTTGTCCCTAAGCTGAAAACAAATCTGGTAACTGTTGGATCACGCACCTGTGGACTGAACTGAGGTTGTGTTTACGTTCAGCTATACGTGTCCGAGTGGAAAAAGAAAAATACTAGCTGCATTCTTGGGTATTAAAACTAGCAAAATTTCTCATTGTTTGTAACATGGGAAGAATTATAACAAAACATACAGAAATAACTTGCAGCGAGGTATCACGTAAAGCATTCGTAAAGGTTCTGGAAACACCCGTTTGCCTTCATCAATGTAATTACTGGTGTGTTGTAAATATGATAGATGGCATTATTCCATGCACTTAGAATGTAAACAAATATATATAGACCATGAGCTCAAAGAAACAAATGAAATCCATCTCTTGGATAAGACATGAAAATGTGTTTTGTAAGCTACCACCCGCCTAACACAAGGTAATACTTTTTCCCTTTAACACACCACCCAAGAATTCAGTTTGAAATCGGAAAACATTCTTGCTTCCTGCAACAACACATGAAATAACATGTAACATTAACTCCTATTACACACGACAAACAGCTCTAGAAAGCTCTCCGTACCCTTTCCGTGGCTCATTTGCTTGTAGAACAAAATCATCTTCCAGAATATTTTCTGGATTGTCAAAGTCAAAATCATCATCGAGAGCCGCAACAATATCAGGATCAAAATCCAGCCGTGGTCCTAGAAAGTTAAAAAAAATCCCAAACACAAAACCAACATAAATATCTACGTGTCTCTGGCATTGTGGAGCTTCTTTCCTGGATAAAAACCAATCTAACTAGACTGTTAATTTGCACTAAGGAAAGATTAAACCTGAGAATCACAAAATTCCTCAATAACATTTGTAGATTTACACAAGCCAGTGCAAGTCATCAGCATCTTGTCAATTTTCCTCACTCAGAAAACAACATTTTTGGAAGCTTAAGACCTCTGGAGAATGTATTTTAAGGTATTTTACTTAAAATGGTATGGAAGAAAAGATATTCAAGTTGAAGTACTATATATCAACCCTAACTCCCACCCCTAAATTACGAAAAGTCAGAAAATATTTCTCTATTGCAATTAACAGAACTGTTTTTAGCATCCTTCTGTCAGGACAGAGAGAACTACCACAATTAATTCCTGTTATAAAATACTAAGATAGCTGCAAAGTGAATGTTCAGTGCAAACATGGACACACAAAAAAGTGTACCTACAGCACTGAAATAATACTAATGAATGAAACTAAACACCCCTCTGCATTTGAAAAGGGAAATTTTGAGAGTGAAAACCTAGTTCCAGACTTGGATTCAAATAGATGGGAGTAATAAATCAATAGTACTATCTACATTTTTCCCTGTTATTACTTTATATTTGCTACACAATTATAAGGGCTCATCGATTCTCCCCGCCCCAGCAAAGTTAAAAAGCAATTATTAATCACATAAATAGGTCTCAAATTGAAGCACAGGTCTCCTATAGATCGCTCTGTCTGCTATTGAGCCTGTTGTAAATCAAAACTAGTATGACACTGTAATCAAAGCCATAATTACCATCTAGTACCGAGATAGCAACTCACATTACAGAAAGATAAAACATTTAATGATACCTGAAACAGGAGCAGCTTTATTTAAAAGGCCCACATCCTCTTCAAACTCTGTGGCAAATACTGAGGAAGGCAACTTAATAGATGGAGCCTTAGGAAAAACAAAACAAAACCCCAACAGTACAATACACTTGTTCTCAGTTTCTCATCTGAGCTCACATTAACAAAAAATGTGCAAATAATCATGTGACCAAAAGACACTCTGTGAGTGCTACTTCAGTATTAAGGTAAGTGCTACTTTATTGGTGGTAAATTATCAAAGCCATGCAATGTAAAGTGAAAAGAAAGGTAAAGTGCTGGCAGCATTGATTCTCATGTCAATATTCCCCGGGTATGCAGGCAGTATTTTTGCATCTCTGAAGCTTTTCAGAGAACATTTGTACAGCAGGCACAATGAAATTTGTAGGGTTTTTTTTGTTTTAGAGAATACTAACACATATTTGAAACTGCTCCATAATTGATAGGCTTATTTAAAACTTACATGAAAATCTAAAGTAACTAAGTCTTGTGTATACCACCACATAAGGTATTTCTGACTAAGAACACCACTTTCAACTAAAATTACAGTATTTGATTAAACCAAACTCCCTCAATTAAAAGTAACTGACTGGCAATTGCGTACTTCACTGCTTGAAATTACTTACTTGTTTTCCATTCCAACATGGTTTAGCATCATGAAATTCCACAAGTTACGCCAGCTATTGAAAAGTTTGGTTTTATTCCTTCTGGGTTCTGTTACAATCCACTTTAAAAGCATGGTGTAATGTAATGCACCATGTAACGTATCGTGGTTGTAATACAACCTGGTATATTCATAACTCCTAGGACATTCAATAGTTCTAAACATCTTAATAACAAATGCCAACTCCAGAAAAACACATAACTTTTCAATTAAATGCCTTTGTGAGCCACCTCTGTCAGGAAAAGCTTCTCATGGGTACACAAAGTGTGTTAATGCTGGGCTAGCAAAATGCTGTTCAAGAGTAAACTTTGGCTTCTTAACTTGTGTTTCTACTGGAGGAAATTCTGACTGGGGACTCAAAGGATCCTAGACAGATAGATTATATCTATCTAACACTCAGGATAATACATGTTGAATATAGTTAAAGTGTCTACAGGATGCTCAACTCCAAAGAAGAGCATAAATATTATTATGAGCAAAAGTACTACTTACCGATACTCGCTGAATTTCATCTTCTATGTGCCCCTCACTTGTGACAACAATTCTGCTTTGCTGCCCAAGCACAGAAGGGACAAGCTCAGAGGGACCAGAAGCTTCTTTCAGATGCTGCAAATAGTCATAGTCATCATCAAAGAAGACCCCGTACTTCCGCTGCTCTTCCCTCCTTTGCTCCTCATGCCCCTGAGAATTGTAAAAAGAAATCTATTTAGTTACTTAATTCCATTTAAAACTTACTAGTAAAAAATGAAAGTAACACATCTATTGAGAATGCCCAAATTCTGAAGTCCTGATAGTCCCCCCTCCACTCATTACTCCACACACAGCCCATAAGAACATTGTAACCATGTGGTTCAGCATTTCAGTGTTGCTTCAGCAGGACTTTAAACACTTTTTCCATAAGCAGTATAACTAACAAAGCCTGTCTTTTTCAGGGTAGGTCAGGCAATCCTTGCTGTTGTTTTAACACCTTTACATTGCTAAAGCCAGTTAGTCCTGAGTTACTACCTGATGCACTGAAGGCTGACTATCAAATTGCCTACAACGTCCCCTTTTTAAATAACCTGCACCGAGAATTACCTTCTCTCAGGCTTTTGGAACTGTACCACTACATGCCCACTTTTCTCTCCTGCTGCATTTCTTATCTGAACAAACCTCAGTATTAAAAGTGAGTATTTACTTTCTGTGTAGGCAGCAGAACTCTCTGGGGTGCGGTATCATCAGCAGCAAGTGGATCCCTCTGACTTCTGTGCACCAAGTGAAACGTTACCGCTTTCTTCTTGTCTATGAAGGGTTTCTTCTTCTTGTGAGGCTGCAAAAGGATATTTGCTTAATTGTTAAGAAAAAGTAAAATATTAAATGCACCTAAAAAGAATCTTTTGCCTGAAGCATGCTACTGTATTCCTTCTAAGGCAATGTCTTACAAACATATCCTTAGACACAAAGCAAAAAGAGACCAGTTGTAGCTTAAGTGTTCTCACCCCATGATGCACAACAGCCACCTCATGTGTTCTAAGAGCACATGCAGCTCTATTCAGCTGCAAAATGGAAATGTATCAGTACAATAAATATTTTATTATAGCATAAACACATTAAGTATAATCCTAGAAAGGAATTTTTAAGTAACTGCTTTCTAAACACAGGTCAAACCTGAAACAAACTTCATCCAAGAAGCACAGGAAACTGACATAAGGAAATTCATCCAGACACACCCAGCTTCTTGAAAATTGTTTAGACAGCTGTTCCTACACCAGTAATTCAGTATCAACCATAAAACAGCATGAAACTTATCAACAGCACCATTGCACTGACAGCTCTAACATCAAACATCTAAAGGGGTGACCAGGTTGCTCGAACCCCCATCCAGTCTAGCCTTGAACACCTCCAGGGACGGGGCATCCACAACTTCTCTGGGCAACCTGTGTCTCACCACCTTCAGTGAAAAATTTTGTCCTAGTATCTGATCTAAATCTCACCTCTTCCAGTTTGAAGCCATTACCCCTCCCTCCTATCTCTACATGCCCTTGTAATTACCTTTCTAACCTTCTTGGCCTAGTAATTTTACGTATACGACACACATATAAACAAACATGTATATATATGTATACATGTACAATACATGTATAAAAATTCAGAGCGTATCAACTGCCACCATAAACTTTGAATTAAAAAAATCCCAAATGCACTTTAAAGTCGTATGGTTGGTGCAACCCTAAAAGGAAATACAAGAAGCTTTTGGAAGTAGACAACATGTTGCTCCTACAAACCAATGGTACCCCGTGGGGTCACCACAGGAAGCCGTGTGGAAAGGAAGGAGTATCTAAAGGGTGGGTTGCAGGAGGATGGCACCAGATTCTTTTCAGTGGTTCCCAGTGACAGGACGAGGGGCAACAGGGACAAGCTGGAACACAGGAAGTTCCATTCAAATATGAGGAAAAACCTATTTAGGGTGAGGGTGGCAGAGGCTGCCCAGGGAGGGTGTGGAGTCCCCTTCTCTGGGGATTTTCAAGACCTGCCTGGATGCAGGCCTGAGTGATGTGCTCTGGGCAACCCTGCTTTAGCAGGGGAGTTGGACTAGACTAGATCTCTAGAGGTCCCTCCCAACTTTGACTCTTCCGTGAAGGCTGCCGCCTACCCGTAATGGCCCCCGACTCGGGGCGCCGTCTCAGGCCCCTGCCGAGGCCGCCCAGCCCGCTGTGGGGGTAAGGCCGTCCCTCAGCGCCGCTTCCTCCAGGCCGCCACCACCGCCTGCCTCCCTTCAGGCCCCCGCCGCCGGTCCGGGGCTGCCGTTTCTCCCCTCCGCTAGGGAAACGGCCCGGCTTCCACCCAAGCGCTGGGAAAGAACGGCCAGACACGGCAGTTTGAGCACCGCCCTCTGCCCTCCCGCCTTCCTCTTCTTCCTCCTCCTCCTCACCATGGCGCGGGGTCAGGCCGGGCAGTACGCGCTGCCCACCGGCGAGAGAAACGACTGCCACTACCCCCGGCAAACAGACCCTCCTCGCTCCCACGCGGGCCGGCCCTCAGCACTCCTGCGCTGCCGCCTCCATCTTGGGATCAACCAGTGACGAGTAAGGGTGGGGGGAAAGCGATAGGCTGCTAGTCCGGAGAGTTTTGGGTTTTGGTTTCTTTTTTCCCCAGTAAAGACAAAAATAGTAGTTTAATATCACTTTAATAAAATAGAAGATTCGTGAACGCAAGTAGCCTACTTTGTCCCCTTTCTCCCACCAACCGGAGATATATTTTCCCCCCTTCACCCCCCCCCCCCCCCAAACTAGTGGAGAATGGTTCTGCCCTTAGCGGCAGGTCGCTTGAGCGTGGGGGCCAAAGGGTACCGCGCGTGCGCAGCGGCCGGGCATTCACGATACTAAAATATAATAGTGTTATAAAATACCCGTGTGAGCCGCCGCTAAAATATAATAGTGTTATAAAATAGCCGTGTGAGGTGCCGCTAAAATATAATAGTGTTATAAAACAGACGTGTGAGGCGGTGGGCGGGAGGAGGAGACGCAGCAGAAGAGCTCACTTGCCGTCCGGTCCGGCAGAAAGGGCCTCCGCAGCCAGTCCTGCCGCGTCCAGCTTCAACAGGGTCGAGTGCCGGGTCCTGCGCTTGGGGCACACCAGCCCCATACAGCGCTACAGGCCCGGGGCAGGGTGGTTGGAGCTGCCCGGAGGAAAAGGACCTGGGGGGTGTTGCTCGACTGTCGGCTGAACGTGAGCCAACAGAGTGCCCAGGTGGCCAAGAAGGCCAACAGCATCCTGGCCTGTATCGACAACAGTGTGGCCAGCAAGGAGTTAGGGAAGTGACCGTCCCGCTGTACTTGGCGCTGTGTGAGGCCCCGCCTCGAGTGCTATGTTCAGTTTGGGGCCCTTTACCACGAAAAGGAGATTGAGGTGCTGGAGCGGGTCTAGAGAAGGGCAACGAAGCTGGTGAGGTGGTCTGGAGAATAAGTCTGATGAGGAGAGGCTGAGGGAGCTGGGGGTGTTCAGGCTGGAGAAAAGGAGACTTAGGGGAGACCTTCTCGCTCTCTACAACTCCCTGAAAGTAGGGTGTAGCAAGGGAAGGGTCAGTCTCTTCTCCTACATAACAAGGCATGAGGAAATGGCTTCCAGTTCCAGTTGTGCTAGGGCATGTTTAGGATGGATATCAGGAAAAAATTCTTCACTGAAAGGGTTGTCAAGCATTGGAACAGGCTGCCCAGGGAAGTGGTAGAGGCACCATCCCTGGAGATATTTAAAAGACTGTAGATGTAAAGCTGAAGGAGGTGGTTTAGTGGTAACCTGGCAGTGCTGGATTAATGGTTGGATTTGATTTTAAAGGTCTCTTCCAACCAAAATGATTCTATGATTCTAATGCCAGCTACGATACACACTTTTGCAATCTGGCTCCATGCAAGCAAACATCCAGGTGCAGTTTGAAGGCTCAGATTTAAATAATATGTATTAATATTAACAGTGTTTCACCATATATGAGTTCTTATTTCTTGTGATACGATACTTTAGCTGTATAAATTACACCTATGCCACATAGCAGCCTGTGCACAGACACACAGGTACACGCTCCTTGCTAATGAAAAAAAAGTATGCGTGGTGTTTTAGGAATATGATGTAAAACCATTTTGTTACATTTAAAAAGAATAGTGTAAAACAAGAAGGGAGGAGTGCATGTGCGTGTGCACATAGACAATTAAAACAACAACTATGGAAAGGTTGTTACTGAAAATTAAGAATTATCCACATATTGTATGTGTATATGTATGCAGCTAAATGTCTATGTGTCTTTTGAGTTGATTTCATTGTTTTTCAGTAGGTGTCACTAAAGCTTCAAAAGAGCCCAGATTTTCAGTCTCCTGCCTGTTGTTTTCTGAAGTCTTGCATCTTTACCATGGAGTTATATCACATTGCTCTCATGGAAGTGTACAAACTAATCTGATCTGCTCCATCAGTTGAAATGACTCCAGTACTCAAATTAGCCCTGCATATATTTGTGCAAAGTCTAGGCCTTCCTTTCCTTTTGCTTCCTAAGAGTACCTCTTGTTGCTGTCAGACTCTGAAGGTTGTAGTACACACTTTGTGGTACAGGAAGGTTGGAAACCCTTTGACTGCATGCTGTGAATGGGTTTTTCAGGGCTGGACCTAACAGGAGCAACTCCCTTCCTTTAGTGAGTCTATGCTTCAAACCCAGTGTCTTGTGGAGGTAGGAGAGCCAGCTTTTCCCAGGGTAACCAAGAGCAGAATCACCCAGCTTTTGAAAATGCAGTGCTTAGCATTTGTCTGTGGGGTAACAAATTGGATTAGATGCTTCTTATTGCTTCCAGGTCTCCAAGGTAGCTCTGGCATCCACAGAAGTGCAAAGTACTTGTACATAGACTTGGTAACAGGATTACACCTCACAATCCCCTATGCCTGGTGACCCTCTGTCAAATAGTGGCAGTAACGTCATTCCACATACCCCAAATCTGGTCTAGGAGCATCAAGCCAGTCTGGAAGTGGGAAAAATTAGCTTTTGCTCTCAGCTCTGTTGCTAATAATGTTTCGTATGTGTAAGTTAAATTTACCTGTTCAGTTTTTTTAAGTTTCAGGATTTTCGGTCTTGCTTTAGCTCACGTCCCCACCCTGTATTTCCTGGTTAGATTCTTAGTGTTTAAGGGGAAGGATCTGTGTTACGTGTTCACACTGTGATTAAAACAAAAGGCTCCCTCATCACAGAAGATTGATAACGTATGCCAACACTCATACATCTGGAGATGAATTTTAAGATTGAGGGTTTAGCAATAGTAAGCATAATATTGCCTCCTGTGTTGATAACTAAGGGTGAGTCACCTCCTTCCAACTGATTTATCAAAATCCAAGACATTTTGCGGTTTAAACTCAGTGAAAAGCTTCTACAGAGAGGGAGGGGAAAAGCTCTCAGGTCACTGACCACTTCTTTTATGTTTGTGGAAGGAGAATGGTCAGTATTGGAATGGGCTCACTGTAGAGGCAGCCACTTGAAAAATAACACTCCGGAAGCATGCATTTCCTTAATGTAATCCTTTTTGACTTCCACTTGTAGAAATCTATGCTAATAATTTTTCTCTTTGTTCTTGCAAAGCAGAAGTTATTACAAAGTAATTAAAAAGCAAACAGCTATTGTCAGTCACTCCGTAACGTTACAGGATTGGCAGATTTACTGCAGACTAGGTTGAACCCTCAGCTCTGCAGATCGGTTTTGTCCATGTACAGTAGGTGTAACTCTGTAGCAAATCTGCTGTTAATGAAACTGGAACCACTAAATACCACTTCTTGCTGATAAAAAAAAATAATTGGGAAACTGGGAGCATAAATTAGGTCTCTGAACCATTGAGATACAATCCTAACTTTGTATTTTCAAAATAACTACCAGCTTTTTGAACATAGTTCTGCGTGAATACACCACCCACGAGAGAAATACCAGATATGTTTGAAGGACTCCCAAAATTCAAAGGAAGGTTTCAAGAACCTTCCTTCACCTCATTTCCATGTAGAGGGACTTGAAATTCAGTCTCTAGAGGCCGCTTTCCAACAAGTAACAGCTCTCTGAAGTTAACTCCATTATACACGCCCATGTACTTGCTAGGGATTCAAGAACAAAATACATTCTGTGAAGATTTTCTGAACAATTTTATTGAGGTAATTTTCTTCATTTTATATTTTTATATATATTCATTCACACATATATATAATTCAAAGAGCTAAACAGTTGTCTAAGGCACTTGGAACTGTATCCTACAATACTGTACAACTAGGGCAGCACACATTATTTATTTATTTTTTTGCTTGTTAAATAAAACCACCATAAAATAAGCATAATATGTGTACTGTATAAAATAAGATAATACATATTCTACTTTCAGATGACAATATTGGAATATATTTGTGTGTGTGTATAGGTACATACTACAGTACAGGTAAAACCCCAAGAAGCAGCTATCATTCATTTGTAACAATTCCAGTTATTTACATTCACAGATATCAATATACCTATGTAAAAAGTGGTATCAGACCAGCCACTGCTTTGTGGTTCTCATGTTCAATCACACTAAGTCAAAAAGCTGCCAAAATACAACCAAATGCATTTTATAATTGTTATGTAAAATACACAACGGCATGAGCTGAAAAGTTATCGGTACTGATTTGCCACAGCCTCACGTCTTTTGAAAATCATTAAACATGTGGAAAGTACATTCTAAAATACCAGCATTTCCACATTGATAATGTTTCAGATAGAATTTTTTTATAGTTATCAATAACTGTCCAGCATGATGGCCAGTGGGGAACTAAGTCTTGAAATTTGTTTGCCTTATTGTTGTTGTAAATAGGGCCATTTAGTGAAAGTCACGTAAGTTACTTTGAGTGTAATTTGTTTCTATTTGATATCAAAGTAATGGAAACAATAATGTCTAAGAACTGGTCCAGTGCATATTAACAGATGACACTCTCCATTGTGTGCAGCCAAATTTTTATTCCAATGAATTCACGTGAAAAATTTCATTTCAGGTAATTGTGGCCTGCTTATGGTATATTTGGCACCTAAGAATCTCCTGGCTTTACTGGACCCTCATAAGACCCTGCTGGAACTTCACCACCTGCGCTGGTGTGGATGGGTTATCCAGCCCTCTTTACTGGAGTCATCTCTCAGAGATGTCCTTGCAGACTTGATTGGAAGGTGCATGTGAGCAAGGATTCCTGCAACCTTTCCCCAGCGTGTTGCAGCTCTGCCAGGGAAATACACATCTCAAATGTTAGTGTTTAAGGTACATTATACTAATATTGCCATGTTTTACTATTTGAGCCATTGTTCCGTAAAGAGTTGGGAAGGGATGCAAACTTCTTAGCTCCTGGGTGTACAGAAACACAGTCTGCAGCATTCTTGCACCTCTCCTAGATTTGCAGTTTGGTTGCAAATGGAATTCTGTTTCTCTTTTAGGGAAAAAAAAATTAAAAAAAAATATCTTAATATCTATTTAAACAGTTGCAGGCACGTGCCATCTCCACACCCTCCCCACCCCTACTCATTCGGTTTGATGCCCATTCAAACAAGCCACTGGTATCTTTTTTGTTTCAAATCACACCAGCTAAAATAATAATCCAAACCACAGTATTTAATTCCAAAATTTATACAAGTTTACAAATCAATGTACCACCACATAAAGTAGTGAAAAGAATTAGTGATTGAACAAGGAGACACAGAGAATACCATTACTTTCTTTGTTCCTATCCAATGCAGTATTTAGCTTCTAGAAAATAATGAAATATTGGTGAAATGCTGTATCTAGTTCATAGGAGCTCTGTTTCCATTAAAATCTTGAAACAAGATGGGAACAATGTCAAAGGGAAAGAAGACCTTATTTATCATTAAAAAATGAATAAAAAGAAACGTGACAATACATTACAGTGAAATATGTTATTTTTACTCCATCTTTTCCTTTCTCTATACAGGTAAACTTCCATAAGTTGATTTTTGTTGCATTATTTTTTTTTCAGATATCTGTTAAATAGAAGCCTTAAGCTATTCTGGGGAATTTACTTTTCTTTTAATTCGATCTTCAAAATATTTTAATATCAAACTAATAAAATCTTTCAGAATTGCTAGGTCCCAGCAATGAACATTGCACTGAGCTTTGCACAAGAAGAATAAAGATAGCAACAACAATGGAGCTAAATGTAGGAGTTCCTAAAGGCAGGAGGCAAGTTTATTCTGGTTTTCAACCTAAGTATGTCTTTATTTTAGCTGAGAGCAGTGACACGGGTCTGAACCCCTTGGGATACGAATAAAAGCAGATGATACGAAAGCGTTAAAAGATGCAGTTCTGGTATAGCTGACAATTTAATGCAAATGAAGGCTTTTAGCTTGGTTTACTTCATCATTAAAACACTAACAGACATTAAGACATGAGCTCATGTTCTAGGCTCTACTTAGGAGGCCAGCAGTGCTGAGCCAGACTTGTCCTAGTGCCATCTGCCAGGTACCATGGCTCTCCCTACCCTGGCTCCAACCTACTCCCAGCTGCAGCCCACAAGGGGGTTTCAGTTAATTCCCAGGCTGCCAGACTAGATAGAAGCTTTAAGTCTGTGCTGGCTGGATCTTTTTTCCCATTTTATGATTCAGACTATATTTATATTCGGGGTAAGGGACAGCTCTGATGTAGCTGTAGTATCACTAGTCACAGATCTGGGTTTGAAGCATCTCTGCTGGAAACAAAGCACTAATCTCACCTGGAAGGAGGGGGTCTAATTTCTGTAGTATCAGGGATACTTTCATCCCTTTGTTTCACATCTTTAATTTGGTTTCTAAGGAAAAAAAATTAAAAAAAGTAAAAAAAAATTAAAAAAAAGTGGTGATCTGATATGTTTTTAACACGCTGGCACTGATGTTTGTGGTGGTTCTCTACGAGCTCAGTGTGACCAAAGCAGAAGGTGGGGCTGCCCTGCCCCACACCACGTCACATCACAGGTCGGTAAAGTCCACCACAGCACGGGACACACAAAACTGTATGTAAATGCCAAAACCAACAAATAAATACAATCTTGCAGACCTACAAATGGCTGTGGACACTTTTTTGACGAGACACTGCTCCTGGTCCTACCTTGTTTCAAATTACTGGTCAAAGGGTATTTAGCTTCAATAACTATAGCCATTTCAGTTATAAGGACTAATATGTATTACCTGAAAGAAAGAGATGAGAAACATCCTAGAACAATCTCAGTTTGTTGTGTGAAGAAGAAATTAGGGTTTGATTAAGCATGCATTCTTCTGCACCCACAGCAACATGCTATGATGCGTGATCCTACTGATAAATGTGATAATTTCAGAAACCACTGCTTCAAGCTACTCATTTTCTCTTCGTGTGCATGTAAGATATCCAAGTTGATATCCAGTTCTATGGAACACAGGTGTGTCCAGTTTGTCATATGTTGTGGATGACATTTTAATGATTTGTCCAACTTGAATGAAAATTAACACACTGATCCCTTTTCACCAGCTGGATTGTACTATACATTGCATGGAAAGTATTATTTATTCTTTGCCTTTTTTACATCTTTTTGGTTTTTTCCTCAAGGATTGCTCACTCAGGAGTTTCTCAGGACTTACCCTGATTTTTTCTTTCTAACAGGCATGCAGCACCACGGGCAGTCAGGTACGTGATGTATTGTATCCAGTGGGCTGTTGTAGCAACTTGGGAGACATTTGAAATCATCAGTAGAGGACTAGGAGATACAGCAGAAACCGACTTGAAGCAGCTCAATAAGGTAAAGCAAACTTGCTTCACTGCACATAGTGACATACCAACATCTTCGGGGTTTTTTTTATTGCATGGATAACACTATACAGCTGTCTTTTTTCTGCCAGTTGGTATTTGGAATATAAAAATAATATATACAATTCTGTGGGGCGGTTACAATACACAATAGATAATTTATAGTTCTAATTCTGCAAATATACTACATTTTTACATAAGTTCCAACAAACGCAACTCTTTTAGTCCAGTTACATAAATTTGCTTAAGTAGTTTGCTGAATTGTGGGCCAAAGAATTAATCTGATTATTTATCATCACAACAATAAGAAATTACATAAGAAGTTAAAGATTTAGCTCAGCATCTCAAGCCAGACTAGCATTCTGCCTCTAGCAATGGCTTGCAGTGAATACTTCAAAAAACCCCAAATGCAGGACAGGGAAAGCCTAAGTGATACCTCACCTTTGTTTCCCCATGTCTTATGGCAAAACGCAGCTTGAGGAAGCCTGAGCCAGAAGTTGTATCTTCATCTTTGTGTTTTAGCTCTTAAACCAAGAAGGTGCCACACGTCTTTCCATTCATGCTCCAGGCCTAGTAGAGAGGAAGGTCTTCTTGCAAAATCAGTTTCTTCCTAAGCGTTTAACAACTTCTAGTTTCCTTGTGTGACCCCTACACGCCCTGTCTGACCTTACCTTTGCCTAAGTTACTCTGCCTGTGCAACAGCCATCTTTCGGCCTTGAGTATCTTGCCTGCTTTCACATGTTCCAAAGTCATTAAGGCAGCACCGAGGTCTATTTAATTGCTCCACTTGTTTCCTTTGAAGTAAAACACTGTGGTTTATACTTCAAAGTCAACACAGCAGGCCTTTATAGGCTTTGGACACACATTTCTAAATTTGGCAACAACAACGAAGAGTTCAAGCAGGAGAATTATTTATTAAGTACCAGTGTAAGTTTTAAGTTTACTCTTCAAATTCTAAAAATAAAAATTAGGGTTCCACCAGAATTGCTGACAAATCTTAACTCTAATGGCCTGATCATTCCTGTATGATTTAGTGCCAAAGAATACATTTTCACTGTTTCCTTGATGTCGAAGTGGTGTTTCTATATTTATAAAACGATGGGCCTCACAGAAGCTAAACTGTTTTCTGCAAATGGAATCCTAATGGCTCTTATTGATTCCTTTCAAAAAGGAAGGATGCCGCTTCCTTTTCTTTGCTGCAAGTATGTAGATGGTTATTTTAGGTGGTTAATGATATTTTGGGCTCTGTATGTCATTAGATTTTTACTAAAATGTTAGTGATCCTAACAGTCATGAAAATGTATCTTTTTTAAAACAGGTTTGTCAATCTCTTCAAAAATAATAGAGTGACAGCTGTTGGAAAGCACTCTCCTGTAACTAGAAGTGCTCTTTACTAAAATAATCTACCCCATTTATGCAAACCTGGTCTTCTTGTAAATATCAGTAAAGAGGGAGATCTAATTTTAGCCACCAAATTGCTTTCCTGCCTTTAGGCTGACATCTAAAACAACAACCTTCAATTTTATACATGAAAAACATTCCACAAGAATCTCTTTCAGGTTCTGAGGTAAAAATCACATCTACACAGACCTTTTATTGCCTGAAAAAGAAATACTTACACTTCATAATTAAAAACTAAACAGGGCACATAAAAGACAAAAATAAATTGTAATATGTACACACATTAGAAAGGATAAATAGCAAATATATTGTAATACTGCATTAAATGTATGCATATGTGAATTCCAGACAACCCCCCGCCCCAATGTTGTGTACATTAATTCAAAGGATAAATAAGTGCTAACATAAGACAGAATTTCTTAGTGTAAACAACGCCACAGGCTTTTTAATAGGCCTTTTGGCCAACTTAGAAAAACCATGTATTGCCTTTCACACTCCATACCACTTGATTTTAATAGTACTGTATTCACACGTACAATTTCAAGATACTATAAAAAATTAGAAGTCTAAGAAGCATTCTTCACACTCATCAAAAACAGGCTGCAGACACTCTAAGGATTTTCTCTTCACTTTTACAGGACCAGTGGCTGAAGACATATTGACTCATGTCTGAGCTCTTCCTCAAAGCAGTGCAAGAGTCCTTAAACATAAAAAGTCACATTAGTAATCACTGCTCAAGCCTACTAGTAAAGACTTTTGTGCCTAATTTCAATTCTGATTTTGGATTCACACTAGCATGATGTCAAAGCTGCCACCACTGCCTGCCATAGGTGAGAAAGATAATGATCCCTCTGGTTTAAATGGCAAGTGACAGACTGCAAGGAGTGTTGCTAAACACGAAGCATTTCATTGCATTCATAGTGTCACGTTATTTGTCCTTCAAATGCTGTTTATGCATTTCTGAGGATCCAGGGTATGGCAACATTAAAAACCAAAAAAAGTATGACTTGTTCTGTATGAATGTTCAATGGATGTTCTTGAAGCATGCTCATCGGGATTTTAAAAAAGACAGCCAAGTTATACTAGAACTAATTTCTGGCAACTGTATTTACTGGCACCAAAGAAAGTTACAGTTCTTCACTAAAGTACTGATGACATGAGGACTTGTGGCTTGCTGTCTTTCTAAGACAGGCTGTGGCCACTAAAAGAAATACATGCACAGTTGCTCTCACTCTTTTTTTTTAAAAAAATAATTCCTCCAACTGGCCAAGTGCATCGTTAAGCAGTCCCATCCGTTCCACTTTTCTCTGTGGACGGACAAGTGAAGTCTCTCTTCCCTGATGCTCTCAGTCCCTTTCACGCTCCCCCCTCTCCGTTACCCGCAGTCACAACCCTACGAAGTCTGAGGAGTTCCTGGCAACAGGCTCTCAAGCGATTGTCTTCAGCTCTTCCTGACTTGTGGAGCTCCGAAGAAGTACACCGACTCGTCTGTGTGGGGTAGCCACAGAACCATGGTCTGTCTTAACCGTGACAAACACTTCTTGTGGGTTCTGGTCCCAGCCAAATCATTTGTCCGTTGATAAAGACGAGGGCCACATCCTTCATTAACCTCAGGGTAAGCTGTAGCACACACTCACACTCAGTCAAGTTCCAGTGCAATCTCAGGCCATCAGGACACAATGATTTCCCCAAAGAAAACTGTTACATGAAATATGGGATGCGGTCAGACAGTTATGGACGATGAAACCTGAAATGAGAAAACATTAAAAAACTTAGAATTATATTATATCAACCAACAACAACCAGGATCTTCATTCTGTTCCCACAGCTATTTACTTGTGCTGCCTGAACAGAATTATTCCTGATTTTCCTGGTCTAAGTGGGATTGAGCCAGCTCTATTATCCCCCGCTGTCTGTCTGTCTGTACTAGAAAACCAAAGGGGGCTATGGTGTGGCTTGGGCATGGGTGTTTGTCTGTCCGCTGGTACCACTAACCTGTTAACTGTGGTCCCTGGCACAGTTTTGTGTGGGTCAACCAGTGCTCTTCCAAAAACTGCCTGGGCACGGCTGGGATTAGCACAGGCCAACAGGCAGGCTGTGTATGGGGGGACATCACCCTGGTTAGGGATTGGGAGAAGAGGTTAACTGTATGAATTCAAACTGTGCCAAACCTGCTGGCCTCAGGGCTGGAGAACAGTCTTCACAGTTTTGTTTACCAATATAGATTTAGCCACATTGCATTTACTATCTGGAGACACAGTAGATAAGTCAGAAAAGCTTTGCTAAACCATAAAACATAACATTCTGCTTTTTTAATCCTTCCATAAAATGAGGCTAACAAAAAATTTGGATTTTTTTAAAGTAAGCAACAAATTTTATAGCACTGTGGATGCTTTCTTCCTATTAACAGCAGTCAACTGCAGCACATGAAGGCTCAGATACACCTCATTGTTTCTTAGACTTCTAGGTAGCGCATGTACATCTCTCCAGTTTGCCTTTGTGATGGATAGAGAGGTGGGTTGCTCCAAAGGATGTTGCCAGCCTTTTTCTAGAGTAAGTAGGGAGCCTACAGCAACTGAAATTCTAACTCAGCCTAAATGTAATGAATCCACAAGCAAAAGGGTAAGAAGGGCACCAATATCAGGGGTTCAACATCTCTATCACCAGACTCTGATTAAATGGCTTTAAAAATGTATCTATCCCTGAAGCAGTAAAAGATGCAACAAACCTAGTTAATGATGCACTTCACAGAGTACATTTACATAAGTTTTTGTTTGACTTAACAGTTTCTCTTAACAGTTCCAGAGAGGAGAAAAGAAAACAAACCACACGTTACCCCTGTAACGTGGCTCAGTACAATACAGGGTCACGTTTCTCAAAGAAAGGGGGTGTACACAAAAGCTGACGTTCACAACTACGCAGCTCATCTGCTCGGCTTGAGGGTACCTACCGGGCCTTGCAAGAAAGACACAGGGGTTTTGTATTTGTGTAGAACAACAATATCTTGGACTACATCTAGCATTTCAATTAGGAGCACTTTTATAAACATCTACTAATGTCCTCTTCCCAAACTTTTATTTATTTCTCTATTTTTAGAAACTCAGCTTCTTGGATTCTGTTATGAAATAAAGAAGGAATCAGTCTAAATTCCGAGGAGTAGGGAAACAGTTCAACTGACGGTCATTACAGTAAATGATGAACAATGAGAACCAGTGTTTTTCCTTTCCCAGTTTTAACATAAAATTTTAACAATTCAAAGATACTGTAAATACTGATCATGGATATTATAATAATATCATTACTGATATTATTAAAGTGTCTTATACTGAATATCTAATAATATAGGAAACCATATGCTATAAGCTACTTTTGTTTAATAAGCATCTTTCTTGTCTCATTCTGTGACAGAATTTCAGGTATCAGCTGTTGTTAACCAGCTGCAAATGCAAGTGCCTTTTGGTTTGTATTACCTCAGTGACGATCCTTGAAAAAAATTAAAAGGTGAGTAATTAATCCTCTGGACAGAAACTTTTGTCTGTCTTTTTCTTAAAACAAACCATTTTTGTTGTATCCATCCAAATGTAGTGATGAACAACATGATTTTTAATGAGAGGCCCCAGAGGAAACCGAATCTCTCTTTATTTTCAAAATTGCAGTTGACTTAAAACATCTGTATCTAATTCTGTTCTTAATTACCTTCTTCTACCGTTACTCTGCTAACTTCTGTGCAGTGGCTCCACAACATGACCAGTGAAAAAAACAGGGTGGAGAGGGAACAGAGAAAGCCTGATTTCCTTCAGGTTGAAATTCTTCCAGGACCATGTATTTATCACAATTTGTCTGGGCCTGTTTTTGACCCCATTTTCCAAGGCCCTCTCCAGAAAAAAAGAAACCAAGAAACCAACACTTTTAAACTGGTTTGTCATTCCACTGGATCCTGGAGATTTTTGGTTCATCTTTCAAGAATCCAGCTGTAATCGGTCTTAACTCTTTTCAGTTCTCGTGAAAAAATAACCAGTTCTTTTTGGCAGACTCATGCCTATCTGTGCTTACATTTCTGCAGTGCAATGCAACTCAAAAAAAACTTAACAACACAAGCAGGGGGTCACACTCCATCCCTCTCAGCACACAGCCAGGCTTCTCTTCCTGCTCATTTTCCTTTTCTCCCTTGGGATGCCCATTTTCTTAAAGTAGTATTTTTTATATATTCTGAAGAAGATGCACTACCTATTGCCTGAAGAGAAAATAACATTGGGAGCCAAATGAAAGCATACAAATCCATGCCTGAAAAGGCTCCTGTCTCCTGGTTCATCTCCTGCTTTTGTTTTGCTGTCTGTGAAACCGGTTTAATTTTCTTTAAATTAATTTATTCATGTTATACATGAATAAATACTACACTGAAGTGGGTTTATAGTATAGGAAAATCCATGTGTTGGTGAAGAAAAATCATGGTAGTTGTGAAATCAAGCACTGAACTAGGGGGTACCAGAAATCTCTAAAACCCCATCATCCATTGTGAATTTTCCTTGTGACACTGTCTTCAATTAGAGGATTCACACTCACCTGTGTGGATCCTAAGTTTGATTGAAACAGCAGCAGGAAAAGGAAGGGATCCAGTCAGAGCCTTCCTTATTTTTATTTGACTTAACTCTGTGTGTAAGTGAAGACAGTAATACTATGTATACAATGTTGGCTCATCCCAACAGCAACTTCCACTCAGGGGGTTGGAGCACTTCTCCTACGGAGACAGGCCTGAGGGAGCTGGGGTTGTTCAGCCTGGAGAGGAGAAGGCTCCAGGGAGACCTTAGAGCAGCCTTCCAGTACCTGAAAGGGGCTACAGGAAAGCTGGGGAGGGTCTGTTTACAAAGGCCTGCAGTGACAGGACGAGGGGCAATGGCTTCAAGCTGGAGAAGAGCAGATTTAGACTGGATATTAGGAATAGGTTCTTTACTCTGAGGGGGGTGGAACACTGGAACAGGTTGCCCAGGGAGGTGGTTGAAGCCCCTTCCCTGGAGATATTCAAGGGGAGGCTTGAGGAGGCCCTGGGCAACCTGGTCTAGTTGGGGGTGTCCCTGCTGACTGTGGGTGGGTCAGATTAGATGACCCTAGAGGTCCCTTCTGGCCTGGACCATTTTATGGTTCTATGATAAGCTTTTCCGAAGTTCAACACATCATCTAGTTTTCACTTACCAAACACATCTTCAAAAACATATACTTTGATGAGCAAGAAGAGTACTGCCAGAGAAGGACATCCTTAATTTGTGCTTGTGAACTGTTAAATTAGTCTATGAATGGTGCTGAGTCCTTTCAAGAGAATTAATTTTTGAGATTTCCCAAACAATCTTTTTAAATTTAGCAACCGATCCATTGCAGTCACCTTCACTGCTGTATCAACTACTCAGCTTCAGGGATGGCACCAGCAACACTGGGGATCCCACCAGAATCACTGGTGGGTTTCAGGTGGGATTCCATTAGGAATCTACACAAGGAGCCAGTCATGACACAGCTGCAGAGGACTTGCAGAAAGGCAAGGGGTCACTGTCATACTCATTTCTATGTCTTAGGCAAGAAGAGAGATTCACCCACCTGGTAAATTGACGACTTTCCTCATGTACTTCCATTTCTGTGCTTTTAAATTCATTCAGCTCTTTCCGTATTGCTGCCTAATAAACAATAATGATATATGCAACCATAAGAAATAGGAACATTAAGGAAAGTAAAGAGTCTGAAAGGAGCCTGGCCCTACTCTTGCGGGTTCACTTACAGTTCCCACTTCCCAGTCTCCCTCACTGTAATCCATAGCTCTCACACATATCTCATCGCCAACGTGAGTGTCTTTTTTTCAATTAGAGCTATTTGGAGCGATAATACACCGCACAGAAACTCAAAGTATCAGACGCCAACAATAAACGAAGAAACACCAAATCTCCTGCAATGGGTGAACCAATCCCCCACCGAAATACGGCACTTGCTATGGACAAAAATGGGCAAACCCCAGGGGCTGGGTTACCTCGTCAGTCACCTGCTGCGTACGAAACCGTGAGGGGATAAGATCTGCGGGGGCAGCCCCTGAGGAGCTGGTGAGTCACTCCGCCTGCACAGGCGCACCGGGGACAGGACTTCAGGAATGCAAGACGAGCAGCAGGATTTGGGGAGAATTAGTCACTTTGTTTGATTAGTTTTATGTAAATTTACGTGAAATATTTGGACATTTCAGGCTTGCGTTTTCAGTTGGCAGATTCTAAAGGACAACAGAAATTCAGTGCACTATGTAAATCCCTTGCTGCTTATGTTAAAAGAGTGATAAGCCATTTGCTTCATCGAGTAATATATATAGTTTCTGGAATATTCTAATATATACAAGGGACTTTTGTATCTATCCCATATGCCTTCCTACTTTCACTGTGATATGAAACAACACTTTATTCTTACTCACTCTTTTCTTTCCCCATTTTAAATAAAAGCAGCATAATTTCATTACTCCCTACAGAAATCTCATCTGGTGTGCATGCCTTTCCATGCAGAACAGACAAGCAGCTTGATAAAATTACAGCATCACCAGACTGCGGTCTCGTAAACGAGAAACTTCATTTTAAACAGGGGATGGTTCTGTTTAGCTACAACAGCTTGCTTACACGATGCTGCTGTAATAGTTAGGAAAGAGACTGCTATTTCTGAGCAGCAAAGACACCAGAGCTCCAGCTCCATAATATAGTTACAGTAAAATTTTCTGCTCCCACTGGAATTAGAAAAATGACTTCCCTGGGAAAAAAAACCCAACAGGGCAAGGGAGTTTCCAGGCAACTCAGAGTCTGCCTTTCTGCTGAGGCCAACCGACATGGGGATCACAGATCCAGCTTTGGGAACTTGCACATTACAAAATCAATTGAAATTAAAAACTGCTGTCCTGAAGTAGGTAGGAAATTCTGCTGGTTGTTTTTGTTTTTTTTTTTTCTAGTGCAGTTTATCCTGGTTGGTAAAGGGTGGGTGTCAAGAGGAAGGGGCCAGTCTTTTTTTCAGTGGTGCCCAGTAACAGGACAAGAAGAAATGGGCACAAACTTGAACACAAGAAGTGTTTCATCTAAACCTGAGGAGGAACTTCTTCACTTTGAGGGTGGCAGAGCCCTGGAACAGGCTGCCCAGAGAGGTGATGGAGTCTCTGTCTCTGGAGCCATTCAAAACCCACCTGGACATGTTCCTGTGCAACCTGCTCTAGGTGCACCTGCTTTGGCAGATGATCTCCAGAGGTCCCTACCAACCCCATATCACTCTGTGATTCTGTGATTCTGTGCTGGGTCCTCTAACCTTCCACAGACTATGTAAGCACCTCCTAGAACCAACAGCTACAAACACTTCTGGGTACATTTTTAATGTCTCCACCTTGACTTGATATGAGATTCTCCTTTGATTTTCAGAGGAGCTGGCATTAATATTAAAATGCAAGCTGAAATAAGATCAGTACTTCTTAGTCTTTAGCTAAAAGACAGTGAGTTCTAGCATGTATCACTTTTCACACCCAACCACATCTCATGCCATTTCCATAAAAGTTGGTTCAGGCCCAGTGCTAAAAGCACCAGCACCTTTTGATATATAAATCCTGCACTTTTCCTTTTATTAAGTGGAATAGGAGAAAAATGGAAGAGTATTTCATAGTAATCTTTGACTGATCTGTTTGTTAGAAGAGAATCACAGAATCATTTGTCTCATCCTTTATAGTTAGGCAGAGGAACAATTAACTGCATCATGTTGGGGGCAAACTTCTCAAAAAGTGGGCTGATACATACAGTCATCTCTTGCACTGATGGCTGTGGCAAAGAACCCTTATGAGGATGGAGCAGCCTCTGCCTTTTTTCACTTGAATGAGTTGCAAAAGTAACTCTTGGTGGGAGTGACACAGGCTTCTGCCTGCAGAAACCTTGCCTGAACACAGATGGGGAGGGACTCTTTATCGGGAATTGGAGCGATAGGATGATGGGTAACGGTTTTAAACTGAGAGAGGGGAGATTTAGATTAGGTATCAGGAAGAAATTCTTTCCTTTGTGAATGCTGAGCCACTGGAACAGGTTGCCCAGAGAAGCTGTGGCTGCCCCATCCCTGGAGGTGTTCAAGGCCAGGCTGGATGGGGCTTTGAACAACCTGGTCTAGTGGGAGGTGTCCCTGCCTATGGCAGGGGGTTGGAGCTTGATGATCTTTAAGGTCCCTTCCCAACGATTCTATAAGTCTATGATTCTGTTATCCATCTTTTAGAAGAGTGTGTGCCTGGCTTAGCAAGGCTTTAAAAAAGCAAGGAATTCTGGCCTGAATTGCCATAACGGAGGTGGCAAATGCACTCTTAATAGGCACCCAAGTGGGTTTTCTGAGCTGCAAGCAGTAGATGCACACTACTAGTACCATGACAGTCTTGCTGCCTCCAGCAGATGTCATTTGTGATGCTGGCGTTCAAGATAATGCAAAACAGAGGAAAGCACCTTCCCCCCTCCCCAGAGTGACAGATGCAAGCATTTTCTTATAATCTACATTTGTCCCTTGCCTTGTCTGCGGGAGTTAACCTGGCCCAAGGCTTGTCGGCACGACGGTCGTAATCCGGAGAATCTGTGACCTCCACGTACTCGTTAAATCGAAGGATTCTTCTTGCTTGAAGTTCAGCCACTGTAGGCCTCAGGCTGAGCTGGAAGCGGGAGGCAGAAAATAGTACATTTAATAAGATGAAATGAAAGAAAAGAAAAGCTAGGGGTATGATGTAACCTCAAGAGAACTTTAATGGTATTTCTAAATAGGGTCACTTTCAGGTGTCTAAAAAAAGGCACCATCCTGGGAGCGCTGCACAGGAATGGAGAAGCAGCACAACCTAATTTCTTCAATTATAAAAATAGTCTTTGTTGGGCAGGTCACAGAGAATCGTGACAGTTATCCCTGGAATATTAATTGTGACTTTGCAACTGTCACACCACTTACTCCACTAGGCAAATGGCAGCAGGTCCATGTACATTAATGATTACAGAGTCTGCTGTGTTCAACTATAATATTGAAAATAAGCAGGATCTGGAGGTGCCACCCTAACTAAATGCATTGATTTTGAACACCTGGAGGTCATTATGATGCCAAATTGTATCATTTCACATGGTATTCACTTTAATTAACTAAGGAGGACTTTCATAGGAAACTGTATTTTTGCAAAGAAGGGCAGACTAGGGCTACGTATGAGAACTCCCCCCATCCTCTCCCAGAACGAGCTCCCAAAGGCAGGACAGCAGATCCATTACTGCTTTATTTCCAGGGGCCATGAGCGTAATCCCACCCGCAGCGGCCAAGACCGCTGACATGGTTAGAAGAAGAGTGAAGGGCTTTCTTAGAGCCCAGGCTGCTTTGCTGCTCTAGGGAAGAGCGGATCTACAGGTGGGGCTGCCCTCAAACATACAGGACAGCAGTGGTCATGCTCACAAACATGTGTCATTTCTCCCCCACGCTTAAAGGGACAAATATTAAGCCATTGCCAGACTCCATGTGTTTTTCCAGCTATGGGAAACTGGACAGGATGGAGTTTCCCCCAGAATGGACTTGGCTTGTACTGCTTTTACAACAGATTTCTAATCTGGGGGCACAACTGACGGATGTTTGCGATAACGTATATACGGGGATTTTTAGAATCTTACAAAAAATAATCCTATGTATGCAAATACACAAAAGAAAAAACAGAGCATCACCTTTCTACTGAGTCTACGTTTTATTTCTCTTTTGGCTTCCTGTTCTTCTTCTTCATTCTTTTCTGTTTTTAGAAGGGATAGAAACGAGAGAATATTTAAGTATTATAACTGCACATACTGTTTTTCTCTTGGTTGAAAGCTTCAGGACTTCAAGTCCTGGCTCATGTTTCCTCCTATTTCTGGGTGATCCTGCATATGTTGTCTGCTTTTTGGAATGTGTCTGCTCTCATTTCTTTTCCCTACCCTCATTTTCCCCCATTTTTGTCACCACTGTGGGTCAGGAACACAGCAAAAGAGGAGGCAGCACCTGTCATTTCCTTTCTGTGTAACAGCAAATAGGAAATACCCTGAAAGAGCTGCCTAATGTTTCAATTACTTGTCCCAACATCAAAATCACTCTTGCTTTTCCTTCCAACATGCCCTCTGTTGACTTTAGAGTCTAATTATTCATAAGGGTAAAGAAAAAAGTCTGCTCTGAGTATGTGAATCAGCGGAGTGTCCCCTACTGCTACAACGAGTCAATGACAATGGGTTTCACTGTCACTTGTTACTGCAAATTGGGTTTGTTACTTCAATTTTTTTTTCCCAATTTTGTAATGTTGGCATATGGTTCAGAACTCAAGCCCTCTTGGTTAAAGGCCACTAGCTAGATCAAATGAATGAGTGCAGCAGAAAATGATGTGTGCGTTTTTTGAGTGTATTTGGGCATATGAGATTGAAATAAGCTTTTAACAAGTTTCTCTGCTAACCAAACTTGGTTTCTTGAGTGCCAGTGAAAATCACGCTCACAAAGGTGTGTTTGTATGGCCTCAGCAGTTTTAACTGATGTGCATTCTGAGAAATATTATTTGCCCTTTCAGTCCACCTCTGATGGTTATATGCAAAGTTTACTTTTTTGTGATGGAAATATTGCACCTAGAGACATCTATAAAATTCTGATCCTGTTTTATTCATGGTTAAAGGTTATGGACTACTAAGTTGGATCTAGTGCTGATGGTGATTTCTCTGAGATACTGAAATGTGAATGTAATTTATGGCTTATTAATAGCTTTTCTCTTAAATGGTGAAGAAATGGATGGCCTGTTTCCATAGGGGAGCTGTAAACTGACTAAAACTGAGGAATGGAGAGTTAAAGATTGATCAACATTTTTTAAAAAAATCACTAATAGGTCTATCAATAAACAAGTTGAGTGCATTTAAGGACTTATGACATCAAATGAGAACTCTTCTTATAACATCTTCAACTAACAAAATCCAAAGCTTTCTAGATGGTTTGGGACAGGTAGATCTTTGGTAGCCTTTTGTTCAGACAAGCAGTCTTTGCAATCAATAGACATACTAACCGAGGTACTTAAACACAAACTATTACTTTGGGTTTCCATTCACCTGGGAATCGTGTGGCATAAACAAATTTGTCCCTTCATGAAATGAGTTGCTTAAGTCTCAGAAATTCTCCAGCAGTGGACAGAGCAGGAAAAATGCAGCTGGATATACACGTCACTGTGCTGCCTTTTCCTTAACTTACTTTATGAAATAAGTTCTTCATTATTCATACCTTGACATTTTTTTGCTATCTAAACCACTGTATCTCCTAAGCAGCAGCAATAAGATGCTTGATGTAAGAAACAGCGGCTCACACTGCTTCATTTGTAGCTTAAGAAACAACTACCAACAGGACCCAACATACTGTTTTTCTAAAGTTAGGAAGAAGATAAAATAACTCAAAAAAGGTGAGCTGGACATTTAGGAAGGTCAAAGGTTTGCTGCCTATCCCAAGCTGTGAAGCTACCTCCCTGTGGCCTGCAGACCACAGGATGGAGTGCAGATGACTGCAGGAAGGGATGGCTGGATGTGGGAATCCACCAAGAAATGAGAGATGAGCAAGGCCATAACCTTAGCTGCTGGGCTGGTCCAGGCAGGTCCTGGAGCGGGCCATCAAGGAGAGCTAGAAGCCCACCTTTTGGAGGACAACTCCAAGAGGAGGCATCAGGAGCTTCCTTCACTCCTGGACAAAGCAGGTGGGGATCAAACCCATGGGGGAACAGAGAGTCTTCTGCATGGGAAGTCAGGTGGAAAGATGTGGTTTACACTTTCAAGTTGAGTTTTATTCAAAGAATAAAAGAATAGAACTCAAGGGTTAAAGGAAAGGGACTGAAATCTGGTGGCTGCTGCTAATGTATTGAATCTGCTATTTGACAAACGGCCCTCCATCTACGGCTTTTAGGTATGTTTGACTCGTACCTCAAGCACCTATTTCCCACCTCCATCCTGCTGGTCAGAGTGTTGCTTTAAGCCCAGTGCTACAGAAATACTGCCCTGAAACAAATTCCTACTAACAGTAACACCTACTATGTATTTTTGGTCTTTTAAGGTCAAAGTTTTGAAAGTTGCCATAGTGAGTTAAGAAGATGTGTGGTGCTAAAAACTATGGGTCTGGCCTGCGCCGGCTTCCTTCAGGTGGTGTGGAAAACTCAAGCCATGTTTTAGCTGCAGGTACGAACTGAATCGCTTGCCCAAGCAGGAACACATTCATACACGGGAACACACTTCTCACTGCTTTCCACCTTAAAAGCAGATCTAATCTGCGTGATGTGGAGAAAGAAAATATAAACAAAGCATTCCCAGCTGCAAGTCCCCTCCTCAGATGTCCTGCTGCTGCTGTACTGGCAAAGGACCAGCCCAGCGAGCGCCCTTTGCTTGCAGGAGTCCCCACTTAGATCTCCACAAAGCTATGGTTTCCCTCCATCCCCGTCTGCAGCTCTTGGGAGGTCAAACTGGGATGTGACTCCTAACTCAAACAATTTTGTTTAGCATCACTTATTGTGGCCTTTAAGTTAAACAATCCAACGCTGGTCAAAGATGAACAAACAGCTTTCCTGGATCTATACATTACTGCTCCTGTGACTTTTGCCACACTATATCTGGTCACCTTCTGTTCTGCGGGACATTTGCTTCACAGCAAAAGGCGAAAAGAGAAGAGAGAAATTGTTCTGCCTGAGGACTGCTCTGTTCTCGACCAGAAAGTACTCCTGGAGCATAAAACCGAACTTTCCATTGTGTCCCTGTGGGATTAGCTATGTTTAGACTTCTCTGTGGGCTTGTGAGGGAAAGAGAAAGAAAAGACAAACAAAGCTCTTGCCTCTTGCAGTGCTCAGGAACGCACAAAGCAGTTTCTTTCTTGGTCTTACAAGCAAAGATAACCATTAATATTCCTTAACTAGCATCAAAAGCTAAGCCCTGTTTTCCACAAAGCCAGTCCTGGCAGGCACGCAGGTGCACAGCACAAGAAGTTCACTGTCCCTTAAAAATACAGGAAAAAATACAGTTATCTTAATCTGAAATTCCTGGAAGAATAAAGTTTCTTTGCCATAATGCAACACTATAAATACTACTGGCTTAAAGCCAGTACACAAGAAACCTGTCTTTATTAAAAACACAAGGCTTTATCTATTCCTTCAAGTGGACTCTTGAGTTATCATAACTTTGTTTTAGTGTGGGAAGACTCAGAAATCTGGACAGTTTTATCCAAATTGTTTTTATAGAAATCCGCCTGCCATGTCCTGCGATCCTAGTCGGTCACAGGGTTTTCAGTAACTGGTTTATCTGGAAGTGTTATCAAAACAGAACTTCTTGCAAGGCAGATTTCCTCACTAACTGGAAATACAAAAAAAAAAAAGGAAAAGAAAAATAGGGACTTTTTCTGAACCTCTTAAAAGATTTAGGCTGAACTTAATCCTGAAAGAAACATTTAGACCTTTACCAGTTAAAGTAACCTCAAAGTCTGATAAATATTACTCAAAGCAATACTTTCCCCTAGCAGTTTACATACACGCAGTCATATAACCCCTTGTCCCCTTCTCCCCATCCTTTGCTTAAAAATAGGAGGAAGGAAGCTTTATGAAAGAAATCCCAACTTATTCACAAAAGCTGCCTACAGCAACAAAGGCATTTAAGAGATGTAAACATTTCTCAATGATCCACAGGAAGGGAATGTAATAATTTTCATAAATAATATGACTGCCCTAGAGCTAACTTGCACCCTGAAAGGTCTCTGAGTCAGACTGTCACCAACAAGTCCCCGCTTGCTTTGGTTCACTTAGCTTTTTACCCATCACTGTCAACTCGAATATTTTATACCTCAGTGATGAGCAAAATACAGTTCTGGATTCTAAATGACTCTGTGATTTTTTGGTGATTTATAATGCTGCTTCCCAGCCTTCCTTTCTTGCTCTCCTTTGCCTCTTTAAGACACCCCCGGAGCAGCAGGAGAGGAGGGCGGGAGGCATTGAGTGCAAGGCCTGGTAAGCTGCCAAAAGCTTAAAGTAAACAAGCTGAAACAGGAGAAGAAATCTATTAACTGCTCTCCAGTCTTGAGCTACTTATTGCAAAATCAGTGAACGGAATAAACAATGGCAAAAGGGATATTAAATACATCGCAGGTCTGTTGCTAGATTGGTTATCTAGAGATTAGCAGGCAGAGTAGGCAGCAAAGAAGCCCGGCTGGTGCTCCCAGCTCAGTGGCTGTATCCTGGCCCACCAAAGATGGTTTGGAATTACCTTTCTCAAGTAGTCCAGCATGAGCAGTTTGTTATAAGGAAAAAAAAAAAAAAAGGTTTGTATTTCAAATTTTACCTTTATTTATCTATGCAATCTATAGGTTCAGAAACTACAGTCTTAGAAAGTCTGTTCACATTATGTATTAGACAGGAGTCCCTTTAACCCTCTCCTGTGCCCCATAATGCATGAACTGTAGCTTCACTTTTTGATAAGACATGGCACTATTTGGCTTTTGAGAGTTCAGGCAACAGCAGTAGGATTTCATTAGCAAGGATAGTTGCGGAAAGCCAATAATTGCTACGTCTCCTCGATCTGATGGCCTCAGCAAGGTGACAGTGTGATCGTTCCATGAATTTTGTCAGGTAAACGGCCCATTTTCTTATCTTTCATTAGCGTGGTGTACACCAGAGTTGCACAGATGAACTCCAACTTTTCTGAACAACTGTTGGAAATAATGGCATTATACCTGTTCTTTCAGTTACATCATATGGAAAGTTCTTGCACCTTAAAAATGGATGAGGTTATGGGTTTGTTGCTATGTGTGAAATCCTTCCATGTACATTTTCTTCATTTACTTTTTCTACCGAAGCATCAAGTACTAGCAACCTTTGCAGAATGAAGACAGGACTAGAGCAGCTGGTCATGACTACTGTTATGGTATGTATTTAGGTAACATCAATATTATGGAAAGATTTGTAAAGGAAGACAGAAAGTGCCCATTCTGAAGTGTTTGCCAGCCTAAGAACAAACCCAACATAAGTAAATGGCAGAATAGGTATGGAGGGTAAACATCCAATGTAACTTAATTTCTCTGCCCCTATCTGGATTATAGACTTAATGTTTTCAAGAGGGATACTGAGGAAGGATTTAATCAATGGAAAGATATTCAGTGAGAATGTCTCATGTACTTCTTTCAGTACAGAAAATGCCAGAAGTTGATATGAAGGTCAGCGTGCTGTGAACTAGTTGACATATATCTATTCACTTTCCCCTCAACACTTCTACTTTCCTCTTTCTACTCTGCCTTCCAACCTCCGCCTTTATATCCCACCTCTGCCTCCTACTGATATTCCCTCCTCCTCCTCTTCCTCATAAAAAAAGTAGGTGAAAGTTTAACCAGCCTAGAACTACTTCTAAGGGGTATCTAAGTCATTCCTGCTCTGAGGGACCAGCTTCAAGTAGTGGGATTGAGACAAGCAAAATCTGGCATCTTGAATATATGCAATTTTCACAGCTACCATGACAGGTTAGTATATAGATCTACTGTTGACACGTTATTTTCTAGAACATAATTTCACTCCGGTTATGGCTCTAACACTAAAGCAACAACGACAGGCTTCCATATGAATCCAGCATATGCTCACTTTCTAAGTAAATACTACAAGAAACCTAAATAAAATACTCACGCTTTAGGATATTTCTTTGCTCTAGCTCTTCAGTTGTAGGCCTCTGGCTAAGTCTCCTGTGAGAACAAAGGGACTGATTTAAAATCCGATCTAAATAAACTTTATGATTTGTAATACAGCTTAAAAGTTGTTTCTCGTATGGCCATGCTGTTCTTTGCCATCAGAAGTATTGAACGACACAGGTCACTTCCAGACGGAGTTACAATAACTCTGCGTGTAACCACAGTACTAAGTAGCCATTTGTTTTAAAAGATGTGCTGTTGCGACTCAAATACATAAATAACGTAAACCTGCATAGTATTACAGAAATTGCACCAGCAAATTTAAATTCCGCATTTACCGGTAGAATTTTATGAAAGAGTTCATAAATCTTCTTTGTCCCCAAGCACCATAATTATGGTAGGTTGTGCAATCATAAGATTTTTTTTTTGTAAACACAATGTAAGCTGTGCATTCCTCACTGATTTGTATGTACAGTACAACTGGGAGCTTTAACTGGAAGTTAATTTTACTTACCTACATATAACACCTGCCATTAAAAAACCCCAACCCTGAGATACTAATTTTCTCGTTTGTATACTGGAGAACATGTTTGGTATTCTGTTTACTAAACAGGTTGACTTGTTCACTTAAGAGGAGCAAGAAAAATTTCAGCAGTAAAATTAATTTTGCAAATGTATTAAAGATGCCTCTCTGTCCAGCAGAACTCACACAGTTCACTACAGATTATCTTCGACCTCCTGAAACCCGTCTCATTCAAACAATGTCCAAGCATGTGGTCTTCCTGGTGGAGAGGACCAGCAAGTTTACCCCAAGTGACCAGCTCCTGCTGTAGGAAGTCCCAGGATGGGACTTGACCCGACTCTGACCAACCTATGGGAACAGGTTTCCCACCAGACCTCGATGCTGCTGGGTGCTGACCACCACCACCCCAGGAAGTTTTAAGGAACTGGCATCAAACTTGGTTGTGATTTCAGGCACTGAGCACAGCCCTGACACGCACAGATGTTGTCTCCTACCACCAAAGCAGAGCTGCGTGGGGAGCGCTCCAGCTTCCCAGTGGATCCAGCAATGCCCCTGTGGAAGATGGTCAGGATGGGGATGGAAGCAGCTTCTGCCGTTCAAGCCCCCGAGGGAGCACCAACATGCAGGGTGTGATCACCAGAGCCGGGTCAGGAAAGCAGTGATAACAACCATGCTGCTTTATTAGAGAAGACAAATGACCCCTGGGGTCTGCACAATGGATGCATCGCTCTTGCAGTTAAAGGGTGATCACTCTTATGGCTAAAGGATGAAATAAATGACTTAACCAGCTGCCTGATTCATAGAGCATCTCAGCTCATCTTCCAAGCGCTGATGCAGAGCTGCTCTACTCTGAGTTGGAGCAGTTCTGGCTGGGGTACCCGTCACCTGGAAATCTCCAACAAACACAGGACATCCTCCAAATATCCCTGGACAACATTTTGGAGCACAAGAGAAACAAGGACAGGTCTGAGAAAATCCAGACATGTAATTTTTTCTCAGAGACCACGAAAACCAAAATTAACATTTATGAGATATATTTTTTTTTAAAAGCTTGTAAAAATGCAAGTGAAAATTAGCCTTTTTTTGTGCAATGTTCTCAGGTCCAAGAAAAGCAACTAACGTGTATCCTAAACAGCATTAGAAGGATGTGCCTCAGAGGTGAGCACAGTAAAACACTGACCTACAAAGTCAGCCTCTCTCTGTTTCTTTTGCTGGAACCAGCGCATGAATATGAAGGGATCAGAGAGCAGGAGGAGGATGAGGAGTGCCGGGAGGGACACACATGCACAGGCATGCTCTGTGCACCAGGAACTGCTACTCCATCTGAGATGGGGATATACAAGTGCAAGTCCCCGGTAACCAAGGTGAGAAAAAGCTTGAAGCGTGGCATTGATTATCCCGGAGCTGCTCTTATCCTCTTGTTTGTTTTTTTTTTAAAAGAACAAAAAAACCTCAAACCCCAGAAGCTCTCAGATTTTTTTTCTTGCAGAATGACATTTTAAAGTTTTGGGGTTTTTTTTTGAGAAATAAAAATACTGTTGTCCAGGGAGTTGCACCACGCATTGGGCTACATTTAAAACGTGAACCCAGCGTTCTTGATTCTCTTCCACCACCTCCGCACAGTGAAACCACATTTACCCTGCCACCAATACCTCACTAGCTTCGTTCCAATCTGATGTCTGATTTCCTGCCTCTCCTCTTCAGATGTACGCTGCAAGATGTTTTTGTCTTCTAATTCTTTCTTAGATGGTCTGTTGCCAAGTTTGATAGCGAGAGTATCCCTGCGACGGATTTTACTTGCCAAAGAGCCTGAGGAAAGGAGGAGAAGGGTAGGTTTAGTTCATTCATGCTTAGGTTACAGACACAAACTCTGAGTAAGAACTTTAATACCTCCCCAAAGCAGCCTTGTTCCCACATGCAGGAGAGGAATTTTAATTAACATCAAAAGAAAAAGTAGTTTTAGCTCAGTTCACAAAAATAAAAAGCTGAAAGGCTTGGATGAAAAAGCTCCCAAAGCCAAAACGATAGAGGAGTTTTACAAAGATCACTTGTCATCTCTGAAGTGACGGAATAAAAATGACAAAAAGTGTCTTTGAAGTCTGATACGTTACAGGTTGGTTTATTTATCTACTTGGTATATTTATCAGCCTGCTGCTCTTTTTCTTCAGTCTTAAATGGTTTAGTCTTGTTCTCTTGTCTTTTCCCTCATAGCTTTAATTATTATTTTTTCAATCTAACACCACTTAGTTCTTGTATAATGCTTTTCATCTTTAACTAATCTGTAAATTAAAACAAAATACACAGTTTAGAAAAGTGCTCTGAGTGTTAGACAGGACCTCCCTGGCACTAAAGCAATCTGTTTATCCATAAAACAGATACAGTAGGGACAGTTTGGCCAGTGTTAGCTGCAGCCAGCTGTGGAAGGAAGAGTATTTTGGTCTTTAGTCCTTCCCTTGTCTCTTGATGTTCTGACCAAGGGTACTACATCTGTCCTTGGCTGGCAGGCATTCATGACTACAGGCTCTAAGCTCACTTCTCCTAAGCCACCGTGCTGCTGTCTGAACACATGATTTTTTGGTCGCTACCACTTTGGATCATATTCAAATGAAAAGCAGAACTGCAGAAGACCTCAGCCTCTTGAGCTAGGAAGAGTGCCCAAGGAAAAAGTGTCCAGTGCCCAACAGACAAAGAACCACTCATTTTTCCCCACATCCCTTTCAGTACATAGCACTTTTGTGTTCAGGTGTTCTTCACTAAGCAGAGAAGCACCTCCTCCTGAATGGCCAACACTCTCAAGCCATGGTTTGATGGTCATTTTATTCTGACATAAGGCTATCCTGCAGGTGGTAGGGTTAGGGTTGCTCTCCTCTCTACCCCTGACAGGTTGTTGCTGCTACATCTTTTTCTCCAGCCAAGGTGCAACCGTGTGGTGAGCTGGATCAGGGAAATGGTTCTACTGAAAATCAGTCATCACTGCAAAGCCAAACATGAGCACTGGCCTAAGGCGAAAAGCAGCAGAGAGCAGGGATGAGGCAGAGGGTGGGCAGCACAACCCCCTTCAGCAGCAGCAAAGGACTTCTGCCAAATGATACGTGGCAATGATACAGCCATGACCCCAGATGAAATTTCAAAGCTGTAAACTTAGAAGTAATCTACTGTGAGCTGCTCTGTCTAAGGTGCTCCAATGCTTAAAAAATCCCAAAGAGGAACAAATGACTTTCAGATAGTGAAGCTGTTGACTGATGGGCCTCCTCTGTTATCCATCCCGGCAAGTTACTCCCACAAGAAACTCTGGGATTTCTAGTGCAATTCAGTGGAAGGAGGTTCAAGACATGGGCAAGCCAAATCAATGGTTTGCCGATGCCCTAATGCGGAGGTCTTGTCCCATCCTCATGTTGTTCTGAAGCTGATCCTCCCACCTCCACTCTCACACTCCATCTGTGCAATGTTTGATCTGCTCCCACCATTGCATGGGGCCCAGCAGGCTTCTCATCACAGCTGCCTGGGAAAAGTGGCACGCTCATTTCTTAGTAGTGGTAAAATATTAAATCATCTAAAACCATCTTATGCAGCTGTATCCTCCTTTATTTTGCACTTGCACGGGTTAGGCACACTTACGTAACACAATGTGCAAAAGGAAGCCGGTGACTTTTTGGTCACAGGGATGCCCTGCTAGAGAACCAGACTCTGGAACAGAATCACTCATGGATTGATGTGCTTGCTTGCAGCACCACCCTGAAGTCTTTGCGCTCGTGAAGGCCACAATTTAATGGAGGCAGCTGCGCTAAATGTCACTGTGTAGGTGTCTTTGGACTGTGCTCAACCAGGAAGCTCCAGTTAGCAACCTGGATGCAATCACAGCAGCTTAGTAGGCTCTCTCAGCCAGCCCAGGCCAAAACATGTGTACTAAACATTGGCAGAGGTGGCCACCCCTTCCCAGTACACCCTTCTAGTCAGGGACTTACTTTCAGCACTTGGATTATCATCATCGTCGTCGTCATCATCATCTGTGTAGAGTATCGGTCCATCAGAGTCCGAGTCACTGCTGTGGCTCTCCCGGCTACTTTCACTCTCAGGAGGAGCAGCAGCATCAGAAGCCTCCTCCATGGATTCAGAGTGTGCCTGCTCAGGTGCCTCTGTTTCGTGGTCTTCTTTGGTAGCCGAGCTGGTAATTCAGAAGTCGACATGGTGTCACGTTAATGCAAGCAGCACAGAACACAAATGGGAGAAAGACTGTATAACCAAGTACGAAAACAGAAGTTCTGTTAGTCAAACTAACTTCTTCCTGTCTGAAAAACAGATATATATATATATAAAAACCTATAAAAAGAATGTGTATACATATCTGTATGTATTTATATTGGGAAAAAAAGATGCAAACAATTTGGAATGACATGGTGCAAAGCGTTTATAAAGAACAATCCTAATTCTTCTTTCCTGTGGGATGGGACCAATAGTATGTAAAAACTACTAAGAGAAAACCAGCTCAAACAGTTGGGAGTGAGAGGAGTGAGCGGATAGGATCTCAGTGATGGCCAATGATAGGACAAGGGGCAATGGGTGCAAGCTGGAACATAAGAGGTTCCACTTAAATATGAGGAAAAACTTCTTCACAGTGAGGATAGCAGAGCACTGGAACGGGCTGCCCAGAGAG
>VXBJ01006926.1:249657-296468 GCA_013400055.1 Nycticryphes semicollaris
AAGTAATTATGACCTCTTGACTGACTAAATTTTACAGTATCTGAGACTTAGGCTATTAGCAGGCTATTAGGCAGTGACAGACCAAACACCTACTAACTGAAGCCTGAAAATGTCATTTTCAAGTCTGCAAGTAAATTCAGCTATTGAATCGAGAGCTTTAGCAGAGAGACATTTAATGAAATCCACAAAAAAAGTAAATACCCCCTCGTAATTCAGCATCATTTCTTGTTTGAGAGAGAAATAACCTTTCTCTTTATATGAGAGAAATAAAAATATTATCAGCTGCTAGCTGAAATGCTGATTGCAGTGCTCACATTAAGCCACGTAATGGCATAGGAGGCAGGTTATGAGCCTTCTGGGGAAACACAAGGTTCTGCAGGTGAATGGCTCAAAGACATTGGCAAAGAAGAAATTGTGCTGGGATACAGTGCTGCTCTGGGTGTCCAAGAAAAGGACACANTGCAAAGCTTCTGGTTGTGGGAGCCTAACTCTACTTATTGTAGATACAGTTTTACTGCCGTTGAGTCCAAAATGTTCATGTCCATCACTGATGAACACAGAAATCAGCAGCAGGGTGCTCTCTGCCTTGGGAATGTTTTATGTAAGGGATTCTGTGTAAGGTAGAGTAAGGGGAGAAGCAGCATGGGAACGTAATGCTAGCACAGAGACACCAGCAAGAATTTAAAGAAAAGTCTCTAGACCACTGCCATCTACACTAAACACTCTTGGGTTGTTATGCAAGATGCTGGTGCTTGTGGCAGGGAAAAGACAGATTAACAAGCCAGTTTCTTTTTTGCAGCTAGCTATTTTGCTAAAAAAAAAAAAAAAAAAGTAATTATGACCTTGCTCTTGACTAAATTTTACAGTATCTGAGACTTAGACAGGCTATTAGCAGGCTATTAGGCAGTGACAGACCAAACACCTACTAACTGAAGCCTGAAAATGTCATTTTCAAGTCTGCAAGTAAATTCAGCTATTGAATCAAGAGCTTTAGCAGAGAGACATTTAATGAAATCCACAAAAAAGTAAATACCCCCTCGTAATTCAGCATCATTTCTTGTTTGAGAGAGAAATAACCTTTCTCTTTATATGAGAGAAATAAAAATATTATCAGCTGCTAGCTGAAATGCTGATTGCAGTGCTCACATTAAGCCACGTAATGGCATAGGAGGCAGGTTATGAGCCTTCTGGGGAAACACAAGGTTCTGCAGGTGAATGGCTCAAAGACATTGGCAAAGAAGAAATTGTGCTGGGATACAGTGCTGCTCTGGGTGTCCAAGAAAAGGACACAAACTGTCACAAGGCATCAGAATCATAGACTTATAGAATGGTTAGAGGTGGAAGAGACCTTAAAGATCATCTAGTTCCAACCCCCCTGCCATGGGCAGGGACACCTCCCACCAAAGCAGGTTGCTCAAAGCCCCATCCAGCCTGGCCTTGAACACCTCCAGGGATGGGGCAGCCACAGCTTCTCTGGGCAACCTGTTCCAGTGCTTCAGCACCCTCACAATAAAGAATTTGTTCCTAATATCTAATCTAAATCTCCTCTCTTTCAGAAGAAACAGAAGAGGATCCACACACACCTGCAGTGTCCCTTATAAGAAGTGTGGCTGCTTTGGCTGTGGGTCCTGCCACTTAACCACGACAGTCACACCATCTTACCTTTTAGTGTCTTCTCCACTAGCCTCCGGGCCACTGTCTAGGGCTGTACTGCTCAGGCTCTCATCTGTGCCACGCTCAGTCTGGAGAAGAGGTTTAGTATCTGACCCGGGAATGGCTGGCCCTGCCATGCAGCTGTCTGACACATCTTGGGAATCTGAGGAGTCAACAGGCTGAGTAGCCGTAGTGGGAAAAGAAGGTGGAAGTGGAGGTGGAGGAGGAGCAGCAGTGGGAGGAGGGGGGATGACAAGCTTGCTCGGTTGGTCTGTGTCCTCTGTTTCAGAAATCACTATGGACGGTTGCTGAGGCTCAGGTTTTTCTGCCTTGGCTTCCAACCTGTTGGCTGTGGCACCTGAGGGGGAAGAAGCAGCCCCATCTGGCGCTGTTCGTGAAGCTGACTGTTTCCCAGGTTTTTTCTTGCCCTTGGGAGTCCCTGATGTGCCCGATTTGCTGGAAGTCTCCTTAGAGGCTTTGGGATGAGATGATGTGGACGAAGGAGATGGTGAAGAAGAGGACTTGGAGACTAGTGGTTTTTTTGCATGAGAGGAACTAGCTAAAACAAGAAAAAAAGCATTTTACAGTGTTGCAACTGTATGATTTTTTCACAGAAAGCATGGATTCACGTGTGCTGATATCTTAAAAAAGAAAAAAAATAATCTTGATACATCTACAATCCTTCCTCTACATGTTTGAGCTGAGTAAATGTTGTGGTTCAAATTTCACTTTTGGGTAGGAAAAACTGAGACAATGAATACTTGCCAAAGAACAGGGGAGGGGATCAGCCTCACGAATGGGTAAGAGTTTCATTCTAGCATCCTGCAGTGGCCCATTGCAGGATCTTGCCTGGACATCATCTAAAAAGTCTACTATGTGCTTAGTGCCCTGTTTAACAAAAAAAAAATGCTACCAGACAGAGAAAACTGCCCAACCTGTTCTATATGTGAATTTTTGGTCTGAACGTGATTTTCCTCATGCTTTTCAATGAACACCTCAGGACCATTATGGATATCAGTTTATTACCTTTTGCAATGTTATTGCAAACGGTGTGCTCTCAGGTAATGTCAAGCAGCAGAGGACAGCAAAACAGGATGTACTCTCAGGTCCAGCTGGGCATGTCCATAGGCAGAAAACACTGATCTCACTCTGCACAAACTGTTTCTGGAAAGGAGATGGCACTGAAGGCCTCCTCTAAATACTGGAAGTCTTTGTCTTATTGTCTTTTGTCTTACCAGTGACCAACTCAGGTAGCCTTGAAAATGTAGTGGCACGAGGTTTTGACACTAGTTGTACATGCTGGCCAGTGATGATGTTGTTTAATCCTGTGCTACTTGCTATATTGAAGGGTATACGTCTCAATTCCCAAGTTTGTGAGAGATCTGAGCTGGCCTGCATGCCCATGGGCATTCCAGTCACATTTCTGACTGCTGTGTTGATGCGCCCATCATCTGGACTAAGGGCTTCAGACTCCTGCCTTTCATTTAAAAAGCAATAAAAATGACAACCGTCTTAACGATTCAGTCCTTTTCATCAAAATGCATCCAACTCAAACACTTCTGCTGTAATAAAAACGCATTAACCTCAAGAGAACAAATGAAAGCATTATAAAGCTACACAGCAGCCTTGCGGGTAAGCTTACCGAGTAAAAGAGAAAGCTGTATAGAAATCTGCTGAAAGGCCTACTTTACTTATAAGCATTTAAATAAAAACAAAACCCCATCAGATTAGGATGGAACCCAAATACAGATACTGGCCACAATAAGCTCACGGTACAAAAATAGCTTTCACAGTAAGACTGTTCTCAGTCTCAAAGAAGGTGGAAAATAATTCAAAAGACACATTATACTGTTCTCTTCTGTAGCTGAATGTTATGGTTTATAAACATTTGGAGTACTGTGAGGCTTTCAGTACATCTGGAAAAATCCACAGAAACTCCTGACTTCAGGCAAATCGCTGTCCCTTGTTGTGCTGCGAGGCACATGCAAAGGGCACAGTACAGAAGCCACTGACACTGCACTAATCATCCACATCGACTACAAATCACTGACTTAACTTACCGGCAAAACAAAAGGAAGCAAAGAAACAGTTCATAATTGCACTGGAAATAGATGGTGGCTCCAACATGCATACTATTTAGCAGAAACCTTACTGAGTAAGTGCATGGTATTAAGAAAGGGCTCTGGTTCTGATCCAGCAAAGCACTTAAACACAGGTTGGAGGTCAGCAGAACCAGCCACGGGCTTACACTTAACAACACCAACGTGATACCAATATACAGCCACACTATAATTGGTCCTGGGAAAATGTCAAAAGATGTTTCCAGTGAAAACACCCTTACATTATTCTCAGAACCTTTCGAGACCTGCAATTAGATACAGCAACTTGAAAGACTTCTCCCAGGGAAAATCCCCCCTACACTTTCATGTGGGTCAAAAGTGCTATTGCTATTGTTGATTTTGACTGGGCTGGCTGACAATTTTCTGTCATGCCTCTTTTTCAGTAGAAGATTTGAATTTTGTTTAAATTAAAAATTTCATGGCTGTTACTTGCTTTTTGGCCCATGTCCACGCTTATGGTTATATCCCCCCTGCTCCCATCCCCACTAATTCAGTTTGGAAACCTGCTGTGGTGCCCTCAGGAGAGCCTTGGCTCAGTTGTTACTCATATTCTTCTTGTCCTTCACGGGATGGGTCACTGACTGCATCATGTGTTCACTTTCACAAGGACCTGGTAAACCTCTTGCGCTCAATACTGCTCCTGATCAGCTTTATTTATTAAGTATTGCCCTTCAAATGAACACAATGCACCTAATGTTAGAAGAAATTACCAGTAGAATAGGTATTATTTTATATAAGGAATATATTGATATGTTCTATACCCATATGGTCTCAGGCATTGCACAAAATGTCAGCAAGGCTACTAAAAGACAAATCTGGAATCTGTATGTATTTTAAGAATTGAGATACCTGAGAGTTTGTTACCAATCATTGGTCTAAACATTTCTTTATGTCATGGGTTGTTTCATTTCTGACGGTTCTGCTGTTGTAAGGTTTCTTCACCTGAGAAGAACTGAGATTTCCTGCTGAATGTGAAATACAAGCAGCAAATTTGGGGTTTTCAAAATATTTATTCTTGTGGTTGTCTGATGTTGTAGGGACAGTTAATACCAAGTTAATGGATATTTTATGGCCAAGTTATTATTGTAACTCTAGCAGTCTTGCAATGTTTTCAAACAGTCCTCTTCTGTGTGCTTCAAATACAACACATGCCAAAATGTACAAGCTAGGAAGAGGTATACTTGGAGAGAAGACAGGAGGGACTGAAGGGCTTTGAAAGACTGACAGAGGATTGGAAACACAAAGCTTGTATTAAGTTGGCCAACGCATATATACAGTACATTCATCATAACACTGCTTGTGTGCACATTACATTTGGATGTTTTAATTTTGGTCATTGTCTAAATTCCAGCCATTCAAACTCAAGATAAGTACGTTAAGAACACATACCTATAAACTTTAATCTAGCATCACTGCTGAATTTTGGTTTGAAAAAGTAGCGATAAACACATCTTCTATGTGCCTGATGATGGACATTTTCCATTTCCAGTGCATATTCTGAATCACAGTAAGCCATCAAGCAGCTCAGGGAAGCCAGGCCACTTCTAATAAGTTACAATTCCTTTTATTTTTTGCAGCTAAAACAACTCCTACTCAACTGTCTTTAAAGATATCTTTATGGTTTATCCTTTACCTCTTTGAGATCTTGCAATCTTGTGAAATTTATCAGAATAGTAGATAGTTCCAGCAGAATGTTACAGCAATACCAAGGTGATTTTATTTGGGGCAACTCGGGTTTGGTTTCAGAAATCACTGGGTTTTTTACTGCTGATTTTTCAGCAATTCTCTGAGTCATTTTGTTGCCAGCATTCACCCTTGAGCTGGGAATTCAATATACGTGCTTGGTGTTGTGCATAGAAAGTTCATTAAACAGCGAATGATTTGGCCACTGTTTGGGCTGTTTGCAGACAGAAAACCAGAGAGCTAAAAAAAAAAACAAACCAAAAAACCAGTGGTCTGCCCTTCAGTAACACTGCTACATACAAAGGCAGAGAAGTTATGGTAAGACCAAGCCACGCACCCCCATGCACATGCACCCACCGCAACTGGCACTGCCTCTGCAGTACTCACCAGCTTCTCGGTTCACACCGTGACTTGTTGGCTTGGGCGGTGGGAGAGGAGGCTGCTTAGCAGGAGCCTTCCCCTTTTTTTTAGCATGAGGTGCTTCGTTACTCTTATGGCTGGTGGTGGTGGTGGAAGCGGCACTAGCATTTTTTGGTGGTAGCGGAGCTTTTTTAGGTTTAGGCTTAGGCTTGGGTAGTGGTGGAGCATGGGATGCCGGTATTTCTGGGCAGTGATCAGTAGTGCTCTCTATAGGTAAGAAAGTGAACAGAAGCCAACTGACACAGACATACGCCACATACATTCAACAGCAAGCCTGACAACAATGACTGCTTTTTGCTGCTTGAGCTTTTGGGAATCAGGAGAAACTTCACCTCCTGCCTCTTATTGAAGCATTATCTCAGTTTAGTCCTTCTCATGGAAGATTTGTACCCAGCACTTCTCTCAGTCTCATCTATTCTTGACTTCCAAGGATCATCCCTAACATTCAGTATCCTCAATGAGTCTGCTAGCTGCAAACTAAACAAGGGAAATGGCATTTACTCCTTTAACAAATTCCCTCGGCTTCTTCCCAGGCCTCTGAGATCAACAGGCTATAAAACTCAGATTCACATAAATCCAAATGTGAACAGGGCCATTCCCTCAGCCACGGGTTCAAATATGGCTATGCAGCTCAATTTTCCCCCTGATTTTTTTTCCTGAGCTGCTTGCTCATAGCAACTTTATTTTGGGTATCTCCCCCAGGGTATTCCTACTCCTTAGAAAAGAGATGAAGATAAATCAAATAGGGTATTGTTTGCCATAGGAATGCTCTCCTCTCCTGCAAGCCCATCGGGTGCAAGACTGCACTTTCAAGAGTCAGCAGTTCCTTAGTCAATGGGCATTTGGACAGGATCTACACTGTGCCATGGAACAGGAATGGCCCTGTAGAGTGAAAGAGGTGGCAGTGAGGACTCAATGACCACAATGTGCATTTCAGGAGACTTGGCTTTGGAAATTTCTGTAGATTGCATGCCTGGTTGTGGTAGGAGCACAAGTTCCTGAATGCTTCTTTTGGCTTAGCTTCATTCAACAAAAACCCCTTGCTTGCATACTCTGCAAACCAAAGAAGGGTAATTGGGGGTATCCAGGAAATACACACCAAAAGTGCCTGCCAAATACTAATTGTAATCTTAATTGAGGTGAGCCATTTACAGTCAACATAAAATCTTGCAACATAATCATTATGGTTGTAAGACCAGCTGTTCTGTGATGGAAACAGCTAAAGTTCTCACATGGGAATCTTTATGTTTTTACTTAGACCAATTCTGTGCCCATTTGGCCTGGAGAGCCTCCCAAACCCTTCCAGAAAAAGGATATTATAAAAGCAAGAGTGTATCATCACAATCGTATGGGCTTTATTTGCATCTTACTAAAAACTACAAGGGTTGGGGAAAAAAGGACCCAAGCAAATATTGTAAGGACTCCTAACAGTCTCTTATAACTCAAGAGGAAACCAATTAATTGCTATTTAAGCCTCTTCACTGAGGCTTAAAGAATATGTTCCTATTAGAGCCTCATTCTTACACATATTAAATGGTCATTCCTGGATCTCCTGTCTTGGCTGTTCCTTGCTCTCTTCCCTTCCATGTAAAAGATTCCCAAGAGATAAGCAGCACCTTTTCATTTTAAAGATTAGTAGATGAAAAACAAATAATGTGTTGGACAACAGCAGCATTCTTAATCTCGGAAACAAAGCCTTTTCAACTCCTAGTTTAAGGCTTATTAACACAAATCTAATGCATCACCTGCAGTTATTAAAAGCAACATGCACACTTATGTCTCCTGAAGAGCTGAAGAAATTAACATTAACTGTCCAGTGTCTTCCCCTTTTATTTCCAGCGCATTATAGACTACTATGTTTTTGCTAATGTTTTACAAAACCAATTGCATAGCAACCTTTTATAGCTTTCAAACAGATTCTTTTAAGCACAGATTCTTGTACGGCCTCTTAGTTTTCCAGAGAAAGAGCTCTGGATCAGAGAAAGACTTTGGAATAAGAAAGAAACATACATATTTGATACATTTTGCTCTTCTCTTTCATAGCAAAAAGCATCTCCTTGTGAAATTCTACCTACCTTCATTCAAAGTTGAAAAACTGATAAAATTCTGAAAAAGCAGGACATTTAAAAATTTTAATTTCATTAATTACAAACACGGCAAGAGAAGATAAGATTTTTGTATTTTGAAGATACTGAAGGACATGATGATCAGAAAGAATTTTAAGTGTAAACAAATCTTTGATATACCTTTTACTTGTAGGTCCAGCACGCTAAAATTGTATTTACTAATAAGAAAGAAACTTGTGTACTTATACAACGTTTCTGTGTTTTGTTTCCAGTCATATCAGTAGAGAAAACATTTAAAAAGAGACGATAACCTAGTAAAAAGGAATACATCATTCACCATAATCTAAAGTAATACAGTGCAATTATTTAGAATCTCAGTCAAGCTACATTAAACTATATAGCTGATTAAGTGATGTGTATTAGAATTTATCTTCCGATTCAGGAAGAAAAATACAAAATATAAGCTTTACTTCATTGCAACTAAACACATCTTAGTGACAACCAACTAGTCATTTTAAAGTTTTGTCTAGAGAAATAACTAAAAATTATAAATGAAAACCAAAATTGGAACAGTTAATTCATATCAAGGTTCTTGCTTGCAGACTTCAGTTGTGATTAAAACTGTCAATTTATGTAACATTGATTTTAACCGAAATACCCTACCATCCATCACTAGGATATCGTCTTTATCCAGGACAGCTCTTTCCATAATGTTATGTACATCGTATCTAAGACTGGCAGACTCTGCACAGCAGCATCCAAACTGCTCAGACAGTTACAGCTCTCATCGAGCCTTGACTGTCCCTTGATTATGTACATGCCCTTTTCTTGGCCTTGACCAATGAACCTTCTTTTTGCTTATAGCCATGAGGAAAGCTGTGGTGAAGATGATTGCTTTAGACCATGTTGTTCCTCTTGGCATCTCATTAGCTTTGTTGTTTTTATCTTTGTTACCTTCATCTTTTTTATCTCATCAGATACAAACTTGACTGCCCTCAGTGTACTCTGATCTTGCCCAAATTATTGTTTTGCATTTATTTTTGAGATACAGATTTCCAGTTCCTACCTGGGCAGTCAATTAGACCAGCTTTTGCGAGTGACAAGGTATGTTTTGAAGTAGATGCTTTTCATTGCTTTTCCTCTGTTGCCCCTCAGGCTTTGTGAACTTTTACTGACTCTCCTCCCTCAAATTCCCCTCTGCTCTGATGCCAAATCTGACAACTTTTAGGCTGCCTCTTATCCTGGTCAGGTCCCCTCTTATTTTTCAGTGCCTAACAACAGTGTCCTCTCTATTCCTGCAAATACATTGGAACTTTTTTGTTGTTTTCTGCATCCATGTAAGACACTACAATAAATTCCTGGTATATACATAAGTACTGCAATAATGCAAATAACTAATAAGGGCAACAGTGGCTTGACCTTGAACAGTGACAGGGATGGTCTGATGTCTGCAAATGGCTTGAGATACAATTATGTTGTAATTGTGCCACTCTAACATGATTTTGTTTCAATATGGGCCCTTGGTCCTGATACCCTCTTCTTTTATTTGCATCTTTTGCAAAAACAAAGAGGCATCTTAATCAGTTCAGACTCATCTATTTGTTCAAGCCAATCCCCCAGGTACCTCAGTACCAGCTGCAATGTATTTTTATTGCTGTTTTTTTTTTCTTAATGTAGACATCTGTTCATCACAAATTGACTTTTTAACAAAAGGTCTCCAAAAGACCATCAGACAGGAGTATCTTTTATTCATTGCTGCCTTGATCAAGATATCTGCTGTAAAAGCAATGTGCCTATAAATTACTCTAAATAGGAAAGCAAAAGCAAAAGTTAATGTCTCTTCAAGCATTTGGATCAATAATATGTTTATGTTTAGAATAAATTTTCAAGAAAGCTCACTTTGAGACTCGAGAAACTGTAACTCGGGTCAGACTCTTAAGAAAGCCATGTTCTCATGTAAACACCTAAATGATGATCATGGTTACAAAGTACTTGGTATACAACAGTTCTTGTGGGGACTCATCAAGTCTCAAAGACTTTCAGAGAGATGCCAGTGTGCCATAGACACTGGAAAATCAGGTGACTTATTTTGGAAGCTAAATGTGGGACCTTTTGCAAACTCTGGACCAAACTGACCTAAGAAAACATTGGGCATACTTTCAGAAGTCATACATTACTGGGTTGAATAATACAAGAACTATTTTGTTACTTTTGTGAACTTCAAAGGAACCGAAGGCCAAAGCTTTTCTACCCCAGGATTTTCTCATACAGTATTGGTATTTTTGTTTCTACGGCTAGAGCAGTGACGTGAAGCTAGCTCACAGAAAACCAGAAGTGCTGCAGCACAAGCGTATTACCTACATCAACTGCAAAGAACCCTTCTCCTGGAAGATGAGCACAACTCAGCAGTGTAACACTACGTAAAATGGAAGTTGGAAATACAGTATTTGTTGTCCATGGCAGGATGACTCCCTGCTAAATGAAACTCAGTAAGAGTTTTGAGAACCGTGAGTTTCCTTTCCAACCTATGCAGACAGCTGTGTTCTGATTAACCAAAACCCAGAAGCTGTCATTCAGAAACATGGGACACAGAGCAAGACAAGGTGTCTTTTGTCTCATTTTTTGACTCATTGACTGTGCTGATGCAGGTGGTCAACTCACACAAACCCTTTCATAAACTTCAGATGTAACCAGCTCCATTTTTTGTTCCTGATATTGCTACTAAAATTCTGCTCAAGAAAAGCCCCATTCTAATTGTTAGAAAGCTTCCTTTAATTTCCAGGCTAAATGTATTTCAAGCCACTGTTTATTCGTTTCTACTCGTGCCAGCATTGTCCTTCAGCCATGCTTTCTCCTGGCTATATACCAACTCGTTACAATCATCAAACGCACTCAGGCTCTCTCAGGCTCTGTTTTGCCAGGCTGAACAAGAACAGCTGTCTCACAACGTTTCTTGCAGCTCTCTCTGCAGTTTTGAACTCATCTTTCTTGAAGATGTATGAGCAGACCCGCAGAATTCCAGATCTTACTTACTCTATGATTTCAACAGCACTATGCACAAGAAGTCTTGTAAGAGAAACAGTTTAGAAAACAGGAGACAGGTGTAACATCTAACCTAAAGCAACTACGTTCAGATATTTTGCATTGATTCCAAGATTAAAAAAAAAAAGGAAAAAAAAACCCCACTGACAGTCATTTCACATTGCTACCTGTCCAGCTTCCTCATAAGAAGTAAGCTATTATGATTCAATAATACCTAAAACATTTCCACTGTCAGCTATATACTTTTACGGTTTCTTGGTCTATGGGAGCCTTGGAAAGTGAAAGGCATGTAGGCTTCTACATCCCCTTATACTTTCTGTATAGAGATGCTCAAATAACTGAACAGTGAGCTCATTAAAATCACACCTACGATCTTCTTTCTGGAGCCACATTAGGATGTCTTTCCTATAAAAGAAAAGCTTTACCAATCAGGAGCTTTCCTCTGCCACTCAACTTTTGTGGGTGAAAGCCTGTGCCTCTCATGTCAGCCTGCGGGCACGAGCCAGCCTGGATGACTTAGCGGACAGGCTCTGCCCAAATACAGCTTTATCTGTAGAGTTGCTTTCCTTTTAAGAAGATTTGGATTCAGCCTCATTTACATAGTTCAGGTGATGAATTGAAGATATACTATTCTTAGAAGAACTGGTTTTAGCCAGCAGCAAATAACTCAGCTGGAGTGAGAGATTCTTTGGGAGTCAGGCAAAAAAAAAAACCAACCCAACAAGTCAACCCTTTTATGTATGGTGCTCATATCTACAGAGCTCAGGAGTGTAGGAAGCCAGCTAGGCACACAGGAGGGGAGAAAGTCTGCCTTGTCTCTCAATCAATCATCTGCAGCATTAGCCTTTTAAGAGAAAGCAGGCTCTTGCCTGAGTCCCTGGAAGATGAAGATTACTATCTCCAATTCAACAGATTTTGTTCCACTTTGAGGACATAAAGCAAAGGCCTCAGAGAAGAGAAACCTAGAAAATTTGACTTTGAAGAACATTCATTGGTAGACAAACTAAAGCGTTGGTCAGCAACAAAGACCAGAGCTTGTGCCTCCTATCTGCTTTTTCTTGGTTAGCCATGAGAAAAATAAAACATTACATTTAATGGCAGAGCAGGCAAAATATAGAGGAAAGGACCACTGAACCTAACATGCTAAGACTTGGAACCTTTGCCAGCTCTCAGCTTAAAGTTATCCTGAGGAGAAAAACATTATGCACATATATACAACGAATTCCTTCGGGAACAGGACTACAAATTGTTTCTTTCAATGAAGGACATGAGAAAACCTGAGAGGATCAGTCTTCTGAGGACCACAAAGATGAACAAGGGGTTGGAGCACCTTTGCTACAAGGACAGGCTGAGGGAGATGGGGTTGTTCAGCCTGAAGAAGAGGAGGCTCCGGGGACCTAACAGCAGCCTTCCACTACTTGAAGGGGGCCTCCAGTGAGGCTGGGGAGAGTCTGTTACAAAATCTTACAGTGACAGGACGAGGGGCAATGGCTTCAAGCTGGAGAAGAGCAGATTTAGACGGGATATTAGGAATAAGTTCTTTACAATGAGGGTAGTGGAACAATGGAACAGGTTGCCCAGGGAGGTGGTTGAGGCCCCTTCCCTGGAGATATTCAAGGGGAGGCTCACGGAGGCCCTGGGCAACCTGGTCTAGTTGGGGGTGTCCCTGCTGACTGTGGGGGGGTCGGACTAGATGACCCTAGAGGTCCTTTCTGGCCTGGACCATTCTATGATTCTATAAACATTTCAGAAGCTTATGCTCCATGTCATCCACAACAGCCACAGCAGAGCTCTGGCTTCCTGCAATGCAATTATTTATCAGAGCAGCATCCAACACACCTGATTGATGACATGCAAAATGAAACTTACTCCTTTTTTCCAGGCAGTGTCTTGCTAATGCTTACTGAGCCTTTCACTTCTTCAGGCCCAAGCTAACAATCAAATGTGGAAGTATCTAACAGAGTCATCAAAAGATTTAGCTTCCTATGATAAAAATGAATAAGCCCTAAGTTTAAAAACTGAACTCTGATACAAATTCAGGGGTCTGTGGTACGTCTGTGTACCAGAGACACCCTGGGAGGGTGGAAAGGAGAAAAGCAGCTATGATGCAGCACCAGGAGGTTACAATGCATAGCAAGCATGTTGCATCAGCATGCCATGTCCCCATACCTAGGGAGGCAAATAGCAACAATTTTGACACCTATTCTACTGACGTGACTTTTGGTCTTCTCCAAAACTGCTGTAGGGGGCGGGAGGCAGAGACACTCCTTGGATCCCATTTTGTGATGCTCATACCCGACCTGGGATGTGGAGTGACAGGTTCTGCTGGGACTACTGCACACAAGAGCCACAGGTCAAGCGCCCTGGCACAATGGAAGAGTCTCTGCTGCCGAGACAACCAGGGCATGCTGTGACATGCTACCAGTTTACTTGCTGCTCTGCATCCCTTCCAGGATGCTCACAGAAAATGGCTACAGCTTAGCTCTCTCTTTTCTGCAAGAGATGGCAGAGACTTCTCTTAGTCAAAACAAAACAATTCAGAACTCAACCCAGTACAAACACAACGTGAAAAAATTACGTAGGAAAAAAGATTTCTCTGATTTCTCATTTGCAAAGCTTTATCCATCAATTACCTGTTTTATGTAAAACTGTCACCAGCTTCTTATTATCCTGCCATAAAGGAGAAATTTCCTTTTAAACACCCTGCCTGGATGACTGACATCTCATCATTACTACAAACAGTAACAGCTACACTATTAAATTGCCAAAGGGAATTTTTTTCACTAAACACAAAAGGCACCTGTGAGCTGACAGGCAGCAGATGCATTCGTGGTTTATGGAGCTGCCTGGTAGCACAGGGAACAGCTTTCAGGGGTTGTCGTCTTCACTCGCCTCTGCTTAACTCATTTTCACTTCGCCTGGTGGAGCCTATTGTCTGTCCTGTTGATTCTGTGCTTCTGTGGCTCATGCTGAAACAACTTTTTTTCCTTTAACTTCTTTTAACTCCTAACATATTACACATGCTACCAAGCATTGCTGCCAACTCTCACCATATTATCACAGTGTGCCTGTACCCCTTGTTCTTTTTAATCTTCCAGCTCCAGTAGTCATCATTCTATTTACATGACAAAGCCATTTGCAAGACCCATATGAACAGGAGAGCAAGTAAAGACCACCACTATTCCATAAAAGCACTTTAAAATAAACTCATAACTTTCAGGGGGTAAGATGCATTTTTTGTGACATTTTGATTCAGCCAGAGTTGGAACTCCAGCATGCTATGCTACTAAACATAGGAATTAACCCTGTCTTTGGGTCTTATAAACATGGAAAGTGTATGAAACTTCCTTCAAGATTTACACAGAAGAGTTCATGACTCTAAAAACCCTGACATTAGCCTCAGCAAAGATGAACTCCTTGCATCCATGATGGAGGGCTGTGATGTGATACACCAGCGCTTTTATGTAGGTAGGTACTCCTGCTTCAGCTCTGGTTTTGATGCTCTGTGAACATTAGCAAACCTCCACTCTGTGGTTAATTCCTCGCTCTGCCAGTGTGGGTGGGTGGGTGTAGTGCACACCTTGCTGCATCTGCCACTAAAAATCATTAAGGAGATACATCTGTGAGATACAGAGGGCCTTACTCTTCCACTGAGTTAAACAGACTGGCTCACCCTCTTGCTTAATGTGCTATAAAGTAAAGAACACCTGAAGTGTATTCACAATGATTATCCAGTGAGTAGTACTGGATGTGCACTGTGTAACACCATGGCTGATGGGTGGAATCGATTCTTAACACCTTTTTTGGGGCAGATTATTCCTCTGCAATAAATCTCTCTTCTTCCTTTTCGGGGGATTCAGGATGTTTATCTGCAGAAGAACTTGATGTTTTGATGTAAGAGGAAAGTGTACTTGAAGTGTTTTGCATCTTCTGTATGGTCATATTGACATTTTATGAAGCCTAGAATACAAAGTTTGCTCATTTTTTGCTTTCATTCTCCCCTCCTACATACTTCATCTTCTGAGAGGGACTGGAGTGGTAACTATAGATTCTTCTGTACTGAGTCTCCTCCTGTACAGCAATAATTTTTAAGTTCTCCCTGTAAGGTCAACACAATATATAGGGAGTGCAGAGTGTAATAATGTGTTTGAAATATATTGAACCTTTCCTGCTTCACTGGAGCTCTACGTTCTGCAAAGTCAGCCAGAGGGGGTTTCAGCAGATTTAGAAATGTGTATTTCTAAAAAAAAACCTTAGGAAAAATTCCAAGACCTGACAGTTCCAAAAGTCTGTATTTAGGGATGCATAAAATAATAAGTGGTCTGATCTAACCCCAAAGTTAACCTGAAACATTTTAAAGGAGTTTTCCACGGCTTTTATAACTCTTTTCCCCTGACCCAGTACACATCTGGTTGTAGTTGGCACCAAAAGACAGATGTACTTAAATGTCATGAAAAAGGCTAATCTTGTATTTCTGTCACGTTGGGAGACAGGAAGTACTAGAAATCTCATAAGAAAGGCAGTTCTCCTTGGACATTCAGCCACTTTTTACATAGTCAAGTGATTTACATAGCTCGGAGAAGAATTCGAATTTTTGTATTAGCTGAACTGACCCTCTTGACCTCCAGAGGCTCATTCATCAGTAGGTAGAGGTTACTAGAAGACATTGGAAAGGCTGTTCAGTTTAACAGCCAGCCATGACGTTCTTGATCTTTTGTATCCTTGCTCTTTACTTTAGGAAAATCCAGTAAATGGAATAGTATTTAAGAACACTTTTTGATAGGGAAGAGAAGAGGTGGGTTACTCAAGGAGCTAGAGAAAGAAAATAAAACTGGTCCAAATCTTGTAATTTCACATTAACCTTTACTTTTTTCATAGTCAAACTCTTGTTACCAAGGTAGACCTGAGTAAAAGTAACAAAATTAATATGGAATTTTGGACTGCTAAATATTTACTGCAATTTATCTAGAGAAAACCCTAAAGTCTTAAAGTACATTTTCCATAAATGACCTCAGTTTGGTTTGCAGTAGTGATATAGTTGAATGTTTCTGAAGAGCTGTACTGTACGTGTTTAAGATCTAACAAAAACCAATAGGAATGAGCTGCTGAATTTACTTTCAAAATGATACATGGCTTTTAAGTGGCTTAAACACTTTGGAATTTTCAACCCATGAGCCACTTCTACAACAGCATTGAGAAGTGATGCATATGCACTTAGTGTCTTTCACAAAAGGAAAACCTGAAACCAAAGCTTGCCTGCAGTTACAAGGACAGACTCACACTGAATTTAGAAACCAAACATCCCTCAGACCATGCTTCTCTTTATGACCTTAGTATATCTGCAGTAAAAGGCATGCCTACCAGTGACGAAATACTGGTGTTTCACAAGTCTTTTCTCGGCAGGTTCTGCTGGCATCCTTGTGGCAGAACAGAACTCACAGCATGTATTGGTGCTAATGAAAGAACATGTTAATATTTTAAGCAGTCAAAAAATAATTTGTGAAGAATGTGTTCATTTACCTTTTTGATCTTCCTTTTTTCCTTCCAATTCTGATGCTTTCTCTGATAAAGTACCGCTATCTCCACTGGCTTTTACCACATTTTCTTCCTGTATGGTTTCTTCACCAACAGCTATAGTGTGTCCATTTGAAGTTTCAAAATTTACTGTTACATCACCATCTGTAATGAAAATTAAAAAGCTATTGTTGAGTTTAACTGTTTCTTTAGCATTTATTGACAACACACTGCAACCCTCTGCTTTCAAGTTTCCATGGAAGCAAAGCAGAAAGACTTACTGAAATGTGAAAAACATCAGGCTGCAGATCTGCTCCAAAAAGTTAATGCTGTAAAGGAACTCTATAGGCTTCCATGCTCTTTGGTTGGACTGCTCTGCAAGAGTGGGCCTAGAAGTGCATGTTGGTTTTCAGGTCCAGGTTTCTGTCTGTACACATTAGCATCCTGTTCTATCCCTCCCTGCATCTTGGTTTAGACAGCAAAGAAATGTGTGCATAGACCACAACAGAGCTGCAATGTGTTCCAACAGGTCCCAAATCTGGACAATCGTGGGGCAGAGTTGCAAGACCACCGTAGGGCATCCCAGTAGGTAAATCGTCCAGGAATTCAGACAGACGTTCTCACAATGTATGTGCCCAGTTAATGAATAAAATAGGTCACAAAGTCATCATCTAGTCTTAAGAACCAAGATGAGGCCTTCTGTATCACTTATCATACCATTATTGAATTCTGCAAGGCAAATTCTTTCGCAGCTCTGATGATAATTTACTCACTTACCCAGACTACCTCAGCTATGAGGGTTATTTTTTTTTTTTTTCAATCTTGATAAAAACTCCTTTTTCTTCCCTATTTGTCTCTATATTCCTGAAAAAATGTTACATACTCTTGCTGGCTCAAGAGCTCGCTCGCTTCCCTTATTTACCAATATCTGTTCTTTGTTCCATGGATTGTAAAATTGCTGCTGATTTTCTTCTCTGGTCACTTCTAAGGTTTGTTATCCTTATGTTGCTCACACCAGACCTGCAGTTCATGTAGATGACCGCTTTCCTTCTGCAGGACTCTCTTGCTGTCCCTCCAAGAATTATACAAATCTACCTGGTGTCTCATGTGGTTTCTCCGGTTGCTTCTTCATTAATTGTGGTAATCCCACTCTCTTCTTCTCCTCTTCTTCCTTGCTGTATGCTATCAGATGTGGATGTTTGGCAGTTCCCTAGTTTCAACACAATTATGTAGCCTCTCTCTCACCACCTTGGGCTAGTCCATGGGCTAAGGTGATGATTCCATTCTTGCCCACACACACAAACTTCACCTTGATGAGTAAAAACTAAGTTCTGCCCCTTTAAGAGTGGAAGGGAGGGTGGAGGACACTGATGACCAAAGTATACACACTCTTAGCACAAATTATAGCATTTATGTTCAGACTGATTGTAACCAACCTGAAACATTAACACTTTTCATTAACTGTCCCAGGAGCATAAATGCAATTTACAACCATCAATGGACAAACTCACACAGCTCCCCAGTAAAGCATATAGCAAAATAAGGTAACAAATTCACGGAGGGACAAACTAAAGTATGGAGAGTTTGCATTTCTTGTTTTAAGTCAAAGACAGTGTCAGAGACAAGTTGAGAAGAAGCCAGCTATGCTGAATGCCATAGCTTGGTAATTAGACAAATGCTGTAAAGACAAGTGATGCCACATGTTAACAAACAAGCCCTTTACTTCTAAATATCAATGTGTACGAGACTAACCCTACACATTGATACTTTCATGATTCTTCAGCTCAGGCAGAGTAACACAATTTGTAGGAGAAAAATATGTTTGGAAATAATGGGGCTCTTAGACTCCTTGATAAAATGGTTTAATTTTAAGCCACAGAAAATTATTTTACTCACTTGACTTTTATTTGTCCTGGATTTATAGAAGACCAGGAACATCAGAAAAATACCACTAAAAACATAACCAGATGCAGCACAGAGGTGTTAACTGTGGTTTGCTCGTGCTCTTTGAAACACAAGTTCTGTTTAATACCAATTACTAAATTTTTAGCATTTCGAAACATGTGGTGTCTTCCCCACAGTTTTATGGTTTTTTATTCACATTTGTGAATGTGGTTTGTGTGACAGTAGTGGGATTTGTACGATCCCAGCACTGGTACTTTTTGCTACTTGAAATGTATGCTATTGATCTGTTTGGGGGTCAACCAAAATTTCTTGTATTATGCTCCAGTTCCTTTAGACAGCAGACCTTGATTCAAAAAAGAGATTAATCCCTAACTTAAAAAAAAAAAAATCTGCAAGCAATAAGTAGGAATTCACTTGATTTACAGGGAGCATCAAAACACTGAAGGATATGACCAGAAGTCAAATGATGTACCTATGGCAGGAGCAGTTAAAACTCCAACTCCATGGTTTTTTTGTCAGCTGGCCAAAATCACCTCTCACACTCATCACCTTTGTCTCCTCATACCTATTTATACTACCTGGAAACAATGCAATAGTGGCTTTACCATCCATGTTTAGCACTTAGAACTAAATTCTAGGTAACGTGTTATCACCTTGCTCGGGCATTTCCTTCAGCACTCCCCTTCTTATCAGCTCCTCTCTGCTTTGTCTTGTCGAAATCTTCCTTTCCAACACTAAAGAAAAAGCACAGTTAAGAACAGATTCATTCTCATACTGCTGACACTTGCAAAAAACGTAGGAAAAGATTATTATTTTTTAAAGAAACCCTGCAAAATCTTGTTTCCTCTGATTTCGCAGGAGCAGCAGTCTGGGTTTTCATGGATGCTCTCTGAAAATATTCTCCCACAACTTCAGGCACGGAACGGAGGATTCATCTGACCCAATGACTTCAGCTGAGCAAGGGTCCATAAGGTTTCCTTTACAGTCAATGGAAAGAGGCACTTCCAGAGTGAAACAGAACTCATCCTAGCATAGGCATTTAATATGCAAAAGCACCTATTTACCATTGACTGGGATGAGTGACTCAATTGGAGATACGTCTGTTTTGTAAATGTCTTGAGTTAGGAGAGACAAACCCTACAAGCAACTCACAGGGTAGCCTTTATGACATGCAAACTGTTTTAAAGGAAGAAAAATAACCTTAAACAGGAGCTAGAAAGGTTTGTTTTTAAAGGGAACAACATCCTCATCCAGGCTGGCTGGTTTTCATGGAAAAAAATTGCAGCACCCTTTTTTTGGGTTAAAAAAAAGAAGAAACATACAACACAAACATAAAGACTGTGACATTATTATTTCCTACAGGAAAAATGCTAAACAGTTTTACAGGGAAAAGTATTTACAGACAGCAAAATAGAGTAACTCCCCACTGTACCCCCCCACCAAACCAATACAGGTTTGGTCAGTGATGTGGGAGACCACTGTAACGACCCACAGAGCCATGGTGCACAGTCCATAAAATGCAAGCATCACTTGCAAAATCCTGTCTTCCCCATTAGGAAAAATTAATCTCCCATCCCGATTCTGTTTACACACAGACATCAAACCTCAAGTGATATGTGGAGCTCAAGCCAAGGGCAGGTGGCAAAGCCTCTGCCGTGCTGGACTTCATCCTATTAATGCTATGGGATAGGGTTATTTATCTCATCAACTAACTCAAACACTCTGGTAATCCAATTACTCTCTAGGGCCAGTCTAATTGCTGTATGCAGATTAAATGCTGCAAGAAGTATTGTCAATCTCACTCGCGCCAGCCCCGTTGGAGTGAGCTGCCATACGGAGAAGTGATGGCTCCTGTGAAGGTGTGGAGCGTGGCAGGTTGGTGCTTCTGAGAAGTTTACCCTCCAGGCACAGCAGCTGATGATAAACATCTCTCCTCACAGCACATAATCCCAGATGCTGACTTGCGACCAGGCTGGCTGAACCCCAGATGCCTGAAGGCACCCCTGCTCACAGCTTCCCACTCCCCTTCTCCACCAGGGAAGGGAATGGTTGAACAGAAGATGAAGCAGATTCTGTGCTTTACAGCACTGGTCTTATTTCTCACACTGCAAAGTGCGGGCATTTGGCAAATGCTCCACATGGTATGTATCTCCCTGCCAAAAAAGCACCAACTCCTGGCAGAAGAAGTGGGGCCCCCTAACCATTTTGACCGTCCCAGCTCAAGCCATCCATGCTTGTGAGATCAACAGCTCATGAATGCAAGCAGTACTGGCACAAGAACATATAAATTGGTCTGTGTTTATATACTCAGGTACTCTGTGGGATTTGTCCGTTAAAGGTCAAACCTTCACGGCATTCAAATCACATTTGACAATATAAAGGATGCCATGAGCACGGCTGCAGACCCTCTGTGTAAGCCAGCCTCCTCGGGGAGAGCTTGGCCACCTGAACTCGGATCAGGTGAGATTGCCTTGGGTCCCAATCCTAAATTATTCAGGAGCTCTTCCCATTTTCCCCCATTCATTTTTAAGGTACGTGCCTTGCAACCTTGTCTCTCACGTTATTGGCATGGCAAACGAAGCACAGGTGCATGCCCTATTCTTGCAAAGAGTTTTTTATGTAAGTGAATATATATATTCTCTTATTTCAGCTTTACAAATATGATTTACTTCCTACTGTTTTTCCTCTCTGCTTCCTTTTTACATCTGTTTTCTTGGGGACAGTGAAAGGAGATTATATCTCATACATTTATCTGTGGGGCTTAATCCACTTGAGAACAATGATGTTCTTCCCATCAAGTACAAGAACACTGAACCAGACCCCCCCCCCCTCCAAATGTCTCTCTCTTGTTTTCAGGATTATATATTTTTTCATTCTACAACACTAAATTAACATACGTATCGAATTAATTATCATGGAAAACGTCAATTGGCATTTTACTGGAAGATCTCAAAGCATTTTATTAACATTACCCAGGTTTCATAACATCCCTTAGACATAGCTATCTCCATTTCACAAATTAGAAAATTTATGAACAGATAAGAAGCTTAAGCCTCAATCCTTCATCATCTAAAATGCTACCCATGAGTGGTGTTTTTATTTAAACTGATTAAGCTCAGTTAATTCAACTTGCAAAGATAATTTATTTAAAATATTCTTTGGCCCATGGAAAGAACATTACAAATCATACTAGTATTCACTGTGAGTATCATAATTTTAACTCCTTCAAGTGACCAAAAGCATGTCCCCTTGTATAAGAGGAATGAGTAGCCTGTCTACTTATGGACCTCTACTGGGTGGTGGACTCATCATTAGAATGTATTGCTTACTACAGACAGACTTTGGACTAAACATTACATTTCACATTTACACAGTTAAGTATTTTGATTATCACAGCCCAATTGCACAGAGCTTTAAGGGTCTCAAACTACTCAGCTGAGCTAATCACAGGTGACTACTGTTATGTTTCAGTAACCTCTCTTGAAATAAGACAGTGACAAAGTCAAGCATTGAGAAGTCAGAAAACCTTTGAATAAAGGCTGATGTGTGTGCAGATGGTACAGCTTTTATTTGCTTGTTATATATTTTACTTTTGCAATCCCTGCCTCCTTTAGGATACAGACTGCACTGTGCTCAATGAACGGAATTTAGACTTTGCCGAAATTTTTAACCATACCTTTCAACCCAGCACCCAGGTCTCACATGAAGGTTTGTAAGAACAACCTTAACCTTCATCTGAAGAGAAAACTCTTTAATTTTCCCAATGGTCACCCCAGCAACTGAGTGAATGAAAGACAACCTGTTTTTCTCCTTGATGCCCATGTGAGATACACGAAGGTGTTATCATGACTGTATACATAGGACATAGCACAGAAAGATTAAGTCATATTATCAAACATGCTGACATTTTTTAAGTGTTCAATTTGAGGTACCTTTTCAGGTGTGATTTCCCACATTAAAATTGTGATAAACAAACCAACCAACCAACCCAAAGCATAGGAATTCTAGCTGAATAGCCTACTTATGGTTCAAAATATCTAAGCAACAGATATGAAACCATGAGTGTTGGCCATCTGCTGCTGAGATAATGGCATAGACAACTATAGAAACGCCTGAGATGGGTGTCACTATGTGTCATCTCAGAAATAATTCGGTCTCATGAGTTCTGTACAAAGAGAGGACTATAGTTTGGTGCTTCCACCATTGTCCCACTTGGCATGCTCCCTCCTCTCACCACCTCTCTCTTCTTCCTTCACTTGAAGGAGTTTAAATTTCTTACCTTTGGTTTCCAGACGTATCTCTCTTCTCCTCCTTCTTATAGTAGAACTTGCCACAATACACATATAGATCTTAGTACTACAAATCTTTTCTGTATGTAAATATATATATACACACACACACGTTATATCTTAACACTTCAAAATCATTCCCTGACTGCAGTCAAAAGCAAAGCTTGCCCTGACTTCAGGTGCAACTGTCAGCAAGTGTGTGAATTTATCACACTGTATGCAGCCCTCATTTACCTCAGTAAATCTTACTCATTCAAGGGATGCCACAAACATTTGTATTTTTAGCCCAATACAAATAATAGTAAAACTAATTGTAAGAAGAGTTTACCTCAAAAATCAGCCTCCCTCCCTGCCACCTCTAAAGAGACTGCTCAGTGACATCCACCAGCTACAAACCTCAGACAGTCTTAGAGGGTGCTGTGAGATTCTGGATGTTCTCCACTGTTTAGTTTTGCTCTTCCAAGTGAAGCTTGAGAGAATTCTGATTTTTAATTTTTCTCTGACCTAGTGAGAGCTAAAATTGCCTCTCTTCCCTGTCTGCATATACTCTTGCATCGGAACTTTGAAGTGGCATCTACTTCATGCCAAGACACAAATCGCTGCCTTCTTTTCCTTCACAGCAAAACACTGCAGAGGGGAGAAACCCTTGAGATGATGCCACTTTCTGTTTGTTTTTTACTCAATTTTGAAAGCCCTCTGGGCACAAAATATACAACCACTGCCCAGAGAACACATTTTCTGAGATACAGCATGGAAAATATGTTGCTAAAGGAAAAAAACATCCATCATTCCCACATGGGCACAAATACTCCCACATCTAGTCCTCCATCTGTGGGGGTTTTTTTTATGTTTGTGGTATTTGCTGTTTATGAACAACTTTCAGTCGCTGGCAAAAGAGAGTCACGTGAGATTTTGTCAAAGCACTGCATGGTGCATGCCCTGGCAAGGCTGTAGCAAGAACCTATTTCAAAAAGCCTATTGAAAACGCAGATAAAGCAATAAAAGCTCTTTCCAATAGCTCACATTCCATCTGAGAAGAAATTATTCCTTCAGCTGCACACAGATCTATCAAGTTGTAGCCCTGTTAAGAGTACAGGCAATAAATGTGACGATCATCGCACTTGTCCCATGGTCTCAGGCCAGGAAATCGGCTTCCTGCATGTAAGATGCATGCAAACATACCCTGTTCTCTAATGTAAACACACCTCTCATTGAGTAGCCCAAGGAAGAGGATTTCCTGTAGGATTTCTATTTTGTATGGATGTTTTCTCACTTCCTTCTCAAGTTCGATAAGCAAGTTTCTTCTGCTGCGTCAGTTAGAATGCAGCAAGGGGCAACTTGCCAAGTAAACACATCTTCTCAGTCTCTGTTCGTCCTGGGTCTGTTTCCTCAAGAAATACAGGGATAATTACCTTTTAATATTTTTCCTCCCCCTGACACTACCCTCTGAGGCAGGGTGAATGCAATCCAAACCAGCTTTCATTTCAAATTCCAGCCTCACAGGAAGCACGTACACAAACGTAAGTGACTCTGTACCTCGCGTACATGGGGTTTAAAAGCAAATGAGCATCTCCCTACAGCTCTGGGGCTTCCTGACAGCGAAATAGTCCTCAAGCATGTAAAGATACACTTTCACTGCAAGCTAAAAAAGCTACAGCTTATTCATGATGCAGCTGGGGCATTCATGATTTCTGGGGACACCACCCCTTAGAGTTAGTGCTGCAGAACAGTACAATTTATCCCTATTATTCTCTATATGGAAACGCATGGGGAGGTCATCTGCATTTCTGGCCAAGACTGAGGAGGAACTGCAGGAGGGCACTGGAAGTCAACACATAAATGACTTACTCCGGTCCCCTCCTATGAGTGTTACTAATCTTACTGGGCCACCAGCATGAATGAAAGACCTACCTGTCCCACAGCTGGCTGCTGGCAGAGGATGGAAAGTACAGCCAGACTTGGAAGAAAAAGCTTTGTCCATAGATAGGAGGGCAAACAGCAGTAACACCTAAGGTGAGACTATGAACCATGTTGGCCTTGAAGTTGTTCTCCAAATCTTTGCTCTGTAGAGATTAATCAGTACTTAGATATATTCTTGTTTCTCAACATAAAAAGTGCTGGAAACTGTTCTTGTACCACTGTCACGTAGCCAAATACCTGAATTTGTAGGTTACATCTTGAGAGTTCTAAGCGGTAAAACTCTCATACGAACTTTAGGGGGAAAATACTTTGGGACCGTTTTATTTATGTTTAGAACTCTTACAATTCAGATAATCCAGGTTTATTTATTTCCCTTTCCCTAGCTTAGGGACCCAGTCTTGATGGTTTTGAGGAGAAAGTGAAGATCTTCAGATATTACAGAACTCTGAGTTTAATTTTAAGGAAAAAAAAAAAAAAGCACTAGGTATTGTAATAGTTGTCAAAATGCATGTAACTGGGACATACAAATACAAGCTGATCCCCTGTATCACTATGTGTGTGTAATTCCATCCAAATAAATAAAATTTTACAGTTCACAATTTAAAGCAGAACTTTATTAAAAATAGAGCATATGTACTCCTTAGAGGAAAACAAAATCAATGTACTGAATAATGCAAAAATATCAAAAATTCCCAAACCTCCTGTATAACATCTTAAGTTCTGTTCACCAAGGCATATTGAGCTTTGTATATTTACTCTTCACAAACTACATATTGTAATATTGTAGTCTGTATTATTCAGGGCATTAGAATGGTTTTGTGTGTTTTATTACCTGTTTTACATTGTGTTATTAAATGTAACAGCAGTATTACTGTCTAAAAGCTCAAATATGTAATACATGGTTATCTAGAAGGATGCTAGCTCAACAATGAAGTAAAAAAATCAAAGGTTTTTCAGGGCAATTTAAAAGTCTATATAGAAGATGATACTTCTAGATATGCAAGATACATTAAGCATGTAGTGAATCAAGTGCGTTAGTTGCTTTTTTGGCACAAAGGGCTAAAAAACAGTCTTGTGGCTGGACTTAAGAGTGGGGATGTCTGTTAGTCAACTAAGTGTTACCTCTTCCTCCTCCTCCTGCATTGAACAGTTCCCATCCACTACACCATTTACAAAGATGCTTCAACTGAGCAGATAACTAACTTCCACTTTTCGATACATAATTATATATAATCACGTATTCAATTGACCAAAAGAGCTCCCATTTATATGATCTATGGACCATACTCATCTTTCACTACCTACTCTGTTCTTCTTTATCTACCAATTTGTAGCTCAGATTCTCCTATTTTTTATGGATTTCTGTTTACACACTGGTGCTCTCCATCTTCAATGAAAGATTGAACAGAAAATAAAGTTTTGACTTTGAAAAAGAACAAGGAGGTCTATATTACTCTTTTAGTTTCCAGACCTGAAATGCAGTGCTGGAAAACCACAGCTGAAATGAAAAAAAAAAACAACTAATCAGATTGTCTAAATGTTAAGAAGTCATCGAAAAGAGAGGTTCTGTTTTTCCTCTCTGCTTTGGAGCGCTTTGTTGACAGTAATCCAAGCGGTAACCTTCACTGAAGAGTGAAAACTACTTGTTATATTTTTCCTGGATTTGTTTTTAGCTGCATCAGGTTTACGATCTGCTCATCGCAAAACTGGTGCCAGTACACAGGAGGCAGTGGAAGTAAACAGACACAGCTGAGAGAACTGGGATGACAAATTATCACTTGACAACTAGATCTGAGGTCGTTAAGAATGTATATGGGGTTTGAAGGGACCTCTGGAGATCATCTAGTACAGCTCCCCTGCCCATGCAAGGCTGCACAGGAACAGCATGTTGCAGATTGTCTAGGTGGGTTTTGAATGTCTCCAGAGATGGAGACTCCACCACCTCTCTGGGCAGTCCATTCCAGTGCTCTGCCACCCTCAAAGTGAAGAAGTTGCTCCTCATGCTAAGATGGAACTTCCTATGTTAAAGTTTGTGCCTGTTACCTCTTGTCCTGTCACTGGGCACCACTGAAAAAAGACTGGCTTCTTTGTTGAGACACCTGCCCTTGAAGTATTTATAGGTGTTGATCAGATCCCCCCTCAGCCTTCTCTTCTCCCGACTAAAAAAACCCAAGTCCCTCAGCCTTTCCTCACAAGAGGGATGTTCTATGCCCCTATTCATTTTTGTAGCCCTTTGCTGTACCCTCTCCAGCAGTTCCCTGTCCTTCTTGAACTGGGGAGCCCAGAACTGGACCCAGTACTCCAGATGGAGCCTCACCAGACAGACAGTGTGTCCCCATAACTAACTCTTTCCTAAGAGTAATAAATGCAGCTATGCAGTGAGGGTATGCAGTGGCAAAACCAGAGACTCAAAATGTAAAACATTACACACATTCTGCTGTTATGTCACTAGCACCTTAGCTCTGATGGCCTAGGTATATGAGCACAGCAAGGTTCAGGGAGAGAGATAACAACCTGTATTACAAACTACTACAGCTGTATGGCACCTGAAAAAGATACTTTATGGCTTATCTATGGTTTATCTATAAATACATAATTTTAGAAATATATAAATNAGGAGCTGGGGGTGTTCAACCTAGGAGAGAGGAGGCTGAGGGGACACCTTCTTAGTCTATACAACTACCTGAAAGGAGGTTGTAGAGAGGTGGGGGTTGGTCTCTTTCCCAAGTAACAGGCGATAGGACAAGAGGAAATGGCCTCAAGTTGGGCCAGGGGAGGTGCAGATTGGATATCAGGAATTTTTTTTTACACTGAAAGGGTTATCAAGCATTGGAATGGTCTGCCCCAGGAGGTGGCTGAGATACCATCCCTGGAGGTACTGAAAAGACGGGCTGACATACTGCTTAGTGACATGGTTTAGTGATGGTTTTTTTGTCAGTTAGGTTGATGGTTGGACTCAATGGTCTTAAACGTCCCTTCCAACCTTGGCAATTCTATGATTCTATTTGTATCTATAGCATAGCTGTAAAACTTGATTATCATTAAAATTCTGAAATTACTTATTGCTTGCTGTTCATTACACTTACTGTTAGGCATCTGTTTTTCAGGTGCTCACCTTGAGATAAATTGTCCTTAATAACTCCATCAGCAGTCACTGCTAATGGGAACTGTGGGTTCTCCACACCCCTGAAAGGACTTGAGGGAGCACACCATCATAAACAAGACAGGCAAATTCAATGCAAGCAAGTAGCTAAGGAGGCATTTTTGGAAATGCTGACCTTTATCTGTTTGTGCCCGAATTCCTCCTTTTACAAAAGAAAAACAAACACATGCTTTGCCTTGGTATTATAAGAATGTGTCACATTGGTAAATCTGGATTGAGGCCTCTAAAGAAAGATGGCATAACATAAGAAATACTGTAAATAACATAATTTTACCAGATATTGATTTGTAAAAAAATAACTGCAAAATGACACATGCATTATTATATAATGGCATAATAATTTAACACATGCTAATATGTTGTGACAGTTTGGGAAATCTTTGTATACACAGCTTATGAATGGTGATTATTCTGGAGGATTCACTGCATATAAAATCACATACCTGTTCAACAGTAGCTGCAGAACATTCAGGAGTCATTACCTAGAAATAACTTTGCTCAAGCAATATTATGAAAGTACTGGAGAAGCTGAAAAAAACTGGAAGGAGTGAAGCAAATAGCAGACTGAAGGGTTTTTTTGGTTTTTTTTTTTTAATTGCAGGAGTGGAAGAAATCATGGGGGTTTTGTTGTAGGGTACTCAGGGATACAAACAAACAAACAAAAAAAAAAAAACAAAGAGAGAGACTGAGAGAAGGATTTAAGGATCTCAGAAAGATTGTCCAAAACTTCAGCTGGTACCTGGAGTGATGATGGCACCAGAGAAGATGACTTCTTTTTGCCTTTTGTGTAAATAAAGCATGTTTTAGAAGATACACTGCAAACCACAGTGCTGTAACTGTCAAGGGTTGCTATGGGTTTAAGGATACTTTGGGAGATTAGTATTGGGTTTACTGCCTAGAGCCATGGAAGACAGGGCTTGCACTGTGATAATGAAGCTGAAGAGCTCACAGATGTTCCCTGGACTCTCATCAGGCTCAAGTTTAGAAAAGCACATCAAACATCTGAATCCCAAAACAGAAGTTTGGGATTTTTCTGGAGAAATCTTTGGCCAGAGCTGTGACACACAGAGACACACGCACATACATGCAGGGTGGCATTCAGTTTCCTAAACGTGGGTGTCTACAGCCACTTGAGATCCCCCAGGGTTTCGGGGCTGTCTGCACATGAATGGCAAATATGATGCAGAACCTTCTGGGAGAGCAGCCAGGACACCCCAGAGCATCTCAGGTGGCTCCAAGCAACTGTGTTTAGCTAACTGAATCCCAGCCCTCAATCTCCCTTTTTCAGAAGGAATATAATTCAATCATAGCATTTTGTTTCAGATCATTCTTCAGCCTTGCCAATGGGGGAGTGAAGGGGCAGAGCAGCCTGTATGAAGGCAGTGGTGGCAAAGCTGATCCTCGTTCTTCTGCCGGGCACAGCCATGTCTGCTTCTACCCTCTGAACAGACCAAACTCTGTCCCCAGGAAGGCAAAGTATGTTTCATAATCCAAGTTATTGACTATTAGGAGGACAGAGAGACATTTCCAACACATTTGAAAATATATAATATCAAGCCTAGTGTTTCTTAGTTGAAAAAAAAAAAAAAGAGTACTGTCAACATCAAAAGAATACCACGTATAATGCACAGTTAACACACAAATTGCATATTTTTGGTGATAAGTTCAGGACAGAGGCTGAACTTTAGGTTAGGGTTTTCCTTGCCAAGGATCAAACTGTTTTTCTGTATATCTGTGCCTAAATAATCCCTGCCATCTAACAAGCTCCATGAGCTTTTCAAATATTACTCTGCAAAGCCATCACAGTGTTTTCTACTATTTGCCACCAAAGGGCCACAGACATACCTGCTGACGTTTCTCTGAATTTGTCACTCGTCTTCTTCTTCCGCCATTTCCATGGTTTAAAGATTTTGCCAATGGTGGAGAGTTTGCCCTTCCTCTTGAAGGGGGGAGTTTGGGATCCTGGGGCTGGACCATCCGAGTTAGCGATTGAAGCCTTATCCAAGCCATCAACTGTTGAAACAAAAAAAGTAAAGGTCACTGAAGGATGGAAAACAAAACAGTACTTGAGAGCTAAACTCCTCCACTACCAGATTGCAACAGGCTTTTTGATTTTTCTGTTTCAGAAGGCAGCCACAGGGCATTTCACCGTAGCCCGTGGCCACTAGCCAGTCCCCACCTCAGCTAGCCCCGGGCTCTACTGCTGCTCAGCACCTCAGCTGCAGCAGGCCAGAATCTGCTTCTCACAAGGTACATCTGGCACATCTGCACAGTTCTGCAGTTTTTCATTGCTACTGCAGAGTTTCTTTCAACACATATTTGGGTGACTTTTTCTTTATCTCTGGTAAAGCTGAATAACTAGCTGTCATCATATAGAAAACAAAACCCTTACAATGTAAAAACATAAACTATTTCTTTTGAGTATAACAAATCCTTTCTTGAACGCGCTCTAAAGATAACTGTTCTGGCAGTGGAATGGAAATAGTTCTGTTTGATATCCCTGGTAATCAGTCATTCACAGCACAGCCCTGCCGTGACTCAGGCTTCTTATTAACAAAACGTATTTAACAATAAGCTTTTGGGCTGTAGCCAAAATGTAACGAAGGATTACTTTTCTGCAAAAACATATTGAGTGATATGAAAGCCAATATTTATCATCGATGGCTGTAACATCAAGTTTTGTGAACCAAAATAAGACTCATTCCACAACATGCCTTAATGTATCGCACTTATAATTTTTCCAGAAATTTCCCCGAGAACTCTGCTATTATCTATTCCCATTTAAGAACTGAGGTTTCTTAGTGCCTTCAATCCGTGATCCTGCGAATGCTTCAAACATGCTTAATTTTGTTCACGTGAGCAGCTTCACTGAAGTAACTGCGATTACTTACGTACATAAAATTAATCACAGGCTTAAATGTTTGCGGCATAAGGGCTCTGTAATTGCTTTCATTCATCTAAACATTCTAATTATAACCAATTCGGAACAGAGTTGATGCCATTGTCAACAGTAATAGTGATAATCATAGATCATTAAATCAGAAAGTGCTATTCAAAGAAGGAAATATTACTGTCCCCATTTTACAGATGGAAAATATGAAGCACAGAATTGTTAAGTGCTTAATTTTATGTTTGCCAAATGGCTTCCTGAATCCTGGTTCTGTGTCCTAGCTGCTAAAAAGGCACATATTCAGACACATAACATCATGGTGCAATCTTATTATTCTGTTTCTCAGACAAATGGCATTTAATGAGTCCTATATTTGTCCTAGACTTCAGATTGATCCAGGATGCTAAAAAAAAAAAATAAAATCTTTTCTGTGAGAAAGCTGATGTAATGTGATCAGTGTCCAAGAAACTTTATTTCCAATGTTTTGAAATAAAGTGCTGGGGGAAAAAGGATATATCGTATAACTTCATTGAGTCTATGAAGATAAAACCAGAGATAAATTTGTATGAAAACGATAGCATTTGAATGAATAAATCTGAGTTTCTTATGCCATAAAATGTAATAAATTCTGTACTGTCAGAGAGATGGGATGATGAGATGGAAAACTTCTCCAGGATAAATTACTCTTATTCAGATACATCAGAATTTAAAGCTTCTATTTCAGTGTTTTCCTTCGGTACCTTCTAGTCTATAGCACGGAGATCAGATGGAATAGAGGCACGACAATGGGCTTTAAATATAAAAAGCCAAGCTTTAGGTAAGGACCTGAATACGTCTACCCCTTCCACAGGTACAAAACCCCAGCTTGTGCATTTCTAAAGAATGTAACAGGGTGACCCTTAGGAACATTTAAGCTGAGACTCCCTTAAAACAAACCAACCGTCACCCTACAGACCCTGTGAATCCAGCTGAGAGGTGGGGATGAGAAGACCACCAAAGGCAGCAAGCAGCTCTGCAGAAAGAGAGGGGCATGGGGCAGCAGAAGGACCTCTGTGGGGATGCCTCACCTGGAATTAGGGATCGCACTTTCATCTATGCTTATAGTCACTGCCTATGTTGTACGATCCCCTAGGGAATACCAAAGTCTCTGCTGGAAACCGGATCTAAGGGAGAAGAACATTTATCCTGGAAGGTAGCTACCATTCCAGTTGATTTAAGAAGGGGCGGCAAGGGTCACAGCTTATGGCTAGGGAGAGTCAGCTTAGATGTAATGAAAACACTTCCTAGACGTATGTGGCACCCAGAGGTTTTGGAGGGTCATCCAGGGCTGATCTCATCTACTGTCAGTGACAGGACTGAGTGATCTCCTGAGGTCTTTCCCAATCAAGATTCCCATGGTGGTAAGGGATGTGGAAAGACATGGTTGCTCTGTGAAATCTGTGCTAGTAAATCCAAAGAATCAGAAGTGCAGTGCTGAAGAGACGAGACCAGGATCTGCTGGCTGAGGAGTTTTATCCTGGGACAGAAGCCAAGCATTACCTCACTGGTAGAGGCAGTCCATCAGCTCATTAGAGGGAAAGGCCACCCGCTCCTTAGAGGCAGTGGGACAAAACCCATGTTCTTGTCTCCACCAGCTTAGAACAGCTGGATTATTGATGTAAAGAGCCTGCACCCTGGTGACAGACAGCGCAGTCTTTATAAACATAGATCTTCTCAAATCCTCTTGGGTCGTGGAGTCCAGTCTGTTGCAGGCAACCACCTTCACAAAAGCCTCATCTGAATTTTTTTTTCTCCAGTGACTACCAGCAGGAACGGAGAAGAATTATGGCTCCAATAGCTCCCCACAGAGAAACATAGATTTGCATCAGTCAGTGCTTTACCCTCCGCTGAAAATACTTAACTCTGAAATTCTGATATTCATCCTAGAGAAAGAAATCTGTCTGCTTCAAACGAGCTAACATAAGAAAAAAAGGATCAGTTTAGTGGTGAGTAATTCTGTTCAGGAAGACTGCAACTTTTGAAGACAGGATTTAACATTAACTCCTTCCAACAATAAAACATGAGGAGTTGATTTATCAGATGAGTTCACCAAGTGCTCACAATTGGGAATTTGCTAAACAATTGACCTTATACCAGTTCCTTCCTTTGAAGACAGGGACTCAAATACGTATCTGGAAAGGAGGAGTAAGCATGGCCAAACTTTGATTTCAGAAAGATAAAGAAATATTACTAGGTAAAAGGACTCATTTATATTAAAAAGTAATCATAAGGTAGCACATTTTACCAATTAATAAACTGTCTAGAAAAAAATCAATTAATTCAGCAATGAGGTTCCAGAGTATTTATGGAAAAATCTTTTCAAAAGCCGTTACTCCTCATCTTTGAAATAATCAGCAGGAAACTGGTGTTTAAGATTTACACTGTTTGCTTCATAGGTCGTGTACTATTCAAGAATAAAGCAGCATATTTTCCACCTCGGAGAGCTTATGTACCTTCTATTAATCATTATAAATGTTATACATATTCACTGAGATGAAAGGAAACAGCTTTGCAAGATTAAAGGAGCCTGGTCACTTGTGCTATTCCTTTATTTGTGTAGTGTCTTGAAGTCCTGCCTTCTTCATCCCATCTTCAAAAAGCCCATGAGTCACTTCATTGACTTCAATAAATATAATTATTAAGTTTGACGTTAGGACTTTTGACTACACTGCCTGCGTAGTTTATGTTGTGATATACCTGTCTTTTGCCCTAGATGTAGATTTTTACATCTGCAGGATAAAAAGCGTGCACAAAAAGAATAAGAAGTATATGAACAACGGACGTTGATGTCACGCAAAGAGGAGATCTTGTTGTAAAAGACCAACAATAACTCAAATTGAGACACTGCGAAGCCAAATCATGGTAGCACAGGCCGTGAGGTAGATGAAGGACACAAAAAGGACAGCCTCTCTCCAAGCTTGTGGACAGCCAGCAGAGATTAAATCAGCTTATGGATGATACCAGCTTTCTTATAAGCACCCAAAGATAGCAATGCCTGACCACATCTAGCCCCCTAGGAAGGCTACTTACAGTAAGCATCACTGATCCCTGTAGCTTCCTAGGAGACACTTTTCTGCTGTGAAGGAGCTCCAGAAATGTTGTGTGGCTGAAGCAGGTGTGTGAATTCATCATAGGTTTTCCTGGGGCATGGCACCCTTCAGCTCTGACACACGCTAACACCTTCTTCAGGTAAGAACTTACAACTATCTTTACAAAAGCAAAATGCAACAAAGAACTATCCAACAGATCATTTCAAGCAAGTCTAATATAAATAATGCCTCTGAATTAAACAGTTGTGATTCTGCTGGTTTCAAGCCTTTTGCTCTGGAGTGCAGACAGACCACTTTTTAAAAACTTTGACTTAAAGAAAATTCATTATCAGGGAAAAAAAAAAAAAGCTGCATTTATACTATAAGTTTTTCTATACTTTTACTTCTATTTATTTTTACTCTTGCCATTGAAAGTGGAAATCCAGTGGAAGAACCTAACCTCACGACTGAGTAGTAGGAGTAATACAAGATATATGGGAACCCCCACCACCACCACCATGATGTCCTGCTACTTTTTTTCTAGTAGAACCGTGTTTTAATTTGAAAATATGTTTTTAGAACCACGGGGTTTTAGTTGTTTTTTCATTTGAAGCATATGAACCCAATTCCTTGCTCGTAGTTTACTACTAGTAATTTCAATCACTGATGATTTAAAAAGGGTCAAAACTGAGTAGTTAAGTAGCTAGCTACAGGAGAACTGTAGAAGGATCCTTTACTGAACCTGAAGAGTTTTAAGATTCTTTCTCGTGTTAGTCTGCACTCACATTTAGACCCAACGAGTAAGAGTTTATTAGATAGACATTGTTGTGATCTAGTGGGGAATGTCTTATCAAATTGCTGTTTAATAAGTCTTATCTTAACAATGTTTAAATGGAGTACTGTGTTGTGTGGCCTGGCCAACACCACCACCTGATATGAAAAATATGAATCATTTTAATTTAGTCTTACAGAGACTCCATGCTGATAACAGTTACAGTGGAATCATTGCTAATAATTAAAGTTTAATTAGTTTATTCTTGTCACAAAGATTTTTAAGATCCTGGAGTAAAAAGTACTTAGGGTGACACCCAAGAAAAGAAATAAGGCAGAATTTAGGTGCGTATGTCAAAAGTTGTGCTATTGGGAGCCTGAGAAACTCTGATCAGATGCTTGCTGACTCTGAAAGTAGAGATGTTGTTATTCGGGACATCAAAACTATCTGAAATCTCTGCTTCACTGCACATAAAATAGCATTCTAGACTGGAGTTTCACAGCAGAATGGCTTTGGTGATGAAGTCACCCTGGTAAGTTTCTTCTTTGCAATTCTATCTGCTCATTCCTGACCCTAAAGAAATATGCCATCCCTTTGGTTGTAAAAATACAACTGTTCATTGGGCTTCATCACAAGTAGATCTCTGAATGATCCCAATCAAAAATGTCTTCCCCTTTCTGCCCCCTCTCCTTTTTTAAAAAAGGTTTATTTTAATCTGGGGGACTTCAGTGAATTAATCTTCAGCACAATCCTACAAACGCTTGAAGTGTCAGTGCTGGGCAAGGAATGGGCTGTGGCTGGGGGTGGGAGCCGGTGACTGGGCTGGGCAGGCAACCTAAATCAGCTTCACAGCCCCAGCGGGGACACCAGGACACTCCAGCCAAGAGCCTGGCAGTGCCACACAGCCTGTCACGTACCACGTTCCTGAACCTGGGTAAGTCAACAAAAATAGGCATACTTTTGCCTACTGCATTCACAGGGTTGGTGGAAGAATTGGGCTCCTCTCCCTTCCCAAACAAGCACTGCTGAAATCTACTATCCTTCCCTTCCCAAAGAACATCCTAACCAGGAGTGGGAGTCATGGTCCTCTGCAGAGAGCATTTTTGAGGCCATTCATCCACAAGCAAGAGAGAGAACACCAGGAAGTACGTGATGCTGTATTCGGATAGCAAACTTGACTCATTTACAAAAATATGGGAATTTATATTTCTGGGTGATGCAACGTGTATGGACGTTCCACAAGAGAACCAGTCGCAGTACTTTTGATGAGAATGTACAATATCACTTCAATCTTTCTCGTACTAAAAAAAAAAATAGTATTACAGGATTGCAATGAAGAGGGAGGTTATCTTGCCCCTCTGCTCTGCCTTGGTGAGGCTCCTTCTGGAGAACTGTGTTCAGTTCTGGGCTCCCCAGTTCAAGAAGGACAAGAAATGGCTGGAGAGGGTACAGCAGAGGACAAAGATGATCAGGGGCCTGGAGCACCTCTCTTAGGAGGGAAGGCTGAGGGACTTGGGTCTTTTTAGTCTGGAGAAGAAAAGGCTGAGGGGAGAATCTGATCAACACCTATAAATACTTCAAGGATAGTTATCACGACAAAGGGGCCAGTCTTTTTTCAGTGGTGCCCAGTGACAGGACAAGAGGTAACAGGCACAAGCCTGAACATAAGAAGTTCCATCTAAACCTGAGGAGGAACTTCTTCACTTTGAGGGTGACAGAGCTCTGGAACAGGCTGCCCAGAGAGGTGGTGGAGTCTCCATCTCTGGAGACATTCAAAACCCACCTGGACAAGTTCCTGTGTAACCTGCTCTAGGAGGACCTGCTTTGGAGGGGTCTTGGACTGGATGATCTCCAGAGGTCCCTTCCAACCCCCTATCATTCTGTGATACCTTCCAAATGAAGTCAGAAGCACTTTTTCTTTCTTCCGCCTCTACTCCCCCACCAGCAACATTCTCTACAACTGATCTATTCTTGCTGGAGCACTGGGATATATATTTTGAGGGATTCTTTCTCACATTGGGGCTGTTAAGTATGAGATGGTACAAGCTGAGTGGCAAGTTTTCCTCTGTCTCCATCCCTCTGGGTGCTGCATCTTTCATGTTGCAGCCCCTTCTCCCACCCACTTGCCTCCCAAGGCTCACCCACCTGCACTGCAGTTCTACTCTGCAAGGTGCAGAGCAACCAGACGAAGGAACAATCTGCCTCCAGCCTCTCCTCCTTCTCCCCACCACTGGGGATCACAACTGAGAGGGGGAAAGGCACAGAACTAAGTGTTCCACCGAGATCGAGGTACTAAGATAGTACTGGCATCCATCACTAGCATTGGGTATCTTGCAGTATGAACATGATATCACTACATCATCCTTAAAGTGTGTGAGGATGACCTTTTTGTTCTAATACAGGTGATTCAGGCCACTGCCCCATCTAACCATAAATGAATTATGAAGATGATGAAATAGCTTCAGTTCAAAGCTACCTTATGTGTGGATTTAGGTCTGAATAATTTCTGTGCTTATTAAGTACTGGTTAGCTAGTACAGTTATTTTTTCTCTTCCTCTCACTGCACCCAGATGCCCCGCAGGGAAGTGCTGCAAAAGTCATCTTGGTTTATTGATACCTCAAAGCCTCTTCTGACAGTGTTATGATTTTCTACACAGTCTTGCCAAAGGGCACAAAGTTGGAAGTCATGATTTTTTATGCCAACAAAATCAACATGCTTATGAAGCTGCATATTATCCCCATTTAGTGACAAGAACAATAACTCATCGCCTTGCTACAGAGTCTGGTGGGCTGGAGCTTACTGGAAAAAAATATCAAGGCAGTGCATGGTAAGATGTCTGACATGGTCATTAAAACCCAGAAGTCATTCTGACACTATCAATGTCATTTTCAATAAATCAGTTCAAATTCTGTAACGTTATATCGTTTTTTCCTGACCAGAACCAGATGGAAAGACAGATCTTATTTCTTTCTCCCTTTTTATTTTCTACTTGGAAGGGAAAAAGTGCAACTAATCCTCAAGTGGATAAACTGACAAACGAGAGAGCTATAATCTACCTCTGAGCAGCACAATGAATTGGCATCTGAATGCTTTCGCCTTGCCATACATCTGGAGTTTAACTTTAGGGAAACTCTGTCATGAGCTAATTGACTTGATTGTGTTTTAATTAAATGAAAGGAAAAAGCTGAAGTTCAGATGTGGGCGGCTGAATGGTAGTTTCCATATGGAACTGCCAATATTGCAAAATGTTAATTGGACCTCCTGCTGGTGATGAGCTAAACAGGCTGGGTAGCGGCTCCTTCTGAGGGATGCTGGCTGCTGCCTCAAAACAGCCAGAGGGGATCTTCCTGGAATAACCATGAATCTGCCCAAATGCCTCCAGGTTTCTAAAAGGATACACCCACAAGCTCCTTTTGGGGTGTTTGAGTCACATGTGGACTGCCAATGCCACTCCTTCAAGAAGCTGAATCCTCTAAGTCCCCATCTTGCCACAAGCAAAACATGACCCTGCAGCAGAAAGCCATACATTACAAGGGGTGGGAAGTTCAGCTTTTTTATGTCTGGAGTCAAAAGGCCATGCGCTGTTCTGCCTCTGTGGTCAGTCCCTGCCTAAGCTCTGTAAAAAACAGAGGTGCTGCCACTCAGGGAAAGAAGGGGACCCTATTGTCCCTACCCCCGACAGTGACCCCACAGATGCCCAGCTCTCCACATTTCGTAGGAAAAGCTGCATGTCTCAGAGGGACGTCCAGCCACACCATCCTCTTCTACAGCGTACAGAAGAGGAAAATAAGCAAAGTCCCAAGCAACGGTGCTGCCTCCCACAGGCATTTCATCTAGTTCTCACTCTTTTACCTGTATACCTGGGATTAACTTGCCTGGAAGAGTTTGTTTAGCCATCTTTCTCTTAGGTAGGAAGCCCTGCAGGACACTGGTCCTCAGCAAACGAGGAGGGGATGTTACCTTGGCTTCCTCCTACCTTACACAAGAAAACAGTAGGTAGAACAGTGGTAACTTCAGGACTTGAGGTGTGCTTGCTGCTTCATTGGGGTAAAGCACAAAGGACATCTGTGCTTTAGGGTTGCCTTAAGTGCTGCTTGGTTTTTGGGTTTTTTTTCTCCTCCTGGTCACAATAATAGAATCATAGAATTATTCATATTGGAAGAGACCCTTGGGATCATCGAGTCCAACCATCAGCCCTACTCTACAAAGTTCTTCCCTACACCAGATCCCCCAACACCACATCTCAACCACTCTGAAACACATCCAGGGATGGGGACTCAACCACCTCCCTGGGCAGCTTGTTCCAGTGTCTGACCACTCTTTCTGAGACCCATATGTCTACACATTAGCATAGCCTCTACCAATTTACTTGACATCAAGATTGTTCCTACTTTATCTATTGTTTCTGAACAATAATCACCTCAACTTAAGTGCTGTTGGGTGTTTTGTCAAGTTACGGGCCAGTGCGTTATCACGTTAGTTATCGCAAGTTGTCTCTTTATAAGGCAACCCAAATGCAGACAACAACTTGTAACATGCTCTTCAGAGTTACTTTCACAGCATAACTTTCACTCCTATTGGGTTAATTCTACAGAAAAAAAAAAAAAAAAGGCAAAAACAAAAAAAGCAAAGTTATGGTTGTAGGGTACTTTGCTACTGAGACACTGGAAATTCCACAGGCAATTCAGGGCTACCCACAGCCTGACTGAATTCTCTCTCTCATGCAGGAACCTGTACAGATCTTGTCTGCTACACCTGCGCTGGTGTGTGAGCTGGGGGGAGGGGGAGTGTGGTGTTCTACAGTGCATTAAGCACTGCAGTTGTACCTCTACCATCACACCACCTCTCTTCTCGCCTGTTTCTTCACTCAAAGCACTCTAGGGATTTGCTTAAGGTCTGAATAAAAAGAAGGACCTGACCTTATGCTTTCAATATGCCCACAAGCATGCGCTTGCAAATTAATTATTTGCATTTTGGCATCATGCGGTCCTTATTAGAACACCTGTGCTACCTCCACCTCTTCAATCAAATGTTTGAATACCCTCCTTGCAGCTTCCTAAGAAAGGAATAAGCTACTCAGCAATCCTGTTATACAGGTTTGAAAGCGATCTGGCCAAAAATCTTCTTGCTACCTCCACTCTGACCTGAACACAGTTGGCTCCAACCAGAAGGAAAGAGATCATAGGTTTAATGCAGGCTGCTTACTCCTGGTTTTTAATTTCCCCCCCCTCAGCCCCAATACTTGAGCAAATGGCAGCAAAAGAAAAATTGCCAGACAGCTACATTTTCCAGATATATGAAACATCAGGTCAAAGGTCAAATTCTGGATCCAAGCAACTTTCCCCAAAAATAGAGGGGAAAAAAAACAAAAACAACCAGGCACAGTAACAGGGATGTGGGAGGGAAAAAAAAAACCCAACCAAGAACAACTAAAAGCAGTGCACCTAAAAGAACAACCAAACTACTCTGAACATTAATGAAAATTAATGCTTCTCGTGTCAGAATATTAAGGGATAAATCTTCTTGGAGTACAATGGTATAGATTTATATTTATTGTTTTAAAATCTTTGTGGATAATTTTGTACTTCCACTTAAAAGTAAGCTGCAGATACTCATCTTGTTAAATTCTGTAATGGTGTTTTTAAAACATCACATCTGAGAACCAGAACTGCAGAACTGGAAATACTTCCTTACTGACTTTTCTTGGTAGAGCCTTAATACGGGGGAGAAAAATAACTATAATAAGTTTACAACAAATATTTATAGCTACAGGCTAAAAACTTCCCAGCAGATAGCAGTTGGAAGTGTGAAAATAAACTGAAGTGAGAATGTGGCCCCTCTCCTGTGTGGTAATAAGCAGGAATGAAAAGGAAATATTTTAGTGGTAATTAACAGGTATGGAATACTAATGCTGAGATAAAACCAGGCCAAGCGTGTCACAGGGTAGCCTTTGGCGCCATTCCCACTTCTCCAGCTTGTGCCAAAGTTACTCTCAAAGGGGCCAGGAGCCCTTGGATGCCCTGTCCAAGCAGAAGCAGTGGCTGCTGAGGAACAGGAAAGTTCCTGCTGCTGGCTCCTCCTGACAAGAGAGGAGAGGAGACAGGTATGGCCATGTCGCTGCTCCACTAGAACGTCCCGCCCCCAGCATTCCCAGGAACCTGACAAGATGAGAAACATGGTCCAGAGGAATCTGGGGAAAGGGAAACTGAAAGACACAAGGTGAACACAAACCTCCTTGACTGATGCAAACTCTGCCGAGCAGCCCCTGTACCAGGCAGGTCTAGATGCTTATCTACTTCATCGCAAGGGAGGCTTTTACTCCCTCTAACAACTTGCCTACTCCTGCAGCACTGACTAAAGGACCCGGCTGCTGATCCCTCTCCCATGCCTTTTGGCCATTCCCTTGGTGCACCTGAAAAGCCAGAGTTGTTTCCCCACAGCTCGCTGGATGCGTCCCCAGAAGCCACCACCACTGTCAGCAGAGGCAGGACGCAGGTATGGCTTGATAGAGATGCTGCCCACCCAAGTGGGGTCCTGCTCATCTCAGCAAGTGTTTTCATACCACCACAACACAAACATCACCTGAACCACCAACCGTGCCAGTGACCATTTCTGAGGCTGCACTCTACCACTGCACTGAGCCAGAAGAAAAATAACCTTTTGCCTAGACTTTTAAAACCAAGTCAGTTTTTAAAACCAAACAGTTTTGCTGACGAGGCTGAGCTGGGTGGTGGGCCATGGAGTTGGGGCAGGAACAGAATAGGAGGGGACGGGGGAGAGGTTTGGGAAAAGATGGAAAAGTCCTGCCATGAGGTCAGCACCTGAGCTCCCTGCCAGTGGGTGTGAGAGCTGCTCCTCACCGCAGCAGGCCCTGACTCCTTCACCACATCCAACATTCAAGCAATGACAGCCCAAAAGTGCTACCACCGTTACCTATTTTCCTCTTCCACAAAGGGAGCCAGGGAAGGAGGTACACATCTCTCCTCTCCATCCCATCCCACACCAGACCACCCAGCACCCTTGCTAAGTACAATTCCGTATAAGCTTTTCCCTTTATTATTACTATTTTTAACTGAGCCTGTCACAATTACCATGTTCATACACCTGAGAACAGTTCTGGGTTTGTGGGCTCCCATTCCAATGCTTCCTTGCACCTAAGTACTTTAACAAGGAACTCTTGATCTACAAATAACAGAACATTTATGTACAAAAAAAAATCCTTAGGAGCAATTTGATCAGTCACATAATTAAATCCCCCCCCCGTCCCGTACACTACAGCCCAGAGCTTGCTGTGCTGCTTTTTTAAAGTGACATTTTCTTTGATATTGGCACCACTTCACCACCTTTTTTCTAGGACAGGAAACAGCATATTGCACTTGTCCAAACGTAGAGTCAAACTTGAGAAGCACGTAGTTTCTTTTTTTGCGACCTCGTTGGCCTCAGAACCCTGCGGGGGAGCTCAAGGACACTTTTAAATCCAACCAGCAAATTTCTCAGTCCTGCTGTCATTGCAAATGTTTGTACAGCTATTTGCTTTGCAGCCTTTGTAGAGAAAACACTGTTTATTTTTAAGTTCAGCTTTTTAGCTGCCTTTAAGATGTTTGTCTTTGTTGCTAGACACCAGCTTGCATAAACAATAAAAATAATAAAAGTCCAACATGCTCAGAAGAAACTATTAATGATTAAGCACAATTCCTCTCACTTAAAAATGCCAATTTGTCAACTCTAAAACCACAACCTGTAAAAACTGCTCACATCACTCTGTACCTATAATATTGCAATTCTGAATACAGCCTCAGTCATCTTCTTTGCTATGAGGAAATGGGAGTTGCCAAGTGCAGCTGACTTTTATTCCGCATCAAGTTTCATTACTCTCTCCATCCCCAGCCATGCAGCAAACAGCTGTTTTATTCCCTGTATCTTGTTCTTGATTAAGGCCAGGGTGGGGAAAACCAGGCACAAGCTGACAGATCTGTCAGCCCAGCTGCTCTTCCTTTGCCAATTTAAACTCAGACCCTCAGGTCCACGTGAGATTTCTGATGGGATTCAGTTATAGTTCACAAACCAGTGTGTTCCCTTTCCTACACAATCAAGAAAGAGTAATTCCATAAAGCAAGCTGGTGGCACCATAAAACACTACAGCAGAACCCAGTGGAACTGTATTTACTATCTTTATATAGATTTGAAGGCTCTACTGAAACACGTTTTGAACTTCAATTTTTCCATGGAATCAAGCGTTTACAGAAACGAGGCACAGACAATCAAAAGGCTTTGGCTTTTGGAACAAATTGCAAATGAAAAGCTGCTCCCCTTGAGCTCAGTGCACTGGGATGTTGTGCTAGGAGAGTGCCCTGTTTACAGAGTGTCCTGTGGGTGCAGATACTCATGGAAGTGGGGTTGGAAACCAGGATCTCGCTTCCCTGGGGGAGAGCCAGCAGCGCTCCCTTCATAGAGCCAGGCACCTGCCCAGGATTAACCAAGGTTAATCAAGGTTCTCCTGGGAGGGAAAAGGGTTAAAAAAAAAGGCCTTGGTGAGGCCTCAGATGGGGAGAGTTTTTGTCAGAGAAGGCACTGAGAATACACTTTGCTTTTCCAGCAGATTCTTCCCTTGGGGGAAAATAACTACTCTAAGAGCATCATCAACACGGCAGATACATAATTGATACCTTCATTTCCCCACTTGCTTGTCTTGTGCTGTATTTGAGGTCCCCACTCCTCTGCTCTGTTAATAATGAATCACTGTATTATCGCCGTGCTTAAGAGGGCTGATCATAGATCAGGACCTCTTTGTGACAAGAGCTGTACAAGCAGAAACCATAAAGACCATTCTTGCTCCAGCTCTAAGTATAAAACAAAAGAGAACAGCTTAAACATCAGATTTCTGATTTTTCATTGCCACCTGCTCAGCTGCTGCATTTTTAAGAGATTTCAGCTATTGAAAAGTCCATATGATTTTGTTTGCTACATGTCCTTTTCTAACACCTCACTCAGACATTGGCATTGAGCAATCATAAAAATGTATCTTTGTCATCTGTAGGCTAAATAAAATGCCAAATTGAACTTGTATGTGCCAGTTTAAACTGAATTGTTTTAGCTGGAGCTGGATGAGCATCCCTCAAGCCGGAAAGCGACTACCCACAGAAGAAATACCAGACCTCATCTCCCCGCCAAGGTATTTTAGTGCTATACTATCACAGACTAACAATATTCATTTGGTACTTAGCATCAGCACCCATTATTAATAAGAGTTTCAAATGGCACAGGTGTTGATGCCTATTTTCCTGGTGGGGGGCAGAATCTGAGCCTATCCCAGCTAAGAGAGTATGCACCACCACGCTGCTGCCTGGAACACCCTTCCTCTTCTCCCCCTGCCAAGCCAGGCACAGGTAAGAGCTAGCAGTTGTCGTAGCCCATTGAGAAATGTTCAGCCTTCCAGCCTGTGTTCAAGCTGGTCCTGAATCAGATAAAATATTGACTTATTTACTTTGAACAAAACCCTACACAGACATCAAGAACCAATTAGCCTACTTTAGCCAGATTAATGCTGGTAAAAGTCACTCCCACTGTACAGAATGGCATACCTCACTGCTTCATATTTCTTAAAGACTCTTTAAACTTCTAACAACACCCCCCCTCCTCCCCCCCCAAACCAGTTTTGTTTGGGTTTTTTAATTATTCCTTATGACTGCAGAGGTAAGGTGGGCTATAAGACCCTTGAGTAATTGTAAGCCAGGCAGAAGTTAAAAATGGCAAAATGGTTTATGCTAAAAATTGAATCAAACCGAGGCCCTTCTCATGATTATTAGGATTTCATTAATTTTATGATGACTTAAAATCAAGTCAAGTCTGGGGAGCGTTAGGGTTCACCAAATTCATCTTTGGCTTTATTTAAGCTCTGTAAAGTTTTCTCTTTTAAACTACTACCAAATGTTTTCCTAGAGAGGGAACATTATGTGAGAGGGCGCTTGCCTGTTTCCAGCAGTCCCTGGGAAAGTGAGCCATCCCTTAGGAAAGTCCAGAGGAATACTTCAGAAATTCCTGCTAGCAGTTTTGCCTGTCCCCACTGTTACTCTTCTCTTTTGCTTCTCCACATGGCAGCTGATGCACCCAACAAGGGAGAAAGGGCTATTTATCCACCCATTTCACAGAATCACAGAATGATATGAGGTTGGAAGGGACCCCCGGAGATCATCTAGTCCAACTCCCCTGCCAACATGTGCAGACAGGTTTTGAACGTCTCCGGAGATGGAGACTCCACCACCCCTCTGGGCAGATATAATGAATCGATATGTGTATAGAGTCTCCCACAAAGAAACAAGCAAAACGCTTGGTTCTCACTGGTGGCTTTTCCATGGGGGTCTTTCTTCAAGGGTTTGCCCACAAGCAGACAGCCTGTTCCAGCAGCCAAGGTTCACTGGGATCCCTGCTCAGCGACCCCCTTGATGACATCTCTACGAGGATCCAAGGAGGGAAAGGAAAGCAGACAGCCCATAAATGATGGATGCTCTTGCCCCCTTGCTGGTGGGCTGGCAACCCAGGGGTGGCACCTAGCCCTCCTGCACTTCTGCAAGGCGTGAAGCCTTTGCAGCTGTCCCCCAGTGTTGCTCTACCTGCCTTGTTTGAAGCCCGTTCAAACTCCAACTTTGACCGAAGCAGCAGAAGGCCCTCCTGCAGTCTCTGGCAACTTACCCCCCCTCAGAAAATACCTCCTGGAAAATTCTCTTTGCCATGCTGAACAAAGCTGTTGGGTAACTCCACCTCCAGCAAAACATGCTTTGTGTAAGAGCAGGTTTTGAAACAGAAAGAGGTTAATAATTATTCTTTAAAGGAGTGCCTTCAAGCAGCTTACAAACAAATGACAGCAATCTTCCCGAGCTTAGGGGAGTGGTTGTGGCATTCTGGAAATGAAAAGAAGTGATAAAGGGTTCAGTTACTTTTCTTGCCTTGAAAAAGGTTTATAATGTTTCCTAAACCTTCCTCCCATTCTTACAACCATTCAAGCACTCACATTCAATGCATTTTTAGATTTTAGAAGCAGTTTTCACCCCAGGAGGGACCCCAAAAGTTTTATGTATAGCAGTCACTGGCAACCAGTTCTATAAGACTTTTCACTGAAACCAAAGCTCTTCAGTTTGAGGTTTATGAACACATACATGGCCCTTATCAACAGAGCCCATATCTACAAGGCTGTATGTTGGCCTTGTCATTTTGAGAGCTGCCCTGTAGAGTTTGGACTGGTGTCAGTATGAGCCACGGCTCACAGGGATGTGTGTGTCCCCCCCACCACAGCAGCACCTCAGGTTCAGCCTTTAACATGAGGTCAGAGTACTTTTCCGGTGTATACCTGGATGCTGTTTTTATAAATATGTTGTTTTGACACAAATACCTGTCAGTAGAAACAGGTGAATGATCAGTGGAAGGGCTGGAATGACAATAACTAAAAACCATTAGTGTAGGATTTTGTGCAAGGGGAAGTTCTCATCAATAATTGCCCTGACAGGAATTTAATACAGGTACCTCTCTTTTTGGCCAATTACAGCAACACTAGAGGAAATTGAGAGCTGTATCCATAAAACTTAACAATTCCAGGAACCTCCAGCTAATGGCACCTACCCACAACTCAGAGCAAATCCCTGCCCTCAACATATTCCTACCCTAAACCTACCTTATTCTACTGCTGGAGAGCTCTGGGAAGGTTGCTCCATCTCTCAGCTTCTCTTGTGTCCACTGACTTCACGTACCCATCCTCCAACTGCAAACAGATCCCTATGACTAAACCCAGTTGCTGCTACCAGAGCTCTGGCTTCTTTATTTTAACTGATAAGAGACCAGAAGTATTTTGAAAAAATTGTCACAGTCCTCTTGAAAATTGTGCTACAGAAATTCACAGCAAAATAAAACAACAACTATAATCTGATGCTAAAAACTTCTGCAAGTATATGTGACTGTACACATGCGTGTACATCTCGGGGCCTTCAGCCATAATTCTTGGGTTAGAAAAAAATGTTCCTGTAAATACATCTGGAAAAAACATAAATATGATATCAGCAACAATTGCATTAAGATATATTAAGGGTTGGTTTTCTCACATAATTTCATAGCAAGCTGCTGGGCTAGAGCAGGCTACTAGAAAGTCTTTAAAAAGACCTTTCACTTTACTACCTGCCTCCTTGAAGCGTCACCTCTTGCAGAGTCTCAGCACCACCAGAACTTCCTTCCTGTCGCTCTCACCTCAAACACACTCCTCCTTTTTCACCCCTCAAGGATGACTTTTTTTTGTCTCAAAACTTTTGCTATCACTCCAT
>VXBJ01006926.1:296501-364257 GCA_013400055.1 Nycticryphes semicollaris
GGCAAAAAACAGTGCAAAGATAGAAGAAGTACACAGAGTAAAGCCAAATAAAGTTTTCCCCCGCATTGACATGTAATCACTTAAACTAGAAATAATGGGCTCCATGGTGGTTTTGGTTTGATTTTTTTTTTTATGAGACTGAACTGCCTGGTATTTATTTGTTTTTAAGAAATGCCTAATTTAATTATCAGCACTATGTCTGGTTTTCCTCTAGCTTCCCCTCAGTCTTATGTGGAATTTACTGCATAAAGAGTAAAAGAATTAAACTGAAAGGGGCCCGTGGCCCCATATATACAGAGGGTGTATCAATTCTTAGGGAGTTAAAAAACCTGATCTGTACCACCAGACACCTCTGTGCTGAAGAAAAGACACTGGTGGTAAGTTCTGCCTTGCTGGTATATATCCCCTCAAACAAGCCCTCAGAGAGGAAAAAAACAGGTTGCCAAATATGCTAAACAGTAGCATTTCCACCCAGGAACATCCTCAGGGTATAAAGGTGTTATCTGCTAAACCACAGGCAGGCAGGATCTGAGGAGGCTGCTGCCCTCAAAAAGCTAAAGGAAGGGTTAGCCACAGCCACAGGGTTAACTTGCCAGCTGTCCTCAGCTGTATTGCTCCACTACAGTGAACTCACTTAATGAAGGACTTCATTATTTTTTTTTTCCCCCCTATTTTGTTCATTTCATCTTCTGCGGATGTTTCTCACAATGTTTTTCTTATGTGGTTGCAGAAACCCCAAATGCACTGTAGGCTAAGCAAAAGAGAGGGATGTTTTCTCTCCAAACAGATCCCTCAAGGACAGCTGGTTGAAAGGTACAAACACAAAACTCATAGAACCATAGAACGGTCCAGGCCAGAAGGGACCTCCAGAGGTCATCTAGTCCGACCTCCCTGCAGTCAGACCAGGTTGCCCAGGGCCTCGTCAAGCCTCCCCTTGAATATCTCCAGGGAAGGGACCTCAACCACCTCCCTGGGCAACCTGTTCCAGTGTTCCACCCCCCTCAGAGTAAAGAACCTATTCCTAATATCCAGTCTAAATCTGCTCTTCTCCAGCTTGAAGCCATTGCCCCTCATCCTGTCACTACCAGCCTTTGCAAACAGACCCTCCACAGCCTTCCTGTAGCCCCTTTCAGGTACTGGAAGGCTGCTCTAAGGTTTCCCTGGAGCCTTCTCTTCTCCAGGCTGAACAACCCCAGCTCCCTCAGCCTGTCCCCATAGAAGAAGTGCTCCAACCCCCTGATCATTTTTGTGACCTGCTCCATCAGGTCCATGTCCTTCCTATCTTGAGGGCTTCAGACCTGTACACAGTACTCCAGGTGAGGTCTCACCAGAGCAGAGGAAAGCGGCTCTGTAAATCCGTGGCCTGACTTGGTTTGTTTGGGCTCACTTTGTTCTTTGGTCTATGGCTTTCAGGTCTGGCACCCTCCATCTGCAGCAAGGCCAGGGGATAACAATATTTCACTATCACACACAACACGAACTCTTCCAGATCATGCCAGGGTGGAAATCTGTGGCCTTTATTCTTAAAAACTAGCAGATTTTGCACTGAAGCAGTTGGGAGAGGCTTGAACATAAGCAGGGCTGAGCTAAGGTGGGGGTAACCTCTGTCTAAGGGAAGGTAGACATTGGTAGGTGCACCTGCAGCCACCACAGCCATTTCCAAACTAATAATGGGTCTATGCACTACAAAGCGCAGTGCTATACACCAAATTCTGTGTCCATCTTCTTCTGTCAACTAGAGAAACCTGCAGAGTCCCAAGACTTTGCTTAATGGTTTAAAGTGTATTGAAAATAATGCTTAGCTTCTGGATGCTTTCTAGTGACCCAGCTCTGTTCTCAGGGTTTCTTCCAGCATTCATGGATGACAGCTATTAAAGTATATTCTTTTTTCTTCCTCTTCTCCTTTCAAAAAAGGCATAGTGCTAGAGAACCAATACTGACATTAAATACTTTCTCTTCAACACGTTTTTTATTATGCATCTCAAACTAAGCTACAGAGTTTCCAGGTGCATTAGATGTTTCAGAAGCAAACTGTTTGTCTTGCTGGGTCTGGCTGAAACACACTCTCTTCCTCTTCTCCCCCTGCTTGCTTCCAGTAGTGATGGGAAAATTAAATCAGCAGGAGCAGCAGTGCCAGAGGGGAGTTAAGACAGAGGTGTTGGTGTAAGAATCCAAGACGCTTGTTTTTTCAGTTTCAGGTCTCTGTGAACCCCCTCAATCTTCTCCAACAAAAACTTTCTTCCTCTCTTCAGAGTTGTGTTTGCTTTATAACACCACACAGTTACACGACAGTGTTGTCCAACAAAAGGCTTTGAAAGCCAAGCATCACGGTCATCTAGTTTCTGTAATGCTTTGTAGTTAAGATCTCTCTCTTTCTCCTGCTGGCTCATGTCCTTCTACTCTCTGTGACTTTCTCCTCCAACTAAAGTAGAGACCATTTTTCATTTCTGGTTGGTGCTTGTCCAGCTCTTGACAACTTGGCTTTATCCACACTCTTAGCTGTCCGTTTTATCATTCACTCCCTTGCACAGATGCAATTTCGTTCTTGTCTCATCATCAGGCCTTATATATTTCTTCCAAACCCTATTTCCATGTGTCAAAAAGCAGCAACATTCAAGTAAGAAGCAACAATAGCATTTTCTTCCCAGGAAATCAAATCTGGTGTCTTACTATAGAAGTCAGACACGCTTTCCATACCTTTTAATTTCAGGAATCGAAGCACAGGAACTACTTTGCAATTACTGAAATTGCTTTAAATCACATATGGATTTTCAATACTGATTATTAATACTAGTATTTTCCTTCTTTTTATCAATCACTTGAACAATTCACCAGAAGAGGAGAACCATGCATGATGGTATAACGTCGGACAGCAGAATCACTACACACTTCCCTGTATCAACATAAAAGAGGCCAGATTAGCAGCACACTGAGCCCTGTTTCACATTTTCAGAACAAGAATATTCTTAGCGTCCATGCCAAAACCAACACTTTCTTCCTTTCAGAAACGCAATAGATCTATAAAACTCCAAGAAATAAACCAGTAATCTTCAGACACATTGAATGAATTTACTGGAGAGGAAATGCACAGCCAGTTTTGAATTATTACCAATTAAATAAGTTATAACACATTATATACATATAATTTAAACATGCCCAGTTTCTTGGTGATGAACTGTTTGGGTGTTGGTTTTTTTTTTTTTTCCCCTTGTAAAGACAGCTAGTATCTAAAAATCATTTCCCACCAGCTTCCACCAACTTTAAGTGGTTAGGTGAATCAAACTACTTGATTGTACTGCACTGAATCTGTTTCATAAGCACACAAAGTGTCACTTCTTTGTTGACTCATCCAGGATCTGGGGGAGAAAAGAGGGGGGGCGGCAGGGGAAAGCCCACAGGAGATTAGTTTTAGCCTGAGTGACTTTATATTGCTTCTTATGACATAAATGCTTAAGGTAAGTTGATCTCTGGGGGAAAGCAACTGGGAGAAAGTCACTCACTATTCACAGTCACACCACGTTTTTAACTCGGGGAGCTGCTGCGTTGATGAACTACACTGATTTGGTGCCTAAGTATTAGAAATCTCCATGCATCTCTTTACAGCAGCAGTGGGAGATCTATACTATGAAGGGGTGGTGGAACACTGGAACAGGTTGCCCAGGGAGGTGGTTGAGGCCCCTTCCCTGGAGATATTCAAGGTGAGGCTCAACAAGGCCCTGGGCAACCTGGTCTAGTTGGGGGTGTCCCTGCTGACTGCAGGGAGGCTGGACTAGATGACCTTTGAAGGTCCGTTCTGTCCTAGACCATTCTATGATCTACAAACCATACTGAGGCTTACTGGGGCATCATGAGCAAACACTGGCTAGGAGTAAGCATCTCAGGTACCTCACTCCCTACAGTATAGGCAAAAAATTATGTTGGGCACAGACAGACATAATCTAGGGCTACAGCACCATGACTCTTCCATGAACTGATATGCCTTTTGGCATCTGTTGCAACAACATACACCGACTTATATCAGTATCTGATACGCATCAGCAGAGGCCACAGTTTGCTAAAGATGCAGACACACACACTGGCATACAACACTGGCTTCCCAGCTCCTGGTTGGAGGAGGAGGACCACCAGTGCATCCAACTGCAGTGGGCTGAGCTGGAATGGAGAGCCTGGCTCCTCATGCTGTGGTTCTGTGGTTTGTTTCTTCAACATGCCATCCTCCTCCAGCAACAGGCTGCCTTCCCGTGAAGTTTCCTGGGCATTCAGACCCAATTTCACTGAGTTCAGCTCAGTAAAACACAAATTTTTTTGTATGTCTGAATCGCTTTTTGTTGCCTGCCCTTGCTCTACAGCCACACGGGCAGAGTCATAGAATGGTTAGAGTTGGAAGGGACCTTAATGATCATCCAACCCCCCTGCCATGGGTAGGGACATCTCCCACTAGACCAGGTTGCTCAAAGCCCCATCAGCAGAAAAGATCAATCAGAATGATAACAATTTTAGTATGCATAAACAAAGCTTTGGGCTCCAAGCCCCAGCAACACAACTAGTGATGACAAATCCCCAGTCAAGAGTTAATTTTCTGAGCTGAAGCTTCAAGCATTACAGAAATACTCTTAAGTCTGGAAAAGAGTCCCTGTGCTCCTCTACATCTTGTCAGTAATGGCTTAAACTAGAAATGTAGATTACAGAATCACAGTGAAAACATCAAGTTTCACGGTCTATCACAGTTAGCCTAATTGTGCAAATTACCTACGTAGTTTAAAATCAATAAACATTAGAGACTGTCTGTATTTTTCATAAATTATTTCTAGACTACAAACTGTGTGATTTGTTCACACAGAGCAGTAATAGCCCAGCCTTAGAAACTCAAGCACATCCAAGGTCTCTGCACCATTCTTGCACTTTTTCTGAGCAACACATTAAAACATTCAGATCCAGCAAATAGAGCAAATACAGAAAGGATTAAAAAACGCTGAAATGAGGATGGTCCATCCACATGACGAGTTTGCTCACACTTTGGCCAGTTGGTCAGAATGAAGACATCCGGCAACACTAATGAAAAAAAGGACATTCTCAGGGGTGAGGGACGCAGGCTGATCTTTGGGAACAGCAACCATGACACTCACACAGTTTCAAATATTAGGACAGCTATCTCACAGTCTAACTCTGCTTGAAAAAACATTACTCTAATTCATATGAAACCAAAGCAGGAATCAAGGAAGCAAAAGGCAACACATCCCTTGCTCTTTATGTCTTGTCATGTAAAATTTCATTTTCACAAAGCTCTGATTGACAGGAAATTCTGTATTAATACTCCAATCTGCCAATTAACAAAGTGTTATCACAATTTTAAAGTATTATATAAAACAGTATTACTCAACATACGCTTAGTGAACTCTTTATCAATACATAACAGACAGCAAGTCATTATCTTCAGATTTTTTTTTTCTCATTTTACAGGCATGCAACCTGAGCGCATCCCCTACACTTCCATATAATGGAAGAGCAATCTAGCTCCTTATTTCTCCCTAGCATTTTTCATAGAATGGTTTGGGTTGGAAGGACCCTTAAAGATCATGGAGTTCCAACCCCCCTGCCATGGGCAGGAACACTTCCCACTAGAGCAGGTCGCTCAGAGCCCCATCCAGCCTGGCCTTGAACACCTCCAGGGATGGGGCAGCCACAGCTTCTCTGGGCAACCTGTTCCAGTGTCTCACCACCCTCACAGCAAACACTGATTACCCAGTAACACTGATCATCACAGCTGTTAAAAGCAGTGAGAGAACACAAAGTTAAGACAGACCTTCACTTTCGACAGAGACCTTATTTCCAAATGCCCAAAATCCAAGACAGGGACAGCAGAAATTAATTCCTGTACATTGACCTTGTATAAAGCCTGCAAGAAACTCCAACTGCAAACAAACCCAAGAGAGAGGACACACAGCACTGTAACCCATCTGGTTCTGGTCAAGGACCAAGAGAAAACAGCCCATTTTCACAACATGCTTCACCTTGACATTCACAGTGACCATCCTACCTGGTTCCTACTGAATTGTTTCTAACATATTCTAGGAAATAGCACACTGGAGTCCCACTGTAATTTTACATTTGCCAAAAAAAAATACACCTGACAGTCTAGAGGTTGTAAAGTCCACCTAAGAGCAGATATACATGACCCGATTTAGTTCTTTGCCTTTGATTTTGTTTTGGGGGCATAAAATAAAATAAAAAGCCCTCTCACTGTCTGCCTACCTTCCCTGCTGATGGTTTGTACTCTCATTTTCCTTCTCTTCCTTCTCCAATTTGCACATATTTTTAACATCAGTATCTTTATATGGCTTGAAACCAGACCTAAGTGATGGCTTCTCAGCAGCATCGGCAAAACTGAATTCTCTTGACTCAAAAGCACAGACAAAACTGAAATGCCTCTTCCCAGACGTCCACCAGGGCTATCATCACCAGCAAACTACCTCCTCTCTCATTTTCCCATGCCTAGTACTGACACTGCCCAAACCTATTTGAATGAAAATCCCTCCACCACACTGTCACGATTCCCAATTGGAAAAGCTGCATTGGACCATGCCTTATGTCAACTAGAGAAGGAAATGAATAGACACATCAGAAATGACTTCTCTAGATGGGACTGAATGGCAGCAGGTCAGACCAGGAATATTCTTCTAGCCATTGTCACAACTTGAATACAGTGGGCAGAAAGAAGCTGGCTGTTTGCTGAAGTTTTGTTGGTTTTTTTTTTTAAATCTGCATCATGTTTGATGAACTAAAGTGAAAAATAAATCCAAACCCAGCACTGATTTGGAATTTTTTAATCAAGTTACTGTTTCTTCATTTTTTTTAATCTCAAAAAAGCATCAGCATCAAAAATTACTAAAGAACAACTTTAAATAGGTAAAAACATATAAAGAAAGATATAAATGTTCCAGGCTTTTCTGCTTTTAATAGGTGGGACTGTGGTAAGGATCAAACACTGATGAGGACTTTGGAGCAATTTGGTCTCCTCCTGGATATGTCTTAGGTGCTGTCCCGCCTCCTTGTGCTCAGTTTTCCCATTTAAATCAGTGAATTTTATAAAAAGGACTAGAAAGTGTTCTGAAATCTGCAACAGAAAACACCACCTAAGGACAAGGCAATATTACCCGGGAGCAGTAATAAAGCCAAGAAAGAGGACCTAGGAAGGAAGGACAACTGATCCAACGGGTGGCTGAGATCCAACAGAGTGGAATCAGCTGTCAGTGGGGCTTAGCACAGCAGGCTCAGAAGGAAACAAGATCTCCCAAGAGCTTTTCATCTGGGGGGAAGTAACAGGGTGGTCATCTGAGAAGACAACTCTACACAAGCCCAGCCAGCCTGCAGAGCTCTGCCACCCTGCCCACACTGATGTCCCAGGAGCCAGCTCTCGTTCTTCTTGTGGCAGAAGAGGAAGCTGATGATTAACATTGCAAACAGGTGATTAGTGGCTACCAAACACCAACGCATGAAGGCATCTCTGCCAGCATGCCTGACATGAAAGATCACCTACTCTGGCAGCCAAGTGTGGAGAATTCCTGGTTATCCTTCAAGCAGCCTCAGAGTGAGAAAAGGTGAGACACTGACATTCGACCAGCTGAGCGTTAGCCCTTTATTTTCACACACTCATCATCCCACAGTTCACACAAGGTTCCTGTGGTGTGGCTGGTCCTCCACGTCCTTACAAGATCTCTGCTCTTGGCTGTGTCCTGTAGTGAAGGCTCAGATTGCAGCTTCCTCTGCAGGGGGTTACTGCTGCAGCTGAGGAGCTCGCTCTGGGCCAACTGGCAGTAACTGCTAAAGCACCTGGGGCAGAGTTTTGCTCGGGCCGATCACAGAGTATATGGCAGCACCCATGAACATGGAAATACATTTTCTATTTTATAAATGTGTCATATTTCAGAATGTGTACAACTTTTTCCCCCCTCTATAAACAGCAATTCATTCCATATGCTCACACCCAGGCCCTCACCAACAGCACAAATCAGAATGGGTTTGGGTGCCAAGACCTACAGTTTCAGTAGTTGCTATTACTTTTGATATTTCAGCTCAAGGACTAATTAGTAGCATTAGTAGCAGGCAAATTTGTGGATAGCCATTGTTCTGAAAACACAGGCTATTTATGCCTTTGACTAAGTATCTAAAACGCCCATGCCATCAGCCCAAAGTCTGGGACAAATCGCCTTCTTAATTAAGCCAACACAATTGCAGCCCCATCTGACAACACTGGTAGGATGAGGAAGAAGAGGCTACGGCTGAGTACCTCCATGTCCCACTCCTCAGGAACAGAAATGCTTGCTCCAGAACAGCACCCTCAGGAAGGCTGACAAGTACCTAGTACCAAAGAGCACTACTGGAATAACTTCTCTTCTTAGAGAAGTCCTGAAGTTGCCATACTGATAACCAATCGGTTTGTTTACCAACACCTAGAGCCGACGAAACAAATATTAGTTTTCCACTTCAGGATTAAGATAAGGTTGCCTCATTACAGCAATTACAATTCCTCTGCACAGACACAGGTGAAGCTGCTGTTTTCTTGCCAATGAGCAGGAAATCCCATAAAGCCCAGAAATATGAAAAAGAGCGGTCTGAGAAACATGCTCACTTCTGACCTTTGATAATCATTTCACCAAGTGCCAAGGTCAACAAACAACAGGGTCCTACCAGGGACTGCTTTCATCTCACTGGGGGAGCTGGGTGGGAAATGGTTTTCCTGTGCTGTCAAAGTACATTTTCATATGCTTGGGAAAAAAAACAACCACCACAACACCAACTTTGAGTCTGTAACAGGATGAAATTCGTGTTCTGTTTCTCTAAAATGTATACGATGAGAGGAACTCCCGACGATCCCAGAGTAAACAAGCCCAATGATTACGCACTTGGCGCTGCAGGTCAGCACAGGGATCTGACCCCACTGAGCACCCTGACCATCGGGGCAAGAGGTTCCCGAGACCTTCCCTTTGCAGCCTGTCCTTCGCCTCCACTCACCCTCTTGCTGTGCTCCACAGACTCTGTGCTCAACTGACTGGCCTCTTCCCAGGAACGCTGGTAAATCTGTATTTATGGCAAGTTTCTCTCTCGACAAGGCAACAAGAAGCAACAAAAAGCTTTTGCCGCCTAGCCAGGCCTGCTTTTATGTGTTACCTTCCCAATATGCTGATCACGCTTCCACTTGAGGACCTGGCTGTTCCCTAGTACTGTGGCTGGTACTAAACTACCCAAGAACAAATCCAAAAAGAAAAAAAAAAAAAAATAATAAAAGACTGGAAAAAGTGCACAGCTCTGCTGCCCTCTGATAAGCTGTAGATCAGAAAGCAGACGTGATAGCCTTCGCACACGATGGCTGATAACCCCCAAAAGCACTGAGCTCCAGCCAATGAACGGGGAGAGAGCCGTTAATCAAGGCCTGCCAGGCGTGGGAAAATCACAGGAGAGGAAGGAAGATGAACAAGGACAGTACACGGTCCTCTTTTTCCATAGATCTATACTATCTATGCTGTCTCCCCAGTCCCCTCTTGTGCTCACTCCTTGTTCACATTTGCCAACAATGACAAATAACAAACAGGCTTTAGAAAATCTATCTAAATGACCGAAAAGCTGGAAACAAGGAGGGGAAGGAGCAAAGGACTGGCTGGTGGGTGTCCACAGGCAGCTCTGACCTGCTTTGCTGCCCATATTTATGAGGGATGATTAAAGCCCTGATCCTCCTGTCCAAAATACTTCAACACCCACTCACCCACAGCTGACGGCAAACTCTAACGAGAGAGCATTGCTACTAAAGAAAGTTCCAATGGGGCATGAAAATCCAATTCTTCCTCTCTTTATAGGCACTCTAATCCAACTGGTATGAGCCTACATTTGCCCAGTCGAGAAGGACTTTTGAGTTTTATGGTTAGGCCTCGGTCTCATGCTTAACCCAATGGGAAAGTACCACAAGGACCTTGGTCTGTGCAAGTACTTCAGTACAGTATTTCCTTTTCCAAGAGTAAAAACTTTGATTTAAAGTAAATCTTAAAAAAGAACAATAAAAAAAAAAACCAACCCAAAAAACAATGCAAGACATTGGCTGGAGTCCATACTGAGTATTGTATCATACATAGATTTTATCCCTTCCAACGCTCTGTGACTCTCAGGAAGAGCTTTTATTTTGGTTTTCTCCATCAAACCACGTTCCCCCCGTCAGTCCACCCGAAGGCCCCACAGTGATTTACCAGCAGTGCCCTTCCCTGCATCCTGCCCCTCTGAACCTTGCAGGGGCACAGCTGGGATCAGAGGGCAGGATCTGAGCCCTCCCAGGATGGTGGGGCTGGGGGAGGAAAAAAAAGAAAAAAGAAACAAAAAAAGGAGGGGGGGGGAGAGCAAACAGGCAAGCAACTTCTCACAGCTGCTTTTGTGTGGCTCACTGGGGATCTGAATGCACTATTGATTCCTTAGGACTGAAACAGATTTGTAGCCCCTGCGTGTGTAAAACAGGGATCTCCTTCAGCTCTAATCTCTAGCAGCTGTCAAAGACTTAAATGGCTTGTAGTTGGCTGGCACGCCAAAACCAACGAAGATTTTCAGACTACTCGCCTAAGGGCCCACTTGTCTGAAGGAAAACCCATCAAAGTCCTGCCCTGATCAGAGCCGGATGTGTCCTCCCAAACTTTGCAATGTTTTCAGCGTTCAGACCACGCCTGCGCAGCCGGCAAGAGAAAACAAGTGACTGCACCCCCAAGAATCCATGCGACCCAGAAACCCACCTGCCCCCTTGATTCCTTGCTGAGGATTTTTCCTCCCAACATTTTCCACAGGGTTAAACGTGCAATGGGATTGCTCTTCCGTGAAACCTTCCAGAGGCACTGCTACCAGCCTCTCATCACAAACGCAGTGCTCTTAAAATGGGGATAACTAGAATTTACTTGGCAATACTGAGGTAGCATCACCCTAACTTACACCTGCAGGTAACTGTCTCTTTTTGCTCCTGATGGAAAATCTTGGTTTCAGTTCGGAAAGAACTCAAGGGTGACTTTTTTTTTTCTTTTCTTTTCCCTAAAATTAGAAATCCAGCCCAATTACTGCTCGTTACCGTTCCGCTGAGGGAACACGGGCACCACAGCCCCCTCCACTTTTGCACATAAGAGTTTGGGCACAGTTTTTGTACAGGAAGTTTAACAAAAACTTTTAACTGCTGCATCTGTTTCCTTACATCTGCTTCCCGACGCCTACCTTGATGTAATTCTAACACACTGGCTGCTGGGTGAAACCTCCAACAGGATGGTTAAATCTATTGGAAATGGTCAAATTTCTCTTCCAGGCAGTATTTGGTGGGAGAAGAAATCATCCAGGATTTGGACTGGGATAGTACGACTGGGAAGTTGTACCACCAGCAACACAAAAAGAGTTTTTCTGAAAACGTCTGTGTTATTACTAAAACTATACTTTGAAACACCTGGGGAAGAGAAAAACAAGGGAAAAAGAAAGTTTGTTGCACTGTCTCCTATTCAACAAAACATTCTCACATTAACAGCAATAAACAAATTATGGATACAGCCCAGCCTTCAAAATTAAAGTCTACAACAGGATTCATTGTCCATTTATATTTTTAAGTGGATGCAAAGGAAACGGGCGCTGAAGAAAAGGGTTGTGTTAGTGACATTTTCACAGGAAACTTCAAACCTCACTGGAGTTAGTTTAGATCTTACATCCTATTATTGTGGGGAGAAACCCGCTTTGTTTTGTGGTAACTAAAACACACCTCTCCTATGAAGACAGGCTGAGAGAGCTGGGGTTGTTCAGCCTGGAGAAGAGAAGGCTCTGGGGAGACCTTTGAGCAGCCTTCCAGTACCTGAAGGGAGCTACAGGGGAGATGGAGAGGGACTCTTTGTCAGGGAATGGAGCAATAAGACAAGGGGTAACAGTCTTAAACTGAAAGAGGGGAGATTTATAGATATTAGAAAGAAATTCTTTCCTGTGAGGGTGGTGAGACACTGGAACAAGTTGCCCAGAGAAGTTGTGGAGCCCCATCCCTGGAGGTATTCAAGGCCAGGCTGGAGGGGGCTTGAGGAACCTGGTCTGGTGGGAAGTGTCCTTGCCCATGGCAGGGGGGCTGGAACTCTATGATCTTTAAGGTCCTTTCCAACTCTAACTGTTCTACGATTCCATCCTAAAATGCCTCCAAATAGCATTCCCAAGCAGCTCGTACTATCTTCAAAAAGTTAATTAAAGTGAACAGCTAGGGGTGCTTTATTGAGGAAGGAGAAGGGGGGGGTGGGAGGTGGGGGGAACGTTCCACTGACACGCTATTTATTTATTTTCAATAGTCTTATGCTTACACATAAAACGTCCTAGAGTCAAAAGCAACCAGATGGGCGGGTTACGAGCCGCGCTGCCGGGCGAGGTGCCAGAGCTCCTTTCCTTCCCCCTTCCTACTTATTTATTTATTAAAGGGGGGAAAACAGGACTCCTAAGCCCCCGGGGAATGTGGGAGGGGAGCACCGCGGAGCCCTTCTCTTCTCCCCTGGTCCCGGGGCTATCGAGCCGGGCAGGGCAGAGCCGGGAGGGGCCGCTGCCACCATCCCCGCTGCGGTCCGAGAGAACCGGCGGGCGGCGGCAGCGCCCCGGAGACCGCAGCTCCGACCTGGGCACCGCACCCCCGGCCGCCCCTCGCCGTCCCTGCGCCCCGTCCCGCCGCCGGCTCCCCCCCGGTACTCACCGCCGGCCGGCTCCGGCAGCGTGGAGACGGAGGTCTGGCCCATGGCAGGGCCGGGAGGCGATCACGCCGCCCGCCGGGCGCCCAGCCTCCGCCGCGGCTGTTTCCGGGGGGGCATCTCACTTTTCGCCGGGGCCGCGCTCCCCGGCTGGCGGGGGGCGGCTGCTCCAGCTGGGACTTGTGCTGGGGACCGGCGGCTGCCTGTCATGCTGCCTGGCCGCCGGTCGGCCGCAACGTAGNCTAAAAAAAGAGACCCACCCTTAATTACATGAAGATTGGAAAAAATGGTGCTTTGATTAAGTGAGCCTTTTTGCACTGCTGGCATCCCAAGCCCCTGCCCAACAGCTGCCCTTCCCCAAAGTCCAAAACTTCAGTCCCAACAGAACACTATTTCCATCCCTTCTCTGCAGATCCAGGGAACAACCCCATCACCCTGCTCTCAAGGCACTTCTCACCTGGTAGAGGTTTCCAGGGCTTTGCCACCATCATGAGTGGATGAGGAACAGCTGGGCAGGGCAAGTCGTGAAGTCACAACTAGCCCTTGTTTCACTGAGACAGAGGTCAGAAAAAAAAACCAAACCAAACTTTGCTTCTCTCACAGGTGTGTAATTGAAGACAGGACAGGACCACTTCTAATTTGGAAAGAAAGAAGATGGTCTAAGACAGCTGCATCCAGACAGTGCTTTGCTGTCACAAGTGACAAGAAGGGACATAATCAGTTGGATACATTAATGATAAAGATGAGGAGAAGTGGAGATTGCGCATAGCATGAGGGCAAAAAGAACAAAGGTTTATGTATTTTTCCTAATGCATAACCACCATCTAAGCAGGGATACAAGGTTAATGCTAGAGGAAACAGATAAACGCCAGTGATGCAAAGGTTTTCATTCATTCCCAAGTGAATAATGACAGGACCAGAGGAAATGGTCTGAAGTTGTGACCAAGGAGGTTTAGACTGGATATAAGGAAGAATGACTTTACTGAAAGAGTGATCAGGCACTGTAACAGCCTGCCCAGGGAGGTGGTTGAGTCACCATCCCTGGAGGTATTTAAGAAATAAGTAGATGTGGTACTTCAGGGCATCCTATAGTGGCCAAGATTGTAGGGTGTGGGTTGTGTTTTTGTGTATGGTTGGACTTGGTGATCTCAGAGGTCCTTTCCAACCATGCCAATTTTGTGATTCTGTAAAAAATTAAAAAAGTAAAGCTCAAGTGCCTAATAGCTATTACTATGTGCTATCTAGAAACAACTAGGGAAATGCACATCCATCACAGGAGGACACTCAAGGCTCTTCTAAAGAACACCTATTAGCAAGTTATATGGTGAAATCACTGTGGTTTTGAATGGCCTGGAAGTCCTAGAGGGACTGGCTGAAGTGACTTCTGACCTGCTGATCTTTGTACGTGTTGGCACTGCGGTGATATTTCAGGAGATGGAGAATTGTGTTAGCATGGAGCCCGTACTCAGGAAGCAAACAGAGCACCACGGGTAGCTGCAGCCTTACATCACTCATAGGCAGTGGTCATCAGCGAGCACATGGTAAATAGAGAAGAATACAACTAATGCTGCTCTTTATGTTTTTTGCAGAAAAATAGGTCTCGGGAAAACAGGTCTTTTATTTCCTCGTTTTGTATGATTACACATTAAATTCCTAGAGGTACAGGCTTGAGTGGAATAGCAGAAAATTAATAAAGCACAAACAGATGAAGAACCAGATCGATTGTCCAAGTAACACTAGCATCTAATGAGGGTGTTTCTGTCAGGGAGCTGCAGGGAGGCTCTTCAGCGCTTTCATCAGCAATCTAGAGAAGTATTATTTCAAACAGCTTTAAAAGAGTAAATAAACCACCACTGGCAGCAATTTTAGATGGAGTAAATATTACGAGTGATCATGAGGACAAGGCAGCCATAGAGCTATCTGGATTATTTAATAAACTCCGCTCTTTCAAACAAGTAAGTTTTAATAGGGTCAAAAGAATTTTAAAAAGTCAGAGTTGCAGGATGAAACAATCCAGCCTGCAGGGCCAAGGAAGGTGGCTTAGAAAGATGCTCCATGTAGGGGCTCGGAGAAATTCAACATGAGCTCCTCATGAGCTTGCGCTGGTACTAAAGGGAATTGATACTCCCATACAGATGTGCAAATAGGAAAGGGGTAGATAGAAATCCCGTTGCATCGTCGCACTTTTCATCAGACAAAAAGTGCTGTCCCATGTCCAGTGTTGTTGTTTTCCCTTTGAAAGACACTGGGTGATGGGAGACAGCTCAAAGAGATCTACAGAATGAGTCAGTAAAATGCTTTACAACAAAAGGATAGGATTGAAGAAGGCTGGTGCTGATGTGCTCAGGAAATACCAATATGTTGCATTTTAATGGTGCCTTTGTGATGAGAAAATAGCATTGCAGCACTCCCGGGCGTTCAAACACTGAAGGCAAGGCTCTTGGCCCAACACCTCCAAACACAGGCCCCTTCCAACAACCCAGAGTTGAAGACAAAGGAGCGGGGCTGGTACAAAGGCACCAGGCAGAACCCCACAGTGGGAGCTAAGGAGAAGGTAGATGGTCTCCTGGTCCGTCCTTCAACCCAATGAGAGGCTTTCAGAGGGGTGGCCTGTTGAACAACCAACTCCTGTCACTTATTTCTCAGCAGGTTTTATTTTTGCATTGATTCCCCACATTTATTTTTCTTACCTTGAAAAATGATTTTTAAGGGCTTTGTTTTGAGAAACTTGAGTCAGCTCTTTGGAGCCACTTGTAAACAGGAACATAAAAGTGTTCCTGTCTGCCTCTGGTGAATCTCATTAATTTTATCAAAGGAATTTGTGTTCCCCTGCTACGTAAAAGACCAGTTTACAATGGAAAAATATATATCATCTGTCTGCTATGATTCCTGTGAAGCAATTAACTCCTCAAGTTTGATTTGTAAGCTGATAAAATGGGTATAGTTATCACATCCTCCAGCATAGTTCTATTAGTTGCGAATTTATTTTGTTTTGCTTGTTGTGCTTGTTTGGGTTTTTTTTCTTCATAAATTAACAGATGGTGGTGATTTTCTTATAAGTTTTCTCTGCAACCACTTCATTTTAAGGGTGCTCTCGTCATACCTCAGTGATGCTTAGTGGTATCTTGCAGAAGTAATTGGATATAGTTACCGCTTTAGAAAGCGGGGAATGGCAGTTGTAGTAGGGAAGATAAATGTCAATTTATAACACTAACAGATTATAGGCATCATGTTTTATTGAACATGATAGGCAAAAATGAATGCTTTCTCTTGATCCTGAACAGGGAATACTAGTTGAAGACATAAAACAGTACCGGTCCATGCAACAGTTATGTCTCTTTCTGCTTTATTTCCTGCCTAAAGATGTGAAGGGTCAATATATACCTCTCAGACTACTCACAGTCATTAATGAAAAATAGGAAATACAAGAAATAGGGGAAAAGAATAGCACTTCTCTGCTTAGATGCTGCTTTTTAAGACATTTGATTTAAGAATTCAACTTATGACTCACCCATGGGAGGGAATGAACCCTGAATCCCCAACACTTTCAAAAAGGCATCTACCAATGAGACATGAGAGAAACTGGATGGTTGAAAGCAAAGGTATATTACATTTCTGCTGTGTAGAGCTATATTTTTGTAATTGCCTCCACACAGAAGGCATCTTACTGACATTCCCATGTGAGCATCCACACAAAATACATACATTTAGTATTCAGTTGTCTGCGGACTTTTATTCTGCAGTATGATGGAGACATTTTAATCTGTGCATTAAATTTCCTGCCATGTTGGTAGTCGACATTTAGGACAGTTAAAAGTTTAAGGATACGATAATGTTGGATAACAACTGATTCTAGCAGAGATTTGAGATTGCAATTACATAGATAAAATACATTTCTGTTAGGTATTTAGATGACTATCTACGATGTGTTTGGGTGTATATTCCACTTTGCCTTTAAACACCCAATAGGCTGAGACACAAATGGGCCTACAACTGGCAGGATGCTGTTGCCCCGTCTTTACAGTTCTGCAGGCTCAGATGTAGTAAAGAGGCCTTTTAGAAAGGTGAATTTGTATTGCTGAAGGAAGAGTAATCGAGATTAATTTATGGAACTAAATATAGCAGAAGCTATGAGGAGGGGCCATTACATTTAATCCTAGGATTTGTAATGCAGGATCAGCAAACACATTCAACCTTATAACAGGAAAAAAATATTACCTGTGTGCTTATCAAGATAAACCAAGAGGATGGCACTGAGTCCAGAACAGAAATGATCCAGTTAGGTCATTTCCTGTGTGGTCCTCTCACACCCCCTCACAGCTCCTGTCTGTGTGTAGAACTGCTGGAATCATAGAATGGTTTGGGTTGGAAGGGACATTAAACATCACATAATTCCAACCCCCCCTGCCATGGGCAAGGACACCTCCCACTGGACCAGGTTACTCAAAGATGAAAGATAAGCAGCACCATGTCCTTCAGGCTGCAGAGCTGCATGGTTCAATAAATGAAGCAAAGGTTATGACATGAGCAAGCATGAGCAAGAAGCTAAGTCATTTTTTTCAGTCACGGGTCATGCTAAAGTTTATAACAATGACCTTGAATTTGCACCTGCCCATAGAGAACTTGCAGTTACAAAGGGGAAGAGTTTGGCGAAGGCACCACCAAAATCAGTTTGTTTCCCTAAGACTAGAACATCAGCTATGGTTGAGCAAAAAGCTAATTCTGTTTTCTGGGAATGCAGTTCTTAAAAAGGCACTGTTAAATCCAAATCACAGGCCATATTCATGAGTTATACTGGTGTTGTATTGGGAATTTGGGCCATTTCCTTTTATCAGCCAGGGACTTTTGTAATAACCCTAGATTATTCTCACAGTTAGAAATATCTAGAAATATTTTTATGTATCCTTTTTTACTTTTAATGGCTTAGCAATGGTATGTTCTTGCCAGCATCACTTCTCATTTCCACTGCACAAGTACAGCACGAAAAAAGGAATTTGAAATCTTCTTTACAAAAAAAGACACTGGACACTGTTGGCTTTGCAAGTGATCATCACAAGTCTTCTTCCCTCAAAAAACCCCACTGCATGTACTACCCACATTGTAGAAGGGAAGGCATCTACACATTGAAGGGAGCTTCTGCAGTTCAGTCTCTAGATTTGGAAGTTAGGACCAGAAGACTTAATAGGCAAATGAGAGCTATTCTAATTAAAACATATAGCAGACATTTCTTGGAGACATTCACTGGGAGACAGATAGTGAGGCCTTTACCTATGGAAGATCTGAGGGGCTCAGAGCAGAGTTTGGTATTCAGGTGATCTCAACTCATGCTTTGATGCCTGTTCTTATTTATCCTTAAGAGCACAGCTGAGCAAACTCATTCCTGGTGAGACTTGGCACAGACAGATCTTCCTGCTGGCAAATTATCTGCAAATAGGTTATGCACTTGCAGACTTGTTTGCTACTCCAAATTATTCACCACAGCAGTCTGTAAGCCAGTTTTGGACGCTGGGAAGCAGGTAAACAATTTATGGCAACCGCAGTTCAATAATTTATTGTCCAGGCTGTGTGCTAGGTTCCCTCAGCCATGAGCCTCTCTTTGTGCTCACTGGCTCAGGGGTACTGTCTCTACCTAGAGGAAACTTTCACAATAGATGAATCAATATGTTTTTAAAAGGCCAGTGATGAATGCTTATAGATCAACTCATATGGTTTTATCATCGGGTCTGTGACTTTTGTTGTACTCTTTAACTTAATCTTATTCTTGCCTATATTAAGTAATATAAGCAAGTTAGAACCATAGAATCATTCAGGTTGGAAAAGACCCTTGGGATCATCAAGTCCAATCATCAGCCCCACTCTACACAGTCCTCCCCTACACCAGATCCCCCAACACTACATCTAAATGACTCTTAAACTCATTCAGGAATGGGGACTCAACCACCTCCCTGGGCAGCCTGTTCCAATGTCCGACCACTCTTTCTGTGAAGAATTTTTTCCTAATGTCCAGCCTAAACCTACCTTGTTGCAGCTTGAAGACATTCCCTTTTGTTCTAGGAAGTTGTTCTAGGAAAGACTTCTACAGGCTTGAGCATTGCAAGTACACTGAAGTGTCTCCATTTTCATTTTAATAACAGTTTGCAGTTTCCTGTGGTACTGTATGCGCTGAGCTTTCAAAGTAATTTACATAATTTGTGTGGTTGAAAGGCAGAAAATAGACAGAAAATGGTCCCAACACAAACACTTGAGGAGTCACAGAGAGCAGATCTACTCATCTCCTGTGCGTGCTCCTCAGCTTCAGAAACTGCCCTGCTTCCTCACCGCACTTTCTTCTGACATTTCGATTTCCACACACTTCATCTTTCACAATATCTTTCAAAAGTGTTTTCCTTCCCTCATGTTCCTTAAAGGCAAATTCTGAAACGTTGTGTCCTTCTGAGTTCTTTGACTTTTTTTCTCCAACCCACGCTTGTTGCTAGTGTTTGCTTACTTCACTCGCAGAGATCTGGAGTCAGTTCCCTTGCTTTGCTGCAGCAAGCCTGGCCTACACAGGAACCTTCCTTTTCTCACAGTCCCAGAGTATTACACTAATTATTTGGGGTATCATCACGTCTACTCTTTTAAAAATTACCAGCTGCCTAAAGACCTATGGCATAAGTAGCAGAGATGATACAATCCAGGTTTTGGAGAACTTCTTGTGCAAAATTATGAAAGGTGAGCAAGTGACAGATTCAAACTCTGATTAATCAGGCCCTTCAGACACTAAGAGTGTTGGGCTTTTTTAATTTCAGTTCACTGAAAATTAATATGCTATAAGAAATGTGCGTTCTTCAGGGCAAGGATCTTGTTTTCTTCTTTTAAGAAGGGTTAAGCATCCTGCAGCTGATACTGGAAAAAGCTACCTTCTGTGTTTGTTTGAAGCTCCAAGGGGAAGTGGCAGACTGGATCACATTTTGTGTCCCTAACTCTAGTCAGGATGTTCCTGAAAAAACCTGAAGAACAACCCCCCCAGTAGATAGCATGATATATTACCCAAAGTCTGTAAAGTCCCACCCTAATGCTTAATAATTCAAATGCTACAGTCCTAGTTGAAATTTTAAACTTTAGACTTAAAAAAAACCTCTCTTCTACATGTTTAAGATTGTTAATAACAAGAACTCTTGGTAATAACATTGTTTATAAATTATCATTTCCTTCATGGCTCATATTTCATGGAATTTCAGAGTTGGGAGGGACCTCTAGAGATCATCTAGTCCAACTCCCCTGCTAAAGCAGGGTTGCCCAGAGCACATCACTCATGGCTGCATCCAAGTGGGGCTTGAAAACCTCCAAGGAAGGGGATTCCACAACCTCCCTGGGCAGCCTCTGCCAGAGCTCTGTCACCCTCACCCTAAAGAAGTTTTTCCTCATATTTGAATGGAATCTCCTGTGTTCCAGCTTGTGCGTGTTGCCCCTTGTCCTATAGCTGGAAACCACTGAAAAGAGTCCAGCTCCATCCTCCTTCAACCCACGCTTTAGGTACTTGTAAGCACAGATAAGGTCTCTCCTCAGCCTTCTCTTCTCCAGGCTAAGGAGCCTCAGCTCTTTAAGCCTTTACTTTGTTGCCCTATGCTGGACTCCCTCCAGTAGTTCCCAGTCTCTCTTGAACTGGGGAGCCCAGAACTGGATGCCAGTTGTGGCCTCACCAGTGCAGAGTAGAGGGGGAGAATGACCTCCCTCCACCTACTGGCCACACTTTTCCCCGTGCAGCCCAGGATTCCATTGGCCCTGTTGGTGACAACAAGGGCACATTGCTGACTCATGAAAAGTTTGCTATCCACCAGGACTCCCAGGTCCTTCTCAGAAGCGCTTACCAGCAGGTCCACCCCTAACCTATATTGGTGTCTGGGGTTCTTCCTCCCCAGGTGCGTGACCCTACATTTGCCCTTGTTGAACCTCATTAGGTTCTTCTCTGCCAAATTGCCCAAATATTGACTCCCTGATCCCAGCACCTCATCTTGCATTGTGTGTCACCATGCCGTTGCAGTGCTGTGACACTGCAGGACAGCATTTCCTTCTCAGGCAGAAAATAACCATCATAAATTCTCCCATGGAGCGTGTGTTTGTCACCAGATAACAATTTTGTCCAGGGTTCCAGATTCATGATGAAAGACAAAAAGGACTACATTAAAAATTATAAATAGCATTCTGCCTGTCCTAGTTCAAGCCTCGGGGGAAGAAGAAAGCAATGGTGTAAAAACGACATGCCAGAGTGTAGAGTTCCTCAAGAGTCAGGTTTCTGCCAGGTTTTCAAAGGCCACTGCAAATTCGTATCAGTAGTTACAATAAGCAGAGCAGACTGGCCCCTTTCCTGACACAAGCTGGCCTGTCCCCAGCAGAGAAGCTGCTAAAAGCAGCTGTTCTTACTGTGGGACACTACATTTCCTCCTCCACCTCATCTCTTAAGGCCTGTTGTGCCTTCTGTTGCATTCACCACGGCAGTGGTCACAGTACCGGAGCTCCTTAATTCATCATTTCAAGGATTGGCTCCTACCACCTGGGTCAGCCCCCTTTAGGCCTTTTTTCTCTCTCCTGCCTGGGCTCCTTGGCAGCCTCCAGGTGCCTCATGGCTGCTGATACTGCACCAAAGTCGGATTATTGAGGAGAACTTCTGGGCTCACCAGCCTGTCCAGCAGTGCCTCCTTGCTTCAGAGGAGTCAGATGGGATGGGGGTCCAGCTGCGCTAACCATTTTCCTTAGGAAAACACAGCTTTCTGTTCTTTGGGGCATGTGTGATGGTTGCTGGCTGCGTCTTTCCCTCTATGGCTCTGAGCTCCTTAATGAATCACTGCTTTTTGGCACTGAAGCAAAATAAACATGTAATTTTGGATGCCTTTTCCAAACGTATGTACACTTAGAGCAGGTTTTGAACCATAGCAAGCGAGAGGTTTAATGAAATGTGCAGGCTGCGTAGCTAAAAGTTGCAAAAAAAGGCAGATAATGTGAATCTGATGGTCACAACAGCACCGTTAGCCCAATAGCTGTTCCCATCTTGTATATCTTCTAGAACACGTGGAGGGTGATGGCCACCAGTGTGTCAGCTACAGCTCTCACCAGGGAAAAACAGTACTAGAAAGCACCATAGGGGTGCAGGATCACCCATCAGCATGACTCTTAGATACCTACCTCTTTCTTTCCTCTTCTCTTTATTAACCAATTCAGTGTGACTACACATTGCACAGCAGATTTTTGCGTAAAAGTGGGGGGAAAAACCCTAAAAACCAAGACATCAACACAAGATTTGGCAGGCACACTGGATGCAGTTTCTCAGTTGCTCGAGCCAGTTGCGTGTACATACCCTGACATGCACTTTGCCTCTTTCAAAGTGCCTGAGCCTGTCCACGACTTCCAACACGCTCTTGCTGACCCGAGTGTGAATGGAGGAAAAGTTTCTAAAGTGTTTGGCACAAGTGTTCCTCCAGTTCCTCTCCATTCAGTCAGAATTTAGAAGGAATTTAAATGTATCGCTGGACTATAATTAGCTCCGAAGGGCAGAAGACCAAAGGGGACCAGCTCTTTCCTCTTTAAATGGGCAGCTGTAAAGACACTATCTTAAATGATCTCCTGAATGCCAGCAAAGTTCCAAACCTGGACCCATGCCTGATTAACTGCCAAAAATCAGAATAATCTCTGCTTTTGGCAAAACAAAGTCATTCCCTGTGAAGCTGGTTTACTACAGAAATTTCTAGACCAAAATACAAGTTCCAGCCTTCAGTTTCATCCCCCCTCTCCCTCCCCCCCCGCCCCGTGTTTCTACTACTATGAAAATGTGGACCTTTTTATTTATCCTACAGGGAAAATGCATTTTTTCCACTCTCCCATGACTCAAAAACATCTGAAAGATTCTTCCTCTGAGCTTAAAGAAAAGAGGAGGGGGGAAACTTCACCTTTTGGCAAAGATACAGAATGGAAATTTTTGACTCAAAAGAGGATTTTGAAAATAAAATAAAATACAAGCAGCATGTGAAAACAAGGGGTTATAATGGAAACTATTTTCATAGCCAGCTCTAAAGTAAGCACTGCTGTTCCAGAGACACATGGTACTGATGCAAACATTGGTTTGAGGCCAAAACCCCTAGCATGCTGGTGGAATCCGGAAGCACTGCAATATTAAATACACCTCAAAATATATGTCAGACATCTCCCTGTGTCTGTTCCACTTACTCTGAGCAGCATGACACTATACACTTAATTCATAAGCGTCAGCAGAGTAACAGAGTAATGGGCCAGCGGTGGAGGTGCTCTCTTTGCCTTTGGTTGGGTTCTTTCCTGCACCGCATGTTCCCTGAACGGTCTTCTGCAAGACCCGGCTTATTATTCCCATTTTGCAAATATTGAGCCAATATCTATTTTCCATCTGCAGCACTTATAGAGGCGTCTGTTATTACAGCATGTGAGCACCCTTTGCCAGTCCTCAGGAAGCGTTATTATCCCCAAGGTGGGATTTCCGCATTTCACCTGGAGTGTTGGGGGAAGGAGGGTGCTACAAAAGGCGTAAGGGCATCCTGCTCGGATGCACTCTCCTTGTAGGCAGATTCTTAACTGCTGTCTTTGGTCTGCCTCTTCCAGCTGCTCCAAGGCCTGGGCAGTTTTTCATCATGGAAAACTCCCCTTTTTGCACCTACTACGACTACAGCTATGATGTTTGCCCTGCACCTTTGCCTATTCATGAGAAAAAAATTCTGGCTATAATCGAGGTGTGAAAGCACTACTTGGCTTTTGAGTGGCCTGATTTTTCTGTGGATTTGTGGCTTTTGATCACAGTTCTTGCCTTGCAAAAAAATGCAAATGCTGACTGAAAGTTTTCCCAGGAATGGGGCTGGCGGACCATCTTCCCCTGCCACTTGAATTCTCCAGAGGTTTAACAGGGGAGCAGATTCCCTGATGGCTCTGTTGGGGTCTGCCTGGCTACAGATGCACATGAGCAGTAGCAGAGCACTGACTGTTTCTCTTCTATCAAGTCTGGTATCAGCTCTCAGCAGGGGTTGAGAGCTATCATTAATGACCACCATATTAAAGCATTATCATACAAGCTCGTTTCCCTCAGGAAGGCAGACCAAAACCTCTGGCTTGGTGCCTCCAAGCATGTGTCACCTCCCTGAGTCACCAGTGAGCAGAGGTGGGGACAGAAGAGAAAGTTACCCCTTGGGTCTCTGTGCACTGGGTCCATCAGCTTTTTCCTCCCAAAAACGTATAGCAGGGGTGACATGGCATGGATCAGCTTTGTGGTGCTCACCCAAGCTGTGGCTCCTCATAAGGACCAATGGATCAGTGAGGTGGTAGGGTCTATGGGGCTCAAAAACACTGCTATGGGCAAGTACATGGGGGTTGGCAAAGCACACAACCTACTCTTCCAGGGAAGGGTAGCCAGCTAAGAGGGTCACAAAAGCTCATGAACACTGATGGGTTCAGTGGATGTTGACTTTGGTGATTGGGACCTGCGTTTTAGATGTTGTTTCGAAAAGGTGCAACTGATTCAAAGGTACAACTAGACCAAATCTCATGCTTGTATACATGCCAACCACCTTCCTCCCTCTCCTTCACTGCCAAGTTCTTTGGGCGTTTTATTTTGAAACATCAGAACCTGTGTGTCCAGCTTTGGAGTCCTCAGCACAAGAAGGACATGGACCTGTTGGAATAGGTCCAGCAGAGGGGCCATGAAGATGATCAGAGGGCTGGAGCCCTCTGCTGGAGGGTGGTGAGACACTGGAACAGGTTGCCCAGAGAAGCTGTGGCTGCCCCATCCNAGCAGCCTTGTAGTACCTAAAGGAGGCCTACAGGAGAGATGGGGAGGGACTCTGTCAGGGAGTGGAGTGATAGGATGAGAGGTAATGGTTTTAAATGGAAAGAGGGGAGATTTAGATTAGATACTAGAAAGAAATTCTTTCCTGTGAGGGTGGTGAGACACTGGAACAGGTTGCCCAGAGAAGCTGTGGCTGCCCCATCCCTGGAGGTGTTCAAAGCCAGGCTGGATGGGGCTTTGAGCAACCTGGTCTGGTGAGAGGTGTCTCTGCCTATGGCAGGGGGGTTGGAAGTCAATGATCTTTAAGGTCCCTTCCCACTCTAACCATTCTATGAATCTGCCAGTCCTTCATTCTCCAAACTGGATGTAGCTTTCTTCTTAACAGATTTTACACACCATCCTTTTCTAAAGCCATCCTTGATGTTGAGATGGTTGAGAAACATATATCCCCCTGTTTAACTGTCACCTTACTGAGGGCTCTACTGGGGATGGGGAGGGTATAAAGGGTTGGTATTGCACCCTTGCCCATGTGCTGTAGGGGAACTCTGATCTCCTAACCTGCTAACACCTCCCTGGAGAAGGCTGCTTTAAAGGAGTCAGAAAGCCTGGCGAGCTTTCCCTCCAGCTCCTCCCATACGTATGGCGTTTGGTCTCTACGCGGTGATTGTTTAAATCCAGTGTAAATCCGTGGGTCTGGTTTTGCTTTTTAAATTCTTGTGCATGATTTGTTTCCTTGCTGGTGGCCAGGGGAACCAGTGTGTTTTAACTACGCTAGTCTTGAGGTGGATTTTTTTTTTTGTGCTGATTGTCTTTAGCTCAGGCTCATTCAGTTGAAAAACCCACACATAAGGAAACTAAAACAATTATATGAACTAAAGCAGGAATGCCATATGGTTCTTGTTGAAAAGTGCTTTTACCAAGACTAAACATCGATATTACACTTTCTCCTAACTACCTGCTTAATAGAGCAGATCATTAATGCAGCACGTTTGTTAAAATGAACAAGTTTCATTAAATTAAAATTCAGCAGCATTAAAGCCAGATGGGCTGCAGGGGGAAAAATGCAGAGACTTTTAAAGCTAATGTAAATGTAATATTATTGTTTTCAGCTACAATCCAATTAAACTGGGCTGACAGAAGCTTTCACAAAAATGCCCAGGAAGATAACTCATCTGTAAGGAAAATCCATTTAAAAGAAATAGTACTTCAGATCTTTTCATGGTTCTGTGGCTCGCTGAATTACATTCCTGTGTAGAAGCCGCAAAGCTAATGTGGGCAAGCCAGTAATAAGACCTTTACTGGTATGTTACTTACTGGGAGAAAAATTACTTAATTTTACAGTATTTATTGTAAGTGCTTGAGAGAAAAAAAATATTAATAACACAAGAAGACCCATTTTCAAAGGGAGAAAATATAAATTTTCAAAACCATGACCTGCCTGGGGAGCTCTCGCTGTCTCCTCTGCAGTCCCTGGCACCATCTGGAGCCAGGTTGCAATGCCAAGCACCCTCTAAAACCCTGGGTCGGCACAAGGAGCAGCCCCATGGCTGGGCCTGGGCTCTCTGGCTGTAGATAACTTTGGCTGTGGGGCCCAATCCACAAAATCCAGGACTTTCTGTAAAGCCACTTGGCGAACTGTGCTATCTGGTGTAGGACTTTCCTGTCACTGGGGTATGCAAATGCTGGCCTTCTAATTTGACAGGTCTTAATGGTGTTAAGAAGAAAAGAAAAGACACCCAAACCCACTCCATTTCTCTTTTTAAACAGTTACACTTCCCATATAAGCTCAGTCAGTTCCTTGCACGTTAGCATTTTACCATAGTAAATAGTTGTTTTCTCCCAAAACAGTTAGCAAAAGTCTATATACAATCTCACCTACACACATGATGTGCCATGGGTTGGGGGGTCGGGGGGTGGTCTTAAGCACTCTCAAGCACACATCCCACTCACTTAAATTCCTAAAATACAACACAAGATATCAAAGTCTTCATCTTCCCATGAACTGCACAGTAAATATGAAACGCAACCTTGATTCACACATGGTGATAAAACCCAGGGCCTGTAAATTTATGAATGTAGTTGGCAGTCATTAAGTACATTATGTGGAGGTCAGGTTGATGGTCCTTTCTTTGTTTATTCCTCTTATTTAATGATCCATTGCTGGAGACATGCCAAAAAACTTTCAAAGTGTTTTACAACACATTTATGCAACTGAGAAGTGTGTCCTGTGCTTTTCATCCCCATTATCCTGACTCGCAGAACATAAATCACAGAGCAGTTTGCAGAATTAGCATTTGAGGAAAGCACAGAGCAGGTTTTTGGTTGGTTTTTTTTTTTTCCTTTTCCCAATGTATATGGAAAAAATACTTGTTCCTTTCTAAAGTAGCCCTTAGGAGAGATCGCCTTTTGGTTAAGGGACGAAACAGAGCCACTGTCGTTTTGTGCAGCCGATTTCCACAAAAGCCAAACTTCTCAGCATGGGACGTTACACTTGGATCCAAGGAGACCTCCATTCAATTCACTACAAAGTGTAGTTAAAACCACATTATGTTGTCAGGGGTCAGATCCCTGCAGCTCAAGCTAATCAAAGTTAATTTTTTTCAAAGGGACGGAAACTGAGCCCTTGCTTAACACTCTGCTAACTTGAGGCCTCACAAGGCAGGTCATGTCTACGGGCAAGGGCTGGATCCATTTAAGAAAAATAATTTATAAAGTAAATCCTAAAGTATTTAGACTCCTGCATATTCGTGTATAGATATGCTAAACTGATGAAAGGCAGTTGAAGTTAAAAGGAACAAATTTTCTTGCACAGCCAACGTCACTGGAAACTTTCTCGGGGCACAGATGTTTGTGCTAAAACATCCTGTTCACCCTATGAAATTTTTAGAAGTCTGAGTAGGTAGGTGTTCCAGCAGAGAGATGTGGTGCAGTTCAAATCCATCGACGGGAAAAGGTACAGAAAGGAGGACATATTGGAGAGATCTGTTTACCAGTCTAACAGAAAGAAAACTAAATATCTGAATTTTAAAGTATTCCATTACTAAACTGGTAGATGAAAAATCACAACCTATACAAATATGGCATTTGCCTATCATATGATAAATATTAGGCAATTTTATAAATCATTGTTCGCATCAAGTTGACTAAGCTGATATAAAGTAACTGGATCCACAGCTCATGCAAGGCATTTTTTGTTTGTATAAGTTGTCTGGTAACATTGGTTAACTAATGGACCACAACATCGTATTAAGAAAAAATCCATACACTTTCTGAAGTTATTTTAGGCTGGTTCCTTCTGTTAATTTTCACATTAAGCATAATTTGTCTGACTGCAAACCCTTCCAAGTGCCACGACACAATGTACCCCTCAGGTTAATGTTCACTAAAAGCTGAGCCGGTCTAAAGGACAAAAGAAAACCCAGAATATGAGGAGTGCGACCTTCTCCGCAGACAGAACACTCACGAGCATACATCATTAATCTGCTGCTAACAGCCTGGCACTGAATTGCCAAAGTGAGACATCATTCAGCTCATCCATTTCTGGTGCCATTCCACTGGAGTCACTCAAATGTATTTCAGCGACAATCAGTTTTATACCTAATAGATCAGACACTTACTGGTGCAGTAAGTGACTGGAATACTGCAGCACACGTGCAGTGATACGGCCACATGGGAGCTCTAGGTCTCCCTGTTTTCCCTGGGGAGGTACTTGATCAGCATTTGTATCATCTCACACACCACACAAGGCCTTGGGCTGTGTGTTTTTCACAAACATCAAAAATCCCATCCCTTTTATAATTGCAATTGAGCCTTTATGAAAGCTCTACTACCAACATCAGACTATGTCCTTTTAGAGAAGAAATTTATGTATATAATTGCCAAATCATAAAATAGCTGGAAAGCAAGGAAGCGTGGTATAAAATCCATTTCTTCCAGGAAATTTCCAAGTTTTGGGGGTTGCAGCAAAATCCCCTGTGCTCTGTCTTACCCAGTTCACCTTCCTGTGCATTTTCAGTTGGCCCTTAAAAAGCTGGCATGTTTTATTCCATCAGAATTCAAGCTAAGAAACCTGAACACGTGTTCATGCTTCACTGCTCGCTGGTTATTAGGATAATCTGCAGGAAACAACACAACAATCGGGCATTGTTTGTGAATGTGAGCAAAAGGTTACAACAACAGCCTGCACCCAGACCTGACTTCTTGACTCCCATTCCTTTTGCTAGGAAGAAAGCACATGTTGTGCATGGTGGCTCTTTCCATTACAGTCAGGGCTTTTTTTCTGCCATTCATTACAGCCCAGAAGAGGACAAGGTGTAGGAAAGTACATTTATCCAGAAAACAGCATGTAGCTGGTGCAGTTCTCAATGGGAAGTGACCGGCTACAGTATAAAGCAAATTGCAGGCTCCCCATCACTGCAATAGTTGAGAACTTCACAGCACCCAGCAAACAGATCAGCTACAGGCATAATCTAGGAGGTAATGGGAAAGGTGTATGAGAAATGCTATAGGCAATCCTGCTTTAGCAGGGGAGTTGGACTAGATGAACTGTGGAGGCCCCTTCCAACTCTGACAATTCCGTTATTCTGTGAAATTATTCCATTTTACAGAAATGTGGCTAGATCCACAAATGCTCAGTTCCACAGTCCTCAGCTTTCACTCCTTCATTGCTGCCCAGCCATGCAGGTACCAGACTTACCCCTACATTGAAGCTTTTGTCCTTGGTACCCAAACATCTACTTGAGGGCACCACCACAACCGTCTGCACCATAGCAATACCCCGTTAGCACTTCCAGTATTGGATAAACGGTGTCCAGTCTCTGGGCTGTGCTTTTTGAGGAGCCTGTGCCTTTCCAAGTGATACTGGGCTGTCAAAAGAATGCACATTTTGGGGAAAAACAGCTTATCCTCTCTCCTTGGGGTCTCCATTCTCAAGAGATGAGCCTAGACAGCACTGTGCTGGGAAGCAAGGTACCCTGTCATTTGTGTTACAGGGGCTCTCTTTCCAGAGCAAATCCCACACAAGGCTGGCATTTAGATGGAGGGGACCCTTTCTGCCCATCCACACTGTAGCTTGGGCAGAGCACAGAACAGTTCAGGGAGTCTTGACACAATCCTCTTTTCTGCCTGAAGGGATTCATTCCTGCTTCTCCTACCTTCTTATGGTCAAACCAACAAGATCTGTTTGCTGGTCTAGTACAAACATTCGGGGACTTTTTTCCTGCCAGCTGGCATTAGCAGGAAACACTAGTGATGCTTTTGCATAGAGAATAAAGCAGTCTTGGCACCTCTAGAAAACTCTCTCTTATCGGAGAACAGGAGAGAAAACCACACCACCTGCATATAGCAGAGGTAACAAGACTGGAAAGCGATCCCTTGCAGTATGAAGAGCAGCCCCAGTAATTTGCCTCTTAAACAGCCAGGTTCCCAGCCAGGGAAGATAAACCCTCCCTGCTGGGTGAAACACCAAAGTGTTTTTTAACCAAGGTCTTCATTGCAACCCTGTAGGAGTTGTAGCCACATTGCCAGGCTGACAGCGACACCAAGGAATGAGGATGGTGCCTGATTTCAGAGACGCTGGAATAACGCCAAAATCTGCTCTCCATTGCTGCAAGTGGAGGTAAATGACTTAATTGTCTCTGGCTCACCCCCACCAGCCCCACTCGCTAGTACTTCCCACAGAAAAGGAACATGAGTTGATGCATTGTACAGGAACCCTGCCTGGTGCTGACTCCGGGATGGTGAGAAAGAACTGGACATCTTTCATTTAACGACGTGTGCACTGAAAAGCATATAATGGGCATTATTTCAACCAGCTTTTCTCCTCCTGCTGAGGAGGCAGGGCAGCCAAGGTTTGTCTGTGTCAGCCTTGCCATACCCTAGTGTCCGACAGGCGGCAATTAAGGCAGATGCAGCTAGCTCCAGTGGAAACAGAGCCTTTATTAAAACCAAAAGGAGGAATTCTGAGTGTTGATTAGAAAGCATCCTGCTAGAGGCTTTCTAACACCTGGGACCCCCGACTTCCAGCCTTATTAGCAGTCTGTCTGCTTTCAGTTGTGCAAAATGTTTTTTCCCTGGTGGCAGTCAATAGTTACATTCCTTTTCTAATCTCAAATATATTCAGCATCACCCATTAACAGTATTTGCATGTAATATATATACACACACGTTATATATATATTACAATTCCCAATAATGTACCTCTATAGATAGAACATGGTGATATTTAGTCTTATGTGGGAATGCCGAGGTCCAAAACTAGCATTTTCCAGTAAGAAGCATTGAGAGTTTTCTTCGTAGGATAGCTCTAGTTAGAAAAGTGCAAAGGGATTTTAGGGTGAGGTGCAAAGGATGTTCAGAATATTAAGAAATTTGCTTTCATCAGTCTTTCACGGTGACTCAAATTGCTCATTTACAAGACTTTCCTGAATCGTCTCCAGATTTTCATGTTTCTGGAAAGAAGTGGCACACCAAAGACCACCTAGCATCCCACCAATTCAGTGTCAAACCAGAGGAAAACAATATCTTTCAATGTTGCAAATACATTTAGAGAGTGCATTAGCTCTGTGACAGAGCTCCTCAGCTGAACACGTGGTCCCAGCATAACGCCATTATTATGCAAGTATCTTTTAAAATCACTGATTCTCAACACAGAGCTTCCCAATCAGTAACTATGACCTAATTAATTTCCCCCCAATACATGGCCTTTCATTTGTCCATACTGAACACATTGGTTTCTCGCCTGAGAATAGTTTTCTATTTTCTTGCTAGTCACTGCTAGTAGCACTGTAAAGCCCAGAGGACAGAACCAATTCTTGTTGGGTACCTTCGGAATCACACCTGATGAGTGGCAGCAGCTCCCAAAATACACTCTTGTTTTGAAGCCTGGCACTTGGGCACCAAATAACCCATTTGATACATAACATGATTTTGTACCATTTAAGTTTACACAGCGTAACCAAGCCAAACCTTTTCTAATGCAGCAAGACAGATGTATGAAATAATTCCCTCCAACCCATGTTAATTGAATACAAATAATTCCAATCTCTCCATTCTTTCTGGCTCAGTCCCTGTATCATCTGTTCCTTATTTTAGCCTGGGACTGATGTCAGACTCACCAGCTAATGATTACCACTGTACTTCAGTTACTCCCTTTAAAAATTGGTAAAACACAGATTAATAGCAGTTCTCTCACAAGGGAGACCAAGGCGGCACATTGTGTCCCCCACCTGGTGACCCTCAGAAGAGGGATGATTCTTGAGTCCAGGTAACTCATTGTCTTTCTAGCCCAAAAACAGAAGGCCAGAAAGCTCTGCCAGCTCCATCTCTGGGCTACAAAACAAATGGCATCTCTGTGCCTTTGTGTGGCCAACTGTCTGCAGCTCTTTCATAGCATTCTCCCAGCTACTACTATATACTAACACCTCTTAGAATCATAGAATGGTTTGGGTTGGAAGGGACCTTAAAGATCATTGTCTTCCAACCCCCCTGCCATGGGCAGAGGCACCTCCCACTAGACCAGGTTGCTCAAAGCCTCATCCAGCCTGGCCTTGAACACCTTCAGAGATGGGGCATCCACAACTTCTCTGGGCAACCTGTTCCAGTGTTTCACCACTCNAGCCTGGCACTTGGGCACCAAATAACCCATTTGATACATAACATGATTTTGTACCATTTAAGTTTACACAGCGTAACCAAGCCAAACCTTTTCTAATGCAGCAAGACAGATGTATGAAATAATTCCCTCCAACCCATGTTAATTGAATACAAATAATTCCAATCTCTCCATTCTTTCTGGCTCAGTCCCTGTATCATCTGTTCCTTATTTTAGCCTGGGACTGATGTCAGACTCACCAGCTAATGATTACCACTGTACTTCAGTTACTCCCTTTAAAAATTGGTAAAACACAGATTAATAGCAGTTCTCTCACAAGGGAGACCAAGGCGGCACATTGTGTCCCCCACCTGGTGACCCTCAGAAGAGGGATGATTCTTGAGTCCAGGTAACTCATTGTCTTTCTAGCCCAAAAACAGAAGGCCAGAAAGCTCTGCCAGCTCCATCTCTGGGCTACAAAACAAATGGCATCTCTGTGCCTTTGTGTGGCCAACTGTCTGCAGCTCTTTCATAGCATTCTCCCAGCTACTACTATATACTAACACCTCTTAGAATCATAGAATGGTTTGGGTTGGAAGGGACCTTAAAGATCATTGTCTTCCAACCCCCCTGCCATGGGCAGAGGCACCTCCCACTAGACCAGGTTGCTCAAAGCCTCATCCAGCCTGGCCTTGAACACCTTCAGAGATGGGGCATCCACAACTTCTCTGGGCAACCTGTTCCAGTGTTTCACCACTCTCACAGGAAAGAATTTCTTCCTGATATCTTATCTAAATCTCCCCTCTTTCAGTTTAAGACTATTACCCCTCTTCTTATTGCTCCACTCCCTGATAAAGAAGGATCTCCTGTAGCTCCCTTGAGGTACTCAAAGCTGCTCGAAGGTCTCCCTGGATCCTTCTCTTCTCCAGGCTGAACAACCCCAACTCCCTCAGTCTGTCCTCATAGAAGAGGTTCTCCAGACACCTGCAACAAGCTGGAACCTCTCTGCCTCCCTACCCTACTTGTATACCTCTGACACATAGAAGAAAGGTCCACCTAGCCCAATCTCTATCTCCAACAGCGTTCCTGAGCACTGCAGACTTTCCACAGGCTGTGTGCTCTGGCTGGATATCGCCCATGCCAGTCAGACCTCGGCACGCTGAAGAGTGCCTTGTTTTGCTTGAGAAACGTATTTGCTCCCATGCGTTTGCAATGCCTCCTGAACTGCATAAAGAACGCGATACAACCAGGCACATATATATATATAAGGAGACAGCTTGTTCTACAAGTGAACACAGAACAGATTTTGGTTTAATGTAATGCTCACAGAAATGGGAATTAAAAATAGGGAGCAAAGTGGAAGCGTTGGTAAGTTTATAAGGATGGTAAAAATTTTAGACTAGTCATTTTTGACACAACAAAATGTAAACTTTCTTAGGAACCACTTCTCAGCTGAGGGATGCCCTTTATTCCTAGTTGTATGAGCATTCAGGTCTAAGCCATTGTGACCAGGGAGTTGGCAAGGAGGGAAGTTACGAGGCTCATGAAAACCTCTTTTGCTTTTTCTTTCAGCTAAGAAGCCCAGTTTGACACAGGTGAGTGTCCTCTTACCATTTTGCTTATGTGTTTCTAGAAACCGAATTGGTGTTAAGATTTCAGCCACTCTCCCTTCCAAATGGAATGAGACGGCCAATAGACGACCCACAGTGGAAGCAGCCTAAACCAGCAATGTGTATGCTGCCTTACCAGTGCTAAAACTGAACTCAGAAGACCCAAGGCAAACACTGGATTAGAGCACAGCAACCTACTTTCATGGCATCAGTTGCAGAACTGGAGCTCTGGTGCCCAGTGCATAGCACAGCCAGGGGAGGTATAGAAAATAAGTACTCCAAATTCCTCTGCAAAGCCCCAGGAAAGCTTTACAGTTGCCAAGCTACTAATATTGTCAAAATACTTGGTTTCCTTTTTCATTCTGTGCATAATAGACTGTGCCTGTGAAAACAGGTAGAATAAAAAAAAATTAAAAAAAGGAAAAGAAACACCAGTTTTATGGGTTCATACCAAGCATCTAGACCAGTGTGGGAATGTGAGAGTGGAGGGGACCACAGGACTAATCAGGACCAATCCAACACAGTAGCAGGCAATGGCTGCTTTGCTGTGGGAAGCACCACTTTGGCATCTTTAGGTGCTTCCTGATAAGATGTAAAAAGGCAAAGGTGCAAGAGACAAAGTGTGGTGTGCCAGAGGGAGAGAAAAGAAGAGCCTGAGGTCACACAGCTCCATCCTCACTGTACTGAGAAGTTTATTCATGTTTCTTTTTCAGGCAAGTACACATCAGTCCTCTTTCACAACAGTGAAAGCCATCTTCTCCATTATCAGCCTGATCTACTGCTGGAGGTAGTAAACCTGGTCTGGGTAAGAGCTTAGAGGCAGAGCAAAGGAATAGGTAGCAATGCCACAAAGCTGTGGCACACCTCATTCTCCCCAAAGGTAGTCTGAAAGGGTTGGCTGCACAACTTATCTGCATCCAGAAGAGGTGCACAAACTTCAGCACTTGGGAGCCACCTGCTCTACCAGATTAAAAAAGCTGGACTTCCCCTCAAGTTTTCAAATTTAGATTGGTTTTTTTTGTTTGTTTGGGTTTTTTTTCAAACAAAAAAAAAAACAAAAACCCAAAGCAATCTAGCTGTGATAGCAAGCAGAAATGATGGAACTTATATTGGGGCAATCTGTACCTCAACTGAGCTTTTCACGTCACCAAATTAGCAAGTCGTTGTCTGCGTCAGGTAGACAACAGTTGACTGCATCACAGCAGGAGGGCAGGAAGAAGCAGATTTCACTGATGCACACACAGTGTTACTAATGCAGCAGAAAAACATTACTCTCAGAAAAGTGTTCTTAAACAGCAGCCGTACAAACTGCCCTCTCACTCAAGCAGCACACCATTGGCTTCTTCCCCTGCAGTGCAAAAGAGTGAGCATGGCAGGCCACCACCTGAGAGAGGAAAAGGACCCCACCACCACTCTTCTTATTCCTCCTGGGGAGGAGAGAACAACAGATATAGAGAACAAGTCATATGAGGATATGAGGAGAGGCTGAGGGAACTGGCCATGTTTAGTTTGGAGGACGCCAAGGGGAGACCTTATTGCCCTCTACAACTACCTGAAAGGAGGTTTCAGAAAGGTTGTTGGCCTCTGCTCCCAAGTGAGTAACAACAGGACCAGAGGAAATGGTCTGAAGTTGCAGCAGGGGAAGTTTACACTGGATATTAGGAAGAACGATTTTACTGAAAGAATGGGCAGGCACTGGAAGGACCTGCCCAGGGAGGTTGTGGAGTCACCATCCCTGGAGGTATTTAAGAAACATGTAGATGTGGCACTTCAGGACATGCTCTGGTGGCTGAGGTTGTAGGGGATTTTTCTGTATGCTCAGAGGCCCTTTCCAACCATGAAGATTCTGTGATTTTTGGGTGGGAAGATGGAAATAACACTGGTTATTCTTCCTCCTTCAGCATTTCAAAATAAGACTCTAAACAGTGCTGAGCAATATATCTACTTTGCCATTATTATATCTGTCCACTCTACTTTGCAGACAAGTTTCCAGAACTACAGTATTAAAGAATATACACGACACTTATGGAACCTGAGAGTTTCCAAAGGCGACAGAAGTGTGTGTGAATTGAAGAGTTCTATGTATAACTACTCCATCTCCTCTAGTATTCTTGCTGAAGAATCAACATCCAGAGCTAAAACAATGAACAGTTACAATGTTACATTATTTGGACTGGTGGACAATAAAGTAATACAATGTAATAATAATTATCTCCAGATGTTGCTGACATTGCAAGGTAAATTGTTCAACTTGAGGAACCTCAAGATCTTCATGAAGGCTTCATCACAGCTAATTTGGCCCCAGAACTTCCCACTTGTAGATAAGAAAGCATTTTTCCCCACTATCTAGACTATCTAAATCATTTGGAAATTGCCAAAATGTCCTCATATGACAGTGTACAATGTTCTTCTGCTTCTAAAGGAAGCTTCTATAGGAAATTCATCAGTGTGGATGGCACCTCCAAAACCATGGGCAGGGTTGGGCTCTGAGGTCTGTTTGCACCAATTAACATCACCGTGTTTAAAGATCCTCCAGCTAGAAGTAGAAAAAGCTGTGTCCCAAGCAGGATGCCATGCAGATGTAAGATACTGCATCATCACATCTAGCCCAGGCTGGATACCAGTCCGGGGACAGCCACCAGTACTGATGTGATTGTGTTTAGGTTCAGATGAATGTCCACAGGGTAAAAGGCACTACACCATCTAAACATGCTCAGAACTACCACAGCGACCTCTGGCACGGCGCTGGTTACACAGAGCAGACATGGCCTCCATAGGGTGCCAAAGGAATCACGGAATTGTCAGAGTTGGCAGGGACCTCTAGAGATCACCTAGTCCAACTTCCCTGCTAAAGCAGGGTTGCCCAGAGCACATCACTCAGGACGGCATCCTGAGGCGGGGCTTGAAGGTCTCCAGAGAAGGGGACTCCACACCCTCCCTGGGCAGCCTCTTCCAGTGCTCTTTCACCCTAAATAAGTTTTTTCTCATATTTGAATGGAACTTCCTGTGTTCCAGCTTGTGCCCATTGACCCTTGTCCTGTCACCAGGACCTGCTGAAAAGAGTCCAGCTCGATCCTCCTTCAACCCACCCTTCAGATGCCTGTAAACATAGATACGGTCTCCCGTCTCCCCTCAGCCTTCTCTTCTCCAGGGGTAACCATACAAACCAAAAAAAACCAAACCCATTGCTGAGGTTTGTAGGAAAAACAGGAAAGGCAAGACTCTATTATTGCTTCCCATTCCCATTTTTAACCTCAAATCCATCCTTGCTCCTAAATTCTCTGATGCTTTTTGCCTCCTGAAGCCACACATGCCAAAGTAAACCGCCCCTTCCACCTCCTGCAGGCACCACTCGGAACTTTCAGCTGCTGTGTAGGAAAAGCATGTTTATGCCTTACAGGAGCCATCCAATATATTGCAATCACCGTGCTAAGTGATACAAACTAGGGAATTTAAAAGTTACATTTGGCAACCTGCCCTTACTGTGCTCTAATTATTTCTTAATATCCCAGTTTAAGGGCAGCATATTGGCCCCAATTTTAAATTGTCTGGCGCTTGTAAGTTTTTTGTCACAGAATTAACGTTAAACAGTTTTCAGATTCTTTATTGAAAGCTGCTGATTGAGTATTGCCTGACAAAGCAGAATGTCTCTATTAGAATAATGATTTATGGTAAATAAGGTGGTGTTAAGGCTGACTATTCTGGGTATTAAAAATGCATGGAAAAAATCCATTGAAAAAAAGTGTTATGTGAGCTGTCAAAATTTGCCAGTTTAATATCTTTGTCATTTGCATTTCTTTCTAAAATGCCAAGAGCAATTAAACCTTATCCCACCACTACAAGTTGCCAAATTTCACTTGAAATTAAAACAGAATAATGCGTCATGTGAGTTATTTTAATAATATTAAACAACAAAAACAGAAACAGAAAAGAGAAGAAAAGGAGACTTATATAACAACTGCAGCTACAAACAAAGCCGCTAAAATATATAGGCTGGTTTCATGATGGCGCGGTTGCACGCGGACTCTATAGGCCTCCTACATTAACAAACCATTTCCCTTGACAGTAAGGCCATAGCCAAGCATTGCTGGATTTTTGTCTAAACATCAATAAGCACCTCCCAGCCACCTACATTTTGTTCTGGTTTGAAATCGCCATATTTTCAGTTCATCTCTCCACCCAGTTTCCATGAGAGCCTCCATAACGAAATGCCCCTTGCTTTTTTTTGGACCGACGTGAAGTCCCAGGGAGAAAGACAGAAGGGACTTGTGAGTCAGCAGGAGCTGGAGCGAGGACGAATTGAGCACAACTATGTTTCTTGTGGAAATACCAGCTGTTGTCATATTTGTGTCTGAATTACACTGTGCAAGGCTTCTCCTAGCAATGGTCAAGCCATGGATGAAAAGGACTGTCGCCGACTGTGTCTGCCTCTCTACAGAGACATACAATTGTCTTTATCATTATGAAATAGCCTGTTGCTATTCAGAAATATAAGTAAAGGGATTTTAGCATCTAATGAGTTGTGAAATATGCAGTCGCAGTAATTTTCAGTACTTAGGTTACAGGAATGGTGGTGCTGACCAAACTAAGATTAAGCAAATATATGGCCCTGGCCAGTTTAGCTTCTCCAGAGCCTTCTGATTTATTTGAAAATTGGATGTTATCAGGGACTTAATTCTGCACTCAGGTCCACTGTTTGAGCCATATGTTCCCAGCAACTTGGTACCCCATTGCTGACAAGTCTGTTTCCTCTGGGAGGAAAGCAGCTAACCATAACTATCATCTCTACTTCTAGCATCTAGCTAACCATAACTAGCATCTCTACCACTGCTCCAACCAGGTGCTTGGAGAGGATGCTTTTGTAGTGGTACCAGTACAAATCACATCGGCTTCTGTCTCCCAGTATCCACAGAAAAGGCAGCAGAAGGAGACTGAGGGGAGACCTTATCACTCTACAACTCCCTTAAAGGAGGGTGTAGAGAGGCAGGGATTGGTCTCTTCTCCCAAGACACCGGCGATAGGACAAGAGGAAACGGCCTCAAGTAGTGCCAGGGGGGGTTCAGATTGGATATTAGGAAAAATTTTTACACAGAAAGGGTTATCAAGCATTGGAATGGGCTGCTCAGGGAAGTGGTTGAGGCACCATCCCTGGAGGCATTCAAAAGACAGGTTGACATGGTGCTCCGGGACATGGTTTAGTGGTGGGCTTTTGTCAGAGTTAAGTTGATGGACTGGTTGGACTAGAGGATGGATGGTTGGACTAAAGGATCTTAAAGGTCCCTTCCAATCTAGACAATTCCATAATTTATTCAGATATATTTGTCTGCTTCCTTATTCAGGCATCCCCAGCAGCAAACAGGACATCCCTTCTAGTGCTAAGCCAAGCACGCACAGATATCTGGTGTGGGATAACAAACCTGGGTGACCCATCTCTGCCACCCTGCCCCTTCATAGGGCACTGGTGGGGGCTGCTTGCTTTGGCCCTGAGCCCCTCAACACTCACCCAGGGGCGGCCGGTCCCCACCTGCCAGAAGGAGCGATTAGAGAGCAACTCAGCTGCTTTACTCGGGATTTACTTCTGTCTGCCAGGAGAAGGTTGCTAGGTATTCTTACAGTCCTAAGCTACTTATATTTTCCAATTATACTTTAGGAAGAAGTCTCATAAACATTTTATGTGAAAATATAAAAAAAAAATGGTTAAATAGTGAGACAAAGGAAAAAAAAAAGAAAAAAGAAAGAAAGACTTTCTGGTAAAATTCCATTCTCAGTCTACTTTTAGAGCCCAAAGCAATACCCCTGCAAGTCACCCCATAATTAAGCATCAAATTGCCTAAAAGACTCACAGTTAGAGACAATGAACGATGATTAAACAGCAGCAGACTAGGTCCTTATTATTAGCCACCTGCTCTTTGGTCATACGATCTTGCTTCCCTCCTAGCAGTTCCCTTCCAGCCCCGCCTCGATTTGGGGTGTTTGAAGCCCCCAGAGCACTGGCTGCTTTTCTCAGAGGGATTTGTGCCAGTGCCTCTCTTAATACAACCCTTCCTCCCCCAGACTGCTCCCTCACGCTGCCAAAACGGTTGGCTCCTGCAGCTATGGTCTGGTACTTGCTAGAAGTGTACAGGGAAGTGATACCTGTCAAATTTGGATTTCTGCTTCCATACACAACACTTGCTTCTTCACCACAGGTGGCAGTGATGGTTCAGAGCTCAGAACAGGGGACTGAGGGCAGATTGCAAAAAAAAACCCAAAAAAACCAACAACAACAAAAAAACCCAAACAAAAAACAAACACCACCACCAAAAAAAACCCCTGAAACAAAAAAACAACAAAACCAAACCCACACAACCAGCAGATGTAAACATAAGGCAGGAACTCAGCACCTGATGCTTGCTAGCTTTTGTCAGAAAACAGAATCTGAAGTTATTAAAAAATTAAGGTCTGCATTATACTGTCTCTCCAAACCAGCTGGTGTTCATGGTGCTTCTTTATAAGAAGTACTGTAGGCACTGGAACAGTTGCTTAAAATATCATGAGTGTGTGTAAATGCAGTGCAATGACAGCATTTCTAGCTGAAGAGAGCCATTTGAAGTAGGATGAGTGGACCATCTCCACTTTGGAAGAGGCTCCATCATTTCAGTCCTACACAGTATTTGGTTATTTCCAGAGCAAGTTCCTATGGAGTTATTCCCGGCTGCATATATACAGACTTGACAATAACATCGGAAGCAGCAACATCACAAGGAAGTTTAATCCTCACGTAAATGTTTTCCAAGATCACAGCTTTATAAGCACACTGTTCCAGCGCCTGGGTAAAGGGGCATAAACCATGAGTATTATTCTAAAGTTACAACAAGAAGAAATTCAACGTTCTAGCAGACAGTGCCCTGTGAAACACCACGGCATCTGCTTCAACCTAGGCCATGAGTACAAATAGGAGACAAAGATACACAATGTAGTATAAAAGACATTATTATGGCTTTGCATTTCATTGTCCATGTGCAAACCATTTTGTGATCTATAGAACACAGCGTATCAACTTAATAAAAGTCAACATGGCATCACTGAGAGCCACATTTTGCAAGGGCAATGAGTGCGAGAGCAAAAGGAGATGCAATTGTCCTTGCAAAAGCATCTTCCCACCGTTGGGGAGAACAAGAGAAGGAAAAAGCCCAAGAAACATGCACAAGTCACCTGGGCAAGGTATCACCAAAGACCAAAACAGAAGGTGCCAGCAGGACACAAATGATGTTGCTGCTAGAGTTTGGAGTTATCACTGAGTCTCAAGGGGTGACAAACCCACAGTTACTATCCCACGGTCTCCATTGCAAGGGGGTTTGTTTCTAAATTGATAGGGACAATTCAGCCAGGCCTAAACCTTAGACAGCCAAAGGATTGCAGAGCTCTTTGTGGGCAACAAGTGAACCTTACAACACATTGGGAAGATTGTTATCTAGGCTAATTCTGCACACAGATCAGCTGGGCCACATCAGAGGTCCCTGAACACTGTGAGTTGATGAGAAAACTAGGATCATAGTCTGAAGCCCACCTCCCAGCTAGCTCTTCTAAAAAAGCACTCCAAATGTTTTACTCTTACATTTTAAAAAGATGCACCTCGTTTGCCTCAAATTCAGGAAAGAGACTACAAAGTATCTGTAAGGTCAAATCTTTAACCAGCATTCAGTCCCAGCAGCTTTATATTTAAAGGATGCTAAATAAGTCCTATTGACTTATTGAAAGACAGAAATGACCATTTACCTCAAAAACAAGGGAATTACAGTCAGCAAACAGCTTCCTGCGTCTCTTACCCTTCCTGTGACACTATCTCGCACAGAAGGTGGCTAAATTGACACTTGCCTCTCACCCAGGCCTCAAGTTAAATAGTCTTGCTTCAATGGAAACCTCCAAGCTTCACTACAGGTCAAATAAGATGTTCAGTGTGCTACTGGCTATTCCTCAGAGGTAGAATAACCGACACACAAGACCTCCATTCCCTATAAAATGGATTATTTACTGGAAGGCATAGCCTGCAGCCACAGCTATAGAGACTACATAATTCAGGGTAACAATTAACCACAGCTAGCTCATTACTGCTGACATAATATTCCGAGTGCAAAAAAGTCACATAAATCCCCAAGAAAGATGAAACAAGGCCTCCCGTTTTTGTTCAATACCAATATAATGTGGACAACACAGCGCCCTGTTACGGTACCATTCACCCTGACAAGATCCTTCCCCCCCACCCCGCCAGCCCCCAGCTTTTGGAACCTCACATTGGCACACTCCTTGGGTATGAATGAGTGTGCAAGACTCATCCACGTTAAGGTGAGACGTCTGCCCGGGCAGGACACAGCTGACTGGGAGCTCTGGGGGAAGGGAAGATGCTGATCTCACTCCTTCTTACAGGAAATCCCTCCCAAAAAGCATCACTTGGGAGGATGTCTGTTTCCGCAGTTTCTCTCTTCCAGCTACAGCAAGTTTCTCCCCACGTTTATATTCACTTTTTTTTTTTCTCCCATGAGTTATTTCCAGCCCTTCCTTGTTTGTTTTTTGGTTTGGTGTTTTTTTTAAAGCCAGTTTTATTAGATCATTGCTGTCACCAGGCTTGATGCATCTGGCCCAAAGCAGACGTTTGCAGCAAAGCAAGAGCCGAGGACCTGCCAGTGGAAGGTGGGCAGGGGGCTGCCTGCTGCCCCCCCCACCTGTAACAGTGGGCTGCCTTGTGGCTGAATACCCGCTGGCAGCCCTTCACAAACAGCTGATGCCAAAATAGGCCAAAACCACCGCCCCACCCCAAAAAAAACCCAACTAGAAATGCTCTGATGTGCCTTACACCGATGGATGAATATTTTATTGTTGTTCCGGGAAAGGCTTTTAAAGGAAAACACGAGAAAAAGATTATGTGGAGCTGTCTTAGTCCACAGATTAAAAATATAGGCAATCTAACATTAAAAGGAAAGGACTTATATGAAAACATTGTTTCTCAAAACCGCAAAATAGCTCAGACCAAAACAGCTAAAAGGTGTACACAGGTGACCTATTAGCAACAATGTTTTTTAAATAAAAGTTTTGTCCAGAAAATTATTTTAATGATGGTACAGAAGATAAGTGATGAATTACAGAGATATTTCTGTTATGCAGAGCTGAAGATGGAGTTTTGCCCAACAATTATCCATGGTTTGACTTTGAAAGTCTCTTTGGCAGCATGATGAATTTAATAACAAAGCCCTGATTCACTGACACTGATAACCAAATTGTTATTTCTAACACTCGGTGGTTGAAACTCGCAGCTGTGCTAATATTCTGCATTTCTGTATTGCCAGAAATAGCATTTCTTTAGGAAGAATCCAGGCAGGTATCCAGTTGGTATACATTGGCATGTTTACATTTCAATTGGCAAACTGCTGAAGAACAAATTAATTAGGCAGACAGTTTTTATGGTTGCAAATACCCTGCTCATGCCTGTGTGATCTCCTAAGGGCCCAGATTACACCATGTGGGTTTTCAAGGGCGGGCTTGCATCCCTGTAGAAGTCAGAGTACACAGGCCAGGTCCACAGAGGTATTCAGCTGCAGGGGCCCCACGCTGGCACCCAACTCCATTTGGTTGCAACTAGGGATCAAGAGCCTTAAAAATACCTCTGCAAACCCAGCTGTGCTTCCCCAGCTCCCTGTAGGCTCTTTGGAAATAGAAGTATATCCTACACCACTCAAAGCGTGGAAGTGGCTGGACTTTTGGAAGAGCCGCCTGGAGAAGGGAGTGTGCCCACAGCACGTGTGCGGCTGAAGTTCACTATGGGTTTTGACCAAGCTGACCACGGGCAGCAAGAATCTGGCAGGTAACCACAGTGAATGCTGGAGCATGGCCTTACCTTCTGATGTGACATCCTCACTAAGACTTAATTCCATCTGTTGTCTTGGTTTGGGGTTCTTTTCACAAGTAATTTTCAATTCTCCTTCCAAAAGGGTTATTTTGACTAAATTCAACTGTATATAGATTGCTTTCTAAAAAATGGCAAAGTATCAGTCACTGTTTCTTCACGAAAAAAAAAGTTATAATAAAATAACTGGAGTTATTTAACAAACCAGTATTATAAGAGGCTTTGAGAGTGGCTGGTACAGTTGTGCAGAGGGTAAAGCCTTACTTATTTTAACTTTCAAGTTTTGCAGATAGCAACCAAACTGGAATCTTCCTAAGGCAAAAAAAAATTATATATACATACACACTGAGGAAAATCTGTTTCTATGGTTTTCAGACACTAGCTTCCCACTTTACCCCCCCAAAACTGGCCTTTAAAATAAATGTGACTCATTCCAGAACAGATTCTTATAGCTGGATTAAAGTGATAGCTCTGTCAAGACTTCAATAGTATTAGTTGCTGATGCTGGGGAGTGTAAGAACCTGGAGGAATTAGCAGCTCTGCCTGCCAGGGTATCTCTTGCCCACAGGCGTTCTGTGCCTGAGAACAGGAATCCTTCCCCTCTGACCAGAAAATTCTGCCTCGTCATGGAATATCGAGCACAAGTCATTATTATTTATTTTGTTAAGGCTTCTTAAAAGCTAACCAAAGCACCAAGTGCAAAGAGTATTCTTACCCTTATTTATTTCATCAAAACAATCACTATACTAGAACTGTGTCTGTTTTTAAACGCGTAAGTACTGACAATATAATTTTCCATGATGCAAACATTTTAATTTCTGGGAAAACTTTTTTTTTTTTTTGGTCTTCCACTTTACAGAAATAAAAGCAGCAAGACCCTTTAATCACAGGAGTCAATAGCAATACACTTGACATGAGATTGACCTGGGCAGCTTAGCAGACATAAGGAAGAGTTTTGCTATTATTATTAAAACAAAAAAAACCCACCTGCAAACCCCCACAAAAAATAAGCTACACATGTAGTATCACTTCTGAAATCTACTCTATTTTTTTTTCCCCTACACACTGTAGAGGGAAGCATCACGTTTAAGGTCAACGTTAGAGAAATTTGATGATTTGAGCAGGTTTCAAAGGGCACTGAACCTACCGCAGATTCTGTGCCCTGGTGTGCATTGTACTAATACGAATAATGCAGTGAGACATTGACATGTTCAAGTTTTACAGCAAAGCAAGACGCAAAATATCCACCCCAAAGAGCTCTCTTTTTGCTCTTTTTAGCACTACAAGGTAACGCAAAAGGGAAATGCAAATAATGTGTTTCATCACAGATGCAACGTTTGTATTGTCTGTGCCTCCTTAGAAACCATGAAGTGCATTATTTGGCATGAAAATGCACGATCTAAAGTTGGAACATCAAAGAAAACAATAAAAAGTGCAAATATATTCAATATTTTATGTACTAAATATAAGAGAGAGCAAGGCATTATATGGAGAAAATAGAAACAGCTTAAAACATGACACGAGAGAGATGCGTTATCTACTTTTTGTTAGCTTTATTAGTTACCTATCTGCACCTATTGCAATTTGTGAGAGATATTTTCCTACTGAGGTACATGCATTTTCCCTTCCTGCCACATTTCCTGCATACAGCTTCCGAAATAACACTGAAAACCTTAAATAGGCAGACCCCACATCACCGTTTAGATTCACATTTCCAGGAAACACAAGACTTAAACCAGAAAAAAACCCCAGACTGCTAAAGGGTTAACAACTTAAGTGTGCCACATTTTACACATAGAAATTTGCTTTAATAAAGGACACTGAAAAGGAAGAAGCCACAGAGGCTAAAGAAACACATCTCCTGCAGCAAGTGAGACAGGATACAAACGAACCCCGTAGCTCCACTAAGAATGAAGATCTGTTTTGTTTCACTTACCAGCGTTATCCATTTCTCCTCCTTGGAATTCAAAAAAAAAAAAACCCAGAAAAAAAGCAGAGTTCCCCAGAAAAGCAGCCGGTACGGTCTCACTCTTGCTAATGAAGCTGGCTGCCCTTCTCCTGGTTATTAGACCTTGCTGGCAGTCAGAGCATACTTCATGCACTGACTGCAGTAGACATCACCAGGAAATTTATATCTCCAAGGATGACAAACAGCCATTAGCTCCATTATAGGCTGATTAAGATTGTGCGAGCCTATCAAGTAGATACTTAAATCCCCTGGGGTTTTACCTCTTCGGGGAGAAAACAAAAGAACTCCAAGCCTATAATATTGAATATACGTTTCTGAAAAGTAAAAGTAACCCTAATGAGGAAAGGTTTAATGGGTAGGAAGGCAAAACTTTAAATAAAAAAGGGATATATTACAGAGCCAAGGGCTGTGATTTATCTGTGACGCAACAGCAAAAGTTTTAAGGGGAAAAAAAAGGGGGGGAGGAATCCATAGCTGAGAAAGTGTTAGGTTGGATTACAATTTGCAGCCATTAGCTTCGTCTGTGCTTTAAATCCTACAAGTCCTGCACCTGATGTTCCCTATGGTTTGTGGGAAACGCAGCAGAAGTCCTTATCTGCAAATGCATGTCAATATATTAATTGCCAGGGGACATTCTTTATTATACTATTCATAGCTGAATGTAAGGAAAGGGTGAAAAGTAACTACAGGGCTTTACTTCTTTTAAAGTCAAAGTAAAATGCTGGATGCTGGAGGGATTAAACTCCACAAAATCTGAATGACATATGCTGAGATGAACAGGCATTACTTCTAAATTTTCCAGACCACCTGAGTCTCTGATGCACAGGCTTTTCCCCCATAGAACTAAACAAACAAACAAAACCAGCATAGACTCCTAAATATTTCCCTTCCCTACGCTTCTAGAGTTTCCTCCCTATAAATGAAAAACTACTTTCTTTTCAACCTCCTCCTTATAAATGAAAAAACATCTTATTTTCAATCTGTCCCCTGGCAGCAGAAGGTGAACAGCAGCAGTACATGGAGGGTACCAGGGAATTTCGGTTCCATCCCCCATTTTGGCACTGAATTGTAACCCTAAACAAGGCATTTTGTGCCACAGTGTTTATCCAGTGGTGAAAGGGAGACCATTAAACACACTGCCTTTAGTGACACAGAATGTCACAACGTACTGACGCTACATAAATGCCACACAGTATCTTCTCAATAATTTTTCCTTTTTAAATAATTCACTCAGCTGCTCCAACCCTCTTTATTGCAATGGAAAAGAAATACAGATTTTTGTGTCTGTATTATGTTGAAATGAACCCCCCTTCAGCCTCACAGCATCTCATGAGCAACAAAATACATTTTCTATTCATCACCCCTTCATTGTCCCTTTGATCTTATTTGTCCTTCTTAAATGTTAAATAAAAAGACAGATGAAGCACTGATCTATTTACACTGATTAAGAAGTGGAGAGAATCAATGGCTGAGAGCTAGTCATCAGCAAGTATGAAGAATATCTAGGGCATACTGGATATATTCTGTATTTCCAGAAAGAAAGCGCTTGGAGGGCTAAGGAGAGACTAAAGATTAGAAAACTGTCACACTTCATATTAAGCTTCTATTTATAAATGGCTTACAAAAAAGCTTATAAAAAATAGAAGTTATAGCATTTTGCATTAGTACATGTTACAGATAGCTATAACCATGTCAATGCAAAGGGTTAAAAATTACCAGTTAGGAGTTTATTCATCTGCTAGATTCTGTATCAGTTAAGGACAATTGATTAATGTCCCAATTTAGGTAATTGGGTAATGTGCATCTGATGAAATCTAGCTGCACAGGAGCACTAAACCTCAGGCCGTGAGATGGCCACCTGATAGATGCAGCTCCCCTCTGGCAGGGAGCTGCCAGGACAGTGGTGGGTTCCTGGAGAAAAGGAGAAGAAGTGAGGACTCTTGGTGGGTCGTCAAAGCCCCACAGGTCCGAGAGAGAGCTGCAGGACATACTGCAGCACCAGCAGAGTGGTCAGGAGAGAGGAACGGAGGATTGTGCCTCTGTGCAAGGATGCTACTGCTTAACTATGGAGCCAAACAAGGGAATAAAGGCAGAGATTTCCTGGTTTGGAGATGGGGCTCTGCAGAGCTACAAAACCTACAGGTGTCTGCGTGAGCCCGAACAACACTGAGGGATGGTGACAAAACCACTGTGGCACAGAAAGGCATATGCATATCTTAAATCCTAGCAAGTATGCAAATGTCTTGTGCTGATTAAAGCTATGAGAGATTGGTTTTGAATGCAGTTTTTTTTGCTCTGAGTTTCACTTGGGTTGGGAAAGGGGAGCTGCGCACCTGAGGAGCCGCCAGGCAATGGTGCAGATATAGGAAACCAGTACTGACCCTGGTGGCTGGGGATACATGTGAGCAACAACCTGTGCCAAAGAGCTCAAGGGAAGATGTAAAGTTGCACCTACTTAGACCTCAGGGAAATTAACAGCTCCAGATGGTGACTATTTCTATGTGGCAGACAGGTCCTACTGTGTGTGCCATGGCTGAACCCCAACTGCAGGGCAGATGGGCTTCATGGTGTATTTCAGGGTGCTGGTCCCTCAACCATGAAGACCTGTGGGAGCATACGACAGCTCCCTACCCACACACACAAGTTTCCTTCCAAAGAATCCCCGGAAGATGGTAATGTGTACCCAGGTCCCATCCTGACAGGCAATTCGGATACAGTCACAGCCTAAGGTCAGCTGAGGATCATAATCATTAAGATTGCTGGAGTATGGGAAGTCCCAGTTACCACAGCTTGAAAAGCATTGAGTTTGGGTGCTTCATCAGGGCTGTGTGACAGGGAACATTTATTAACTCTTAAAAGCTAACTATAAATGGAACCTTCATATGATATATGACCTAAATCTCTTCCGTTTGAGCAGAAAATATCTCACCAGGAACCTACCAAAAGGAGAAAGCTTTACAAAATACATTACTTATTTTATTTATTAAAGTTAATTTGATTATTATATAGAAATTAAAAAATGTGTATGGTCAGATGCCATTATTATGGGATTAAAGCGATGTCTCCCTGACTGCACATGGGCAAAAGAAAGATACAGATATTAGGTGAGGTTGGACAGCAGGCTGAAATTGTTATTTAAAAGTTAAATATACATATATTCTAGGCATAAACTTATTTAATTTGTGAGTACAGAGCCACCCCATCACAATCCATAGCTGCATGGCACCAAAATACCTCTACCTTGTTTAAGGACAATTTTGTGTAAGGACTGAGAAGAATAGGTCTGCACAGATCTAAAGGTCTCTGTTCCCCTTCCCAAAATCTCATATTCCATCAACCTGTATCCCAGCTTTCTTCAGCTATGAGGCAGTCTTTGCTCGTAGCTGAAGTTTGAGATCATTTTGGCCGTAGGCACTTAAGACCTGGCTTCAGTTCCATGTTCATCACAGAAACAGACCTCCTGAACGATTTTGTGCAAGCTCCTCTGACATCTGACCTCCTGCAGGAACGGCTTGTACCACACTCACTCCCCACACCTCAGCTGTGGGGGAAGAAACACGCTGGAGGCTGTGTGGGGCCCCGGTGGCACAGCGTTAAAGGCCAACGAAGTTGCTAACTCAGATAATCAGTGCCACCTCCTAGAGGAGAAAGCTTTATGGGGTACACTTAGAAGCACCACTAATGACACAGAGCCCAAACGATCCTGTTTTTCGATGTACCTGACGTCTGCAGCCTGCTGCACTAATGATATTTGACTCCCGGGAAAATCAATGAGGATTCATGGGGGCACAGCAATCTGCCCAGGGAAGCAGCAAATAGAGAAAGCAGGGTGAACGGAGACCTCAGCGCCCAGCCATCAAAACCACGTTACGTTGACAAACCGGCAGAACCGATGTACAGCTTCAGCTGTGGTGTTTCCAATCATGACAAAGACGCCAAAGAACACATTTAGAAAAATGTGAAATCTGGCTCAGCTCAGTTCAGATTTGTCACTGCAAAGAGCTGACTCCGTAAGATGCCATTTTGGGCAAAATGCTTCACTTCCCTTTCACTGTGTCTGTTTCTTCCCACACAGAAACCATCATGCAGGTGTCTCTGGGAGAAGCTGTACTTGTTTTTAGATGCTGTGGGTTTGTGTAGACAACGCCAACACTCTAAATATACAGCTTCATGCAATTCTTCTAAGTATCCACCAAGTCCCAGGGCAACAGCCATCCCTCCAAAAGATGTTTTTTCTTCTGTGAAATATACTTCTCTCCAGCAGTGGTGGGGTGGTTTCACAGGGAGGGAGGGAAGGAGGGATGGACACTCTGAAGGCATGGGAATGGTGGCAAAATATCTGGTCTCTCCTAAGACAAATCCCAATTTTTCAGTCAATAATGAACATTGCCACTTTCTAAAGAAGGTTGCTTTATGAACCACACCAAAATTCTTGATTAGTAACATCTCTACAAATACAGTGTTGTTCGATGCACATTCTTCGGGTATGAGGTATATGAAAACCATCTCTCATCTGGCATGTTCTTGAAAATTGTTAGGCAAAAGGGAAGACCTTTTGAGGAAGTGCTGAAACATATGCATGGAATAGGTTTCCCTGGATTAGGGCTGAGGGTTCAGTATATGGCAGGACTGATCTCTAGCAGAAGCCTTCCATGAGCCTCAGCAGCAATTCCCAGTATCACAGAATGATACGGAGTTGGAAGGGACTTCTGGAGATCATCCAGTCCAAGACCCCTGCCAAAGCAGGTCCTCCTAGAGCAGGTTACACAGGAACTTGTCCAGGTGGGTTCTGAATATCTCCAGAGATGGAGACTCCACCACCTCTCTGGGCAGCCTCTTCCAGTGCTCTGCCACCCTCAAAGTGAAGAAGTTCCTCCTCGTGTTTAGATGGAATTTCTTATGTTCAAGCTCGTGCCCATTTCCTCTTTTCGTGTCACTGGGCACCACTGAAAGAAGACTGGTCCCTTCCTCTTGACACCCACCCTTTAAGTATTATTGGTGTTGATCCAATCCCCTCTCAGTCTTTTTTTATCCAGAATAAAAAGACCCAAGTCCCTCAGCCTTTCCTCATAAGAGAGATGCTCCAGTCCCCTGATCATCGTTGTGGTCCTCTGCTGTGCTCTCTTCAGCCGTTCCCTGTCCTTCTTGAACTGGGGAGCCCAGAACTGGACACAGGGCTCCAGATGGGGCCTCACCAGGGCAAAGGTATTTCCAAACACCTTTTCCCCACCTCACAGAGGCAGCAGAGTTTGAGGGCAGGACAGTAATGAGTATGCTCTTTTTCTGAGAAGAAGCAATGTTTCAACTTAGAAATATTGTTCATATACCACTGTAAATGCCGAGAATGCTTAATTTCACTGAGCAAACAACAAGAGCCTTTTGTTACCCAGGAAGACTTTATCCTTGAACAGCCCAGCCAGATGCAGAGGTTCTGACTCTTGCCAAAAGCTGCAAGGGAAGAAGCAGCACCACTGAAGTCAACAGATTTAAACTGATAGAAAACAAGAAGGGAGAGAGTGGGATCCAGACAGCAACGCGTGGTCCTTGTGGGTGGGGAGTTTCACAGCACAGATGGGTTGTCAGAGGGAGCAGGAAGGGGCTGGGCATATGTTGAGAATAGCGCAGAGAAAGTGGCAGGGCTGAGGAAGAGGAGGCACAGAGGCAGTGGGAGAGGAAAGCAGGGATGCGGGAAGAGGTCAAGAAAGAGGTTTCAGCGTACCATGAAGAAGGGTGCTGTGTGGGAGATAACAGCAAGGACAAGAAAAACACCTTGAAATACTCTATTATTTAAGTAAACTCTAACTTGCTTTTGAATCCTGGCTTGTAGTGAACTCCTGTCTAGAAAGAGGTGTGGTATGTGTCCGGCTTGAAAAATAAACACACATTTTTCCCCTTTAGTTTTCCCACTGATCCTGCTGTGGAGAGAGTCAGCTTTGTGCATACCTAACTGCCTAACTAGTCACGGAAAGCTTCAGAGGGCTTCTTGGGACTTGGATGTGCTTGAATGATTTAATGCCATGCCCTGACATGATCAAAAGTAAATATATATTAAATGTCTGCTGGTGCCACCATAAGCACAGCTGCACAGCTGGCAATGGGAGCCTCAGAAACAAGACGTCTAATGGCTTCTAGCATTTTTATGACTATTTAAACCAGCGCAGAACTATTGGCAGGCTGGCTGGCTTCAGAGTACAATTAAATCTACTCAGAGTCAGGTCTAATTGACATGCTGGTAAAAAAGCCATAAGTCTTGGACTCATCTGTGCTCTCTCCTCCCTCTTAGACAGCCATTACTTCTGTATTGCTTCCCCTTCTTACCCTCTCATGGGCACACATACACACACAAGCTGGGCTGTGGTTAGTCCTCTATGTTCTTTTACTGGAAGCCAAACTCTCAGGGTCTGTCATGGTTTGTACAGACCCAAGTTGGGCTGCAACAGAGGGATCCAAAGCTGCCACACATCTTCCACCAAACTGACAAGTATATGCTCTCAGAAAAAAATCATGCCCTTCTGTTGGCTTTGTACAGTCTCCCAAAATTGGAAATGACTTGAAAAAAAGCAAATGGCTACTAAAGGAATTAGGGCTATGATTTGGGAAAGTGCAGAAATTAGATTTTTCTCTATTTCATAACAAACTGGGTAAGTGTTCTGCTGGGAGAAAGGCTATGGGCCTGGACAGCCATTTACAATCCCTGGCGTGGGTGTTCATGATTTAATATAACATATTGCTCACATAAGTGAATTTTGTCAAGCAAACTGAAATAACCTCTCTCCTTTTCTCTTTAAATATCACAAACAAGTGCATTGAAACGAGTCACTATTCCTATGGAAACAGAGAAAAGCTCCAACGAAACCTTACCTCAGAGCACGGCCTTTGCTACCCAGAGTGCTAGGCTAAATGAGGCATAGGAAATAGGGCAAATAAGGGCAAAAAAAGACCACTGAGTTAATTGTAATATATCAGGCTGATACAATCCTCAGTATTATCTGCTGAAAACAAGAAATAGAAAATTTCTATCCATATGCACACTGTGAAATAAAGTCCCAGAGTCAAACCCCATTTTATGGACTGCAGGTTTCCCACACCTAGGCAAGACAATTACAAAGCCTGTTTATAAAATGTTTTTCTGGCTCTGAAAACCTATGAACATCTTTGAATGTCCTGAAACCATCATGCTATCTGGCTAGATGCAGGATTTGTATTTGGACAGATTTTTCCATCAAGAGGCAAAACTGAATCTCTGGAGACAAGGGACAGCCAGTTTTGGATCTCCTTTTGTTACTGTCACAGCAATACCATGGCTGGTGCAGCAACAACTCGGTCTTCAACTTGAGGAGGATGGGTATCACCAGCAAAAATGCTTCAGCCTTCTACTGCAGCATGAAAAGCGAACACACATTTTGAGTCATAAAGGATAAGGCACCGAGTAAAAGAAGGGGCCTTTTGGGCTGGCAAAGAAGGTCACAGTCAGAAACGAGGGTTGGAAACCAAGAACAGGCAGTTTCAAATAAAACCAGATATCTTTTGCAACAGCAGATGTGATTAAGCTACCAAGGCTATCAGGGTTTTTTTTTTTCTGGAGGTCATCACATCAGGACTGGATGTCTTTCTGGATGACAACAATCAAACGCAAGTTACTGAGCTCAACAAAAGGGTAAATGAGAGTAATTTAAGGGCTCATATCCCAGAAGTCAAATTTTGTAACCCCTCTGGCATTAGTGCTATGAATCTGTGTAAAAAGGCCAGTCTTTATTATTCTTGCTGAAATGAAATATCATGCCTTAATGACTACACATACTAGAACTGCAAAACATTTTACCCTGCTCCTTATCTCGGGACCTTACTCTCTTACCTTCTGCCCATGACTCTTCCTCTTGTGTGTTCTGCAGATTTCTCTCTTGTAATCTCATGCACAGTAAAAAGAGGGGGAATTTAACCTTAGTGAGAGGTATAAACATAGCTCTTCTTCTGTTTTGCCTTAAAATCTGCTAACTGTTAATTCAATGAAGGAAAAACAAGGAAAGACAGTATATCCTGGTCTGAGGATCTGAGGTCACATCCCACTTGCAATGAAGCCAACATCAACACTTCCACTTCAGTGGGGTCAGAACTTCATCTCTGGGCACAGAACATGTGGTCAGGCTTATGATAAGGACAAGGAAGATTCTTTGTACATTAGTTTGTTTTCAGTAGCATGAGTGAAAATGCGTAAAGAAAGACTTAAGCAATGGAATAGAAGAATGCATTTGATATCTTTATTGTCATTTGTCTTACTCCTTCTCTCCCAGGTGAAGTGAAACATAGGCAAGTGAGAACTAGGTTATTATCACCGAAATGTCAAATGCGACCCATAGGAAAGTGATCAAATCAATACTGAGAAAGAAAAAAAAGTCTCAAAATCTGAAGGCTGATAAAGAACCCCTAATGTCAAGTCATGCGCTGTACATTATGCGCTATACATTTAGCCAGACAAACTTGACTGAATCTTTAAAGGTTAGTGTTTTGTAACTTGACTCATGAGACAGAAATCTGAGTAGACATAAATTAGAAGCAACAAGAAGAAACACTTGACAAGATCCACTACAGAGAGGTATAACTTCAGCTTTTCACCTCACTCTCTCTTCCCATGAGGTCCTGCTAGTTATCAGACAGATCTCACTGCTGACCAGTGTTGCTTTTCTACTCCATACTGCATATTAAAAAAGTAAAATCCATCAGCCAGAAGTTACCACAAAATAAAAGGAGCACTGTTAGGTGCTGCCAGATGTTCTGCAGTATTTGGAAAGGAGAATGAAAGGAGAACCTAACTTAAGCAGAATAAAGGACACTGCTTGAGTGTGTTCTCCCAAACGAGTTTAAGAAAAATACATATATATATATCTACTCTCTATATTACTGTATTGGGCCTGCTTCTCACTTAATTGCAATGGAAGGGATTCACTTCACCCACATGTAGGCCAAGGTATGCTATCCATATGAATGAGTGGTATCCATATGAGATCTGATGGAATTATGTCTCATCTCTTCAAGCTCAGGGTTACTATTACTTCAGCCTCTAAGTTTCCATGGAGTCGCAAAGAACACTTTCCTCAAGCTGAATGGGTTGTGTAACAGTGAAGCACGCCCAGCATGCCTAAATGGATCCATCTACGTCGTGCCAGCAGAGACCAGGGAAACAAAACACCTTTTTCCCTATGTTTACTTCACTTGCTGTTCCCTGATTCCAAATGAGATGTTTATCCTCTGCCTGGATCAACCTGCTCAAGGGATCCAGCTAGACTAGAATCACAGCTCCAGATGCTGCCAGAACAAGGTGCTTCATACTTGCACCGAAGGATATTTCTTTTTAAAGACTAATAGTCAGAGATTGACTTTGCCTTTCAAGTGCAGAAAGTGTGGTGAATGGATTTTCTGTTGGTGTATGTGTAATTTAACTCTCAGTACCCTTGTCAGTCACACGAATGTCTGTCTTCTCTTTGACTTCTGCTAAACCTTTGTCCTTAACTACTTTAGGTGCCACACAAAGGATCACTTTACATAGTACAGCTCGATGATGTTCTGAAACCAGCAACAAAACAGATGTTGAAACGCACCTAAAATGTAATGAGAGGACAGGTATATTTTAATTCTTCTAAAATATATGCTTGCCCTGAAACAGGCTTAGTTAACAGCACTAGTTACTTTTATTGTGATTTGATAATGAGTATGTTTGCCAGAACTTACTTCATAATGTGTGTGACAAATACAGAGCTGAACTGCCACAGACAAATACAGAGCTGATATCAGCAAAGCACATCAGACAAACTGGCAAGCTGGAGATGTGCCATATGCAGGTGTTGGGAAAATATGCATTAGGGAGAGTTTGCTTTACTGAATGAACAGACAAGGTAAATATTTTCCAGCTCAGGTTGCCACCGTGTCACCATAGGCTATACTGTCATTAGACCACATCTGGCCAGTACAGCAGAAGAAAAATGCTGATAATTCAGCAGCCCAAATTTTTCCTTCTGAGTCACACCTGTAACAGTGCTCCACTCCAGCATGGAGCCAGAGGGCAAACTACTGTGAGTGAAACATAAAGATTTCCACTGCTGAGAGGTGTATTATGATGAACTCAACATGTTATAAATCCAGTTCAATTTGCTTGGGTGCTTTGCTCAGAAGTATGCATGTCTGGGCGAGACAGGCAGAAAGACCAGAGAATTTGACTGAGGTGGCAACAATGAAACAAGGGAAACTCTGGGAAAAATCCCAAGAAAAACCTAAAGACCAAATACTGGCTGAAAAAGAGTGAGTTGTGGGTAATGAAATTATGCCTTCTTGTTTGCCTCCCACTGTCTTCAGGGAAACAGAACTTGGTGTACAAACAGACGAAGAAATCAAAGACATTCCCGTTTCCATTATCAATTTCTCCTCCTAAGTGAAACAGCATATAAGATTGCGTGAAAGTTCAAAAAGGTGCCAAATACACATGACAAGTTGGTTTCTGATATTTCTTTCCTTCCTTAGTTATTACCCCAAGTACCCTGTTTATTCTAATATGCTTTTCACCTGGGCATCCATTCCCAGGGGGGGCATGCGAAGAAATTTAATCCTTTTTGTGGCAAACAAGTCAGCACTGTTTTCCTGGGGTGGTAATCAGACCTAAAAAGAACTCCAAAGTGACATTTGTACGTCATTGTTCCTTTTCTTTTCCCTTTACAATAGCACCCACTTGCAGTCGCAGTGCCTATTTGCTGTGCAATCTAGGATGCTGTAATTAACTTCCGAACCCAGGTCTTTATATTAAAGCATCAACAAAGGTGTAGGAGGGGAAAGTGATGTATCCTGCTTTGTTTCTTTCTAAAAATAACAGAATTTCATCAGGAACATGCTGCTTGAACTTGCTCAGAGAGCATATTTAGAAATGCAGGGAAAGCTGCCCTCTTGAGAGCAATGTGAAAAAGCTTATTAAAGCTGTTACAAAAGACGGTTAGGTATTTTAGAGCTATATGTTACCCTTCTCTTTACATTGTAGGGTGGTGAAAAGTATAATCTTCTTTGCTTCGATGAGGAAGAGAACATTATAGAAGGACCGTGACAAAAATATATTTGAAATATTCTTTGTACCTGCATTATTAATAGTGTTTTAATTATTAAAATGTAATGAATTTGAAATAGCTAATTATTTCACTGCTGCTATCTTTTTCTTTTGTCTCTGAGGTCAGCATGGACAATGGGATTACAATGAAGATTGTTTCCTCTTTTATTCCCCATTTTCCATCTTGGTTTTCAAGCACAGGCATACTGTCTTTCAGTAATTCTCTTCCTCCAATTTGCTTTTGGTTTAGCAATATACACAAACATAAACTCCCAAGCCCTCTGCTCTCTCAGGCCACAGTCTTCCAAGCCTGACAGCCCCTAAACTCCCATTATTTTGGTGAAAACTTGAAATGATACGTTTCTATGTGGCAGCTTCAGCATTTCTCCAAAGCATTTTTTCAAACATCTTCATTTAAAATCCTTACAAAACCTTAGCACTGGGCATAAATTACTTGAAAGCCATTGGCCTCTCAAGTACTTTGGAATTTTATCTGGATTTCAATATTGCTTTCTTTGTGTGCCATGGTTATATGAAAACCAGACCAAAGGAGTATGCCAATTGTCAGAAATCTGTGCTTGAATTTTGATCTCTTTGCTTGAATTTGCAAAGACCATTTTGACTCCTAATTCTGTCTTTGCAAGTGCTTGCAACTTTCCTGGCTTAGTAATAGTTTAAAAAAATTGCAGGGGTAGTCTGTAAATCTTACATTCAAATCAAAACTGAAGTATTGAGTAGAACTGGGCCAAGGACGGCTCCCTGCAAGATCCTGCTTGAGATGCCCTTTTAATCCGACCAGAAACTGCCAATAAATATTTTTGAGAGCAATTTATCTACCTGTTGTACACCCACTTCATGGAGATTACATCTAGGCCATGTTTCCTTAGCTTATGTCTAAAACACAGTTCTGTGGAACAGTCTCAAAACCTTTTCAATGTCAAGATATATCAAATCAAGATACATCTAGTGTTTTCCTTCACTAGGCAACCTAGCCCTCCAAAAGCAGAAAATGGCTTTACCACACATTTGCTCTTATTTAGTTACTGACTTCATTGTCTTCTAAGTACTTGCCAATCATTCAATGTAACTCATTCTGGAACCTTCCCAGGATGAATTGTAGTCTAACTGATCTTCACCTTTTGTCATAAAACACCACACTGAGACTCGGACACTGTCAAGCATCAGCGATTCACAAAACACCCTCCAACAAAGCCAAAGACATCCACCAGGGGAGGTGCCCTGGGCCCATGAAGCAAGCTCAGCTCCTCCACCATGTAGTGGGATGCTCCGCTGCACCTCCACCAGCATGGTCATGGCTTGCTGCGGGAAGACCCACGTGGAAACAATAACACAGGTCCAGGTAATTGATTTTCCTGTTTGGCTTTCGGGGATGGAGACAGGGGAGACAACCTGCTTGTCCTCTCCAGCCAGCGCACCTCCTGCCAGCCGATCCCGGGAACGGGATCTCCATACAAAGGGTTGTGTTGCTACAGCAAAAGGAAAAAGCTTCTTCCACACATAGTAAGGACAACCTGGTCCAAAGTGGCCGCTTGGGGATGGTGGAACCCAACACACTAAGCCCAAGAACCCATAGAGAGGCCCAGCAAATACAGGGGGAGAAAACAATCTAAGTGAAGCCATTATGATGAGGACACAAAAAAAGTCAGCTAGGAAGGTACAAGCTCTCAAGCTGTTGTCACTTGGTTTACAAGATGACACGGCAGAGATGAAGCAGGACTTGAAGATTGTGCTGGCCCTGCCTGTTTCAATGAGCCCACAAAAATTAAAGGAACAATCCTGTCAACGCCTGTCCATGTGAGAAATCAGCTGTACAGCCCAACTGGTTTTTGTACAGTTATACACATCTTATAAAATTATAGTAATTTGACATTTTTCATTGCTTTGTATTAAATTTACTGAATTTTTTTTCAGAAAAAAAAAAAGTTTAAAGATAACTAAGTGAATGACATCAGTCTTTGAACTAGACCAGTCCACAGACTTTCCTACTACAGATTTAATTACCACATCTCGACTTTATGAAAGAAATCAAGTGCAATAGGCAAACCTTCTAAGGTGCATAGCCAGAACAACATGCTGTACGTCTCCCACAGGCTTTTATGCCCAAACAAAAAACTAAATCACTTCAGAAATGTTCTGAACAGTTAGCCTAAAAGGAAGCATTGAGATCCTACACTGTCCTAAGGCTGTGACAAACAGTGAAGCAGGCCACCTTATTTATTGCATCTTTAGGTCAATGTTGTGTCTGAATCCAAAATAGGTTAGTGCACAATTTTCAATTTAGTGGAAAAAAAACAAACCCAACTTTGCTTTTCATCCTGACATAAAGATATTATCAACTACGCGTTTCAGGACCTGGATGGAAGTACAGGTCCGGGGCGTGAGGATCTTCTACCAACCTGCTCTAAATAACACAGCCTGCCCCAAAGCTTTTAGAAAGCCTGCAGCGGTCCTGGATATTCTTGAGCAGCTGAGGCTGAAACACACCAAGCATTTCTTGTGGGTGTTGTGGAGTGAGGGAACTTTGGCTCCTTAGTCTTGCAGACACTGCAATGGCTGCCAGGGGGTTGTTGGAAGAGTACGACTGCTAGAGGCTTGTACTTGGCTGGGACCTGGCTAATAAAAGCCCTTTTCTAAATAAAGCTCCCCCCTCCCTTTTTTTTTTTAATTCCCGCCCCCACATCATAATCACTTGCACATCTGTGTGGGAGGTGGCCAGAGTTTCCAGCTGTAACTTGTTTGACTTCTGGTTGTGTTTGTACTGCTGTAATACTATAATTTTATAGGACGTGGATCACATTCTGTGAAATGACACAGTCATTTTTCACTGAGTCACTTTTCCTGATTGTTTCAGGCAGTATTGAATAAATAATTGAGAAGTGTTTTGATAATTTAGTAAGAGTGTTCTTTTCATGTTTCATTTGGAGGATATGGCATGGGAAAACTGCTTTAGCTTACTTTTAGTTATATATCTAGTGACTATACTTCTATTACTTCACATAGAAAAAATTCTGTTGCACACGTAGCATACACAAATGCTTTGATGTTATCTTCAATACTTAACGGTTGTATGTGAACCACTTAACATTACTGGGATGGTTTTCATGAAATGCAGTCTAAAAGCAAAAAATCTAGTCAGACCCTCCTCCTCCAAGAATAAAGAAATAAAAAACAAGGAAAACGGTGATAAAATTATTTTGAGGTGGGTCGAGTGATGTCTCTCTTTCAGGCTTCTGGGGAAAACCTTTCTCATGCTGGAGTTCTTAGGCTGGGAGAAGGAATTCCTGTTTACAGGCTCTTTCAGACCAGCCAAGGGGTTCTACATCTGTCCTTGGAGCTGCACACATCAAGACTAAATCTCTAGCAGCCCAGGAAAACAGCTGGGTAAGGAATACCTAATTTAAAACACACTGCCAATGTACAGATGTATATTTCTGAACACATTTTACAGATCCCATAGGGTTCTGTTTTAGAAAACACTACTTCAGGTTCAGCACATACAAAAATTTTAGTCCAATTATTTTAATGGCTTCTTTTTCAGAAGACTACATAATAAATGAACAACTCAGCCTGAGAGTCTGCCCTTAGGAACTTGCTGTGGAGCGGGGTCAAAGCAGTCTGTACAAATACTGGAGAACTTGGCTCTAATTAAAGCCAACTTCTCTCATAATGAATCAATGCAACAGGCTGCCGGCAAAGAATTAGAGCTCTTATTAGTTCCCAAACGACACAGACAACACATCTCCCTCACCCCGCTCCTCAGCAGTTTCTCTGACAGATCAATACAAAACCCGCAAGCCCCGACCAAAGGACAGCACAATCAATGCTACAAGGAGATCCAGTTTCACCAGTACAACCAATAGTGCCAGGCTTGCAGCATTACCTTGGCTGAGGGTAGAGCAATGGCTGATAATAACATTTTGTGTTGTTTAAATATACATTTTATGGATTAAAAAAAAAATTAAATAAAGGGGGATGGGGGCAGGGTGGCTTCAGGAAATTTAAAACGCTGCCATGCTATGCCATCCCACTCCAGCTTTGTGCTTTAAAGACAGCCAAGTTTGCATTTAAAGACACTAAAACTAATGATGACTCTGCTGCAATTTCACCTCGGGGGAAGCCGAACCCAGCCGGAACCAGTTCAGGACTGGTACCAACTCTGCTGCAGGAGAGCTGCTCGCTTCATATAACCAAGCCTATATTTCAAATCCTCTGGTCTGTGAGGCGGCGGGTGATCCAGGCAGAAAACTGGTGCTGGGAGAGATGGTATTTGCAGATCAGCATAACAACCGCCCCACCTAGTGTATCAGCCTCACATGGCAGCATCTCCCTCCAACAAAAAAACCTCTCACCCACCCCGGTTTCCCCCCTCCCCCGCCACCCAGCAGCTGGAGAGGTTAAATCATCTAAAGAAATGTATGGAGGTGATACATAGCGGGAGGTGCGGCAAACGTGTCAGAAGAGTGAGGAGCAGCAGGAAAGCTATTTTAGTGGTGACAAGGGCAGATGCTGCAGTGATCGTAGAGAACGCTCTTAGTTCCGAAATCCTGCCAAAAATAACTACAGTAAGTAAGAGGTAACAAAACAGGAGCTACAAAGGGGTTAATCCTACTTCATGGTCGGGCAGAATATCCCATTTTGACCATATAGTGGCCATAAACCTAAGCATCCTCGCAAAAGCCAAAAAGCCTGACTTTTTCCAACTTTTTCCATTTCCATCCTCCTACAGCAGGAAGGATACAGAAGCTGCTGGACCTAATAGGACAGGATATACCATGAACAAAGGCAAAAGAAAGCTCCATTACCTTCTACATTTATTACATGGGAAACAAAAAGATTACTCACAAGTGAGACTTGCTTCAAGACATTACTAGAGTGCAAACAAATGGTTTAAAGCCACCAACCTACTCATTTGCTATTCTCTGTTGTATAGTCTGTATTTTTAGGCTCCTTCACAGACTTCTTGGAAAATCCCACCCTATGGATGATACACCTCATCCCCATGGCAGGGCAGATCTGGAGCTGGTGAGGGTCCAGTACATCAGCTTTGCTGACCACCATAGGCAGGATGGGCTCCTGCAGTAACTGATGGTGGATGGAGAGCATCCCCACTTTTCCCNTGATAGTGAGACTAACAAAAAGCTACCAAAACTGGGGTGAAGTAGTTGCTTTTTGTTCCTGTTGGGGACCTTTCACATTTTAAACCCTCTCCATTTTCTTTTGCTATCTGAGTTGGTACTTTTTTCCTGCTAGATTTCCCCTTGCCCTTCCTACTCCTTTTGATATCGTAAGAAAAGGAGTGAAAGGAGTGCTGCATGGAGGAAGATAATAGCCCTCATGTCAGAAATGAAGAACCAACATACTCCTCACTCCCACTCACAGCAGGCAGAAGAGGCTGGAAGAACCTGAGCATCATGGATAACTCCCCCCCCACCACCTTTCCTGTCCTTACCTAAGTAACAAGGAGCCCAGATAGAGCTCTCAGACCACGAGGAGACCCTCTAGCACGAAGCTGTGTCTGCCAGGAGACCCCCACACCATCAAGTGGGGGATCTCCTAGGGCTTTCACAGTAAGAAGGCACAAATCACTGTATGACGTTACCTACTATGAAATTGCTTTCTACTTTCTCCTTGTTTAATTTCCTTTGGAAAAGAATCTCACATTTACTTTGATCATTATTGAGCCTGGGCAATCACAAACTGTGTTGGTGCACACCTGCTTACATCATGATTTTTTTAAGAGGCTGGAACTGAAAAAAATCACCAATCTGGCCCCAAAGAGACTTCTGCCTTCCAAAGGACTGTGATTTTGAACTTCAGGTCACCTCATCTGTGAAAAGTGTTGTGAAGAGATCTTTCTGGGGTAAAAGCTGCAGTGATGTGTTTTAGCCTGAGCCAAAGCCCTTTGAAGTCAATAGCAGCATTGCCAGCCACAAGCGTGCAAAAATCACAAATCAGGCCTCCAGTGATATGCGGATGACATAGAAAGCGTACTATAACTTCATTAAAGAAAAAAAAAAAAAAAAAAACCAACAAAAAACCAAAACAGTCAATTTATCTGCCTCTTTCTCCTAATTTCTGAATGCCCAGGTATGGCAGGATCATGTTTTCAGAAGTTTTCAAAACCAAAGAAGCCTGGTGGCCGTTGAACAAAAACCCACCACAAGTGAGAATGTGACTATAACAGCCAAACCAAAATAGTATTCAACACTGGATACTCACAATGAAACCACAAGCCCAGAAACACTGCATTAGACTTCAGCGGCAGCGTACCAGTGCATTTCAAAGAGTGCTGCACAGCAGCTGAAGGTGAAGCTCAGGTGGGTCACAGTCACAGTGATGGCTTGGCTGGACCATGCTGGCATAGCTCCAGCTGCATGTTCTGCTGAAGAATCCTTGCTCTGCTAAAAGTGCTGAGTCTCCTCCTTTTTGTCATAGCCAATGCTTTCACTGCGGGATCAAAATGTCCATATTACCTACTACCACCACACCAAATACACTGAAATGGGAGGGAAAATGTCAGCACGGACTGGAGGGGGAAAGGAAGGAGGTGCCTGACCCTTTCCTCTTCCATGGCAATATCAAAGCACTGTGACCAAAACCTGCATCCCTGTTCAGGGTGAGGGTCCACGTGGCCAGCCTTCAGCCTTCAGCCTTTCTCTTGGAGATGTCTGATAGCTACCAACGGTTCCTTCCTTCCTTCCCTCCCTGTGACTGCATACTCATATTTTCTAGCAGAGAAAGCAAGGCTCCACCAGTCTGATAGCTATATAGTTATATTTTAGTGGTTTTGAAGAATGTAATTTAAATTAACTGGACTGAAGTGAAGGTGGTTCATTGTTTCTTTCATACATACACACATGATCATACCCAAGAACCTATCGAAGCCCATGGACAGGGCATACCTGGTATCCCCTTCTTCCTTGCATGTCACGAGTTCTCAACGGAAGAATACGTACTGAAATTTTACATATGAAATGTGCATCCCTACTAAAAACTGCCCTGCAGTTCTGTGGCAGAATGTTTCAAAGCCCACTATCCATGCGACTCAGCCAGTGTTCAGTGCTTTTACAGAAATTCCCAGGCTCAGAGCAATTCCCTTAGGGACATTACATCCCTCAGAGTGGCATGGAGGGAAGATACTCCATTAGAAGACAAGCAAGGAAATTCGAATCCCTGAACCACACCAGCCTTTACTTGCAGGAGTCATCAGCATCAGAGTGAATCCCACAGACATCTGGCATCTACAAAATGCCACTGAACCCTGCTTCTGATTTTTCCTTGGTGTAATTATTGCACTGGCCGAATCCCTTTCACAGTGATCCCAAAGTGCTGCAAAACATGAAAACCACTCTTAAAACAAGTCCATTTCTAAGAGATCAAGCTCCCATTAGCAAATGGAGATTAGAGACTACAGAAAAGTATGCATAGTTTGATAGCTTTTATTGATGTTTAAAAGGATTAGAATCAGAAATCATTCACATGTATTTTTAAAACACTGATCCCTCTTATAAATGTGCATAAATTGAAGCATCTAATCCTGAGTTTCAGAGAGATGCATATTTGCCACTCTACAGAGCTCTTTCTGGATTTTTTCCCCCTCTCTCTCATTTTATTTTATAATACGATAACAATAAGTGATCTTTGTGTAAAAACATTTTGGATCAAATCTTATTTACTTCATACATGATACGTATGAAGTTTAGTTTTCTGGGATTTATTTCCTCTATGGGATACATATAACTGAGACAAATGCACTGGAGCAGAAGTATGGTGTTCTAATAAGTATTAGAATTCCCATTCACTAATTAGTGTCTGAATTAAAATCTCCTTGGTGTTGCTTCTTTAAAATAGCAATAGGTCCAGAAGGCAGACAAAACTTGTTTATTTGATAGACTTCTTACTGTCAAGACCCCATTGCCTAGAATTCATCTAAATATTCACCTAAACTCATCTAAATATATATTTATCTTGAGTGTAGGATAAATGAGAGTGTAACACAACTCCTCCTCAAAATACTGAGGGAGAATTTCCTTTGGTTTTTCCTTTTCACTTCACTTATCTTATTGTCAGTTATTTCTTTGCTGCTTGGGAGAACTCCTTCCCACCTCTTTCACTTCCCTCTGCTTTTAAAGGAGGTGAAGAGGACACCCTACCACAGATGTGGGGACACAGCTGTGGCTCTTCCATCCAGACAAAAAGCAAGATCTATCTTTGTCTCCTGAGCCCGGTGTGTCTGCTGCAGGTGGATGGCTTGTTCGCTCAGTCCTGTGTCCCCCAATGTCATTGATGGCTTGGCCTAAACACAGGGCAATAAAAAAAACCACCCACAAATGCAAAAGACCCTGCTCATTGCCACTGCAAAAACCCATTTCTTTCCACATAGTTTTAATGCGTTTCCAGCTCCGGTGTTAAGTGCTTCCAGCAGGGTAGCTTTCACTGTTCCTCCTGGGAAACTATTCCCCAGCCCAATAAATCTCACTCCGGAGAAACCTCTTTTACACAGTCCCCTCCTGTGCTTGCAGCACTTTTCCAATCTTGGCCTAGAATGAGTGGAACAAACATCCTTCCCCCGCCTCCCCCCCGGCCCCTGCAGAGTTTACACAATAATGCAATGAAGTTGCAAAAGCCGTGTGCCCCACTGGGTTACTCTCACTTGCCAGGAATTTCTGTGATAACCAACTTGGGCGTTGCTTGCAAAATTTCCAATTTTAATAAATTACAGCAATTCCAGCAAAGAGCGAAACCACCCCCAAAAAGACAATATTATTTACAAACCTCACAGAAGATATAAGAAAAAGAAGTACAGAAAATCTTTACTTAAGCTGCTGACACCAAGGCCACCTCTGATGGGGTTTTCTCCCCCCTGAATTCAGCAGACCGGTCACAGCTATGTGGCTCTTGCTCTGCCAATGATGTTTCCTTTCTCTTTTAAAAAGACTGGCAACTGTGTTATTTTAGATGTAGTGAAATAAAAGTGCTTTAATTTGCACTTTATGTAACCCAGCTTGAATTAAGAGTGATTTCAAAGTAACACCTAACTTGCTACTAGGCAATTACCTTGCTGTTCCCTGATAGCATCCATCTTCCCTCACCCAAGGATGGGCGAACCTGAAGAGCTGCCTGTCTCCTGCTGCTGCCTCCACAGCAGCAGGCACTGAGTGAAAGGCTTTATTTGTCCTCTTGGAAGCTGTGAGGGAAGGAACTCTCTTCCAGTGTCTGGTGATGGTCAGGAGAGCTCTTTGATGATCAGCCAAAAAGAATGGGCTGGCAGCACGGCCGAAGCCCCAACCTCACCCGAAAGCCTTTCACACCCAGAACTGAAAGAAAGTCATTCACTCTGCTGTTTCCCTCCAGATATGGCAGATCTTGCCCTGCACGGGAGTAGCTTTCAAATGCTCTTTCTGATAGACCACTAAATGCGCAAGCTGTAGTATGACATGCTTGTGTACCATATGCCCAGTGATAAACATCCTCACCACAGAGTGAAATGGATGCTGTTGGCTTGTGAGTCAAAGTCACTCACAAAATCATACACACATTCACCATTTCACCTTGTGGAGATCCCATTAGACAAATCCCAAGTTGGCTACATAAATAAGACAAAGCTCTGAAAAGTACTGCATCAATCCTTTGGAAATCTTTCCCCAAAGTACTTATTGCTATTTGCAGATCAAAAGCTATTGTTTATCTCATCTTCCACAGAATAAGGCAAAATTCACAGCAGATGTGTTTCCAAAGACTTAAATAGCTGAGTGGCAGCATATTTTTGGGGCTTGTTGTTCACTAAAACAAACACAATGTGAAATTCAGCTTTGTTTGCAGCAAGGCGTAACAGGAAGACTTCATTATTTTAAAGTTCAGGGCTCAAAAGTCAGAAGGCTGGAAGAAAGATGCCCTGCCCCTGGGGAGCTGTAACTCTCCCTCTCAGCTCACTCCTAGAGGTACAGAGTTGAGAGAAACACAGACAGAGGTGCCTATAGCCCACCTAAGGAAAGCACCACGATGTGCTTCATCCCTGGGGCTGGAGCAAGCTATCACAACTTGGGATGTCCACTGCTCCCCGAAGGATTACACTTGCTCTGGCTATGTAAGTAAGTAAAATGACTTATTTCAAATCCAACATTTCTGAGCTTGCCAAAACTGATTTTAATTGGGGGGGGGGGGGCGGAAAAACAAAACCAACCTCAAACAAAAATCACAATTTTGTCTTGTAGATTCTCCCTTTTCATGCTATGCTTTGGTAGCGCTCAGCTTTTTTCAGATAAAAAGTTCTTAGTTTTGTCAGTGGTTTAAGCCACTAACATTAACCTTCAGCCCTGACACTGGGCAACAGAGGAAATAAATAAAAAAAAAAAAAAAATGGCAAGCAGATGACTGCTAATTATCCTTTCACTCACAACGTTTAAATAGAGCTGCCTGTGTTTGACCACAAAGGCGGCATGTAATTAGGACACATTCAGCTGCAAACACACCACAACCCCTTCTCTGCTGGGCTTGAAGCTGATACAAAACAACATCTCAACACCAATTCCACTTGGTGCCTGTAATTTTCTTGAGTCCTCTGTATATATACATCATAAAAACTATGATTCTCCCCCAAAGCTGATACAAGCAAACACATGTGCTCTGGAGGGGGAGCTCTGCTCAATGCGCCCTTTAGGGTCTGGTTCTATGAAATACCAAACATCCTTATTCTTTACAGAAGGCATTTGAACCTTTAAAGGATTTGATATCCAATGATTTAGCCATGACAATGCAAAATGGCAATGGTTACACTTGCCCTGTATAAGTGGGTGATACCCCTTAGAATACCATCCGCCATATCCATTAGAATCCACATCCACAAAATCCATTAGAATATCATTAGAATAATCACATTTCTGTGCCAGGGAAATTCTGACACTTCTCCGCTGCCTTTGTTCCTGTTCCTGCTCCCCAGATTAGAAGAAAAAACCCTCCTTTATAAAATTTTCATACGATGAAAAATTCTGAAGAACTTAGACTAATTTTTTGAAGTTACAATTAACCATTTTCAAATTTTGCCAGGTATTTCTCCTGAAAATGCAGAAATGTGCCTGCAATCAGGATTGTTTCTACAAAAAAAAAAAAA